>ML014119.1:133872-255253 GCA_003615045.1 Caulochytrium protostelioides | reverse complement strand
GGGACAAAGCCGTCCCTACTGAGAGTCTACTCGCACAAAATCTGTCTCGGGCATGGTCTCAAGTTCATGATTTCGTCGCCGAATCAGTCTTCCCTCGTACAAAATGACAATGAAATTCGACATGGTAGTTGTCTCATAAATGGTATGCAAGGCGTGCCCCTTGGTAAAATCTTACCCAGCTCATGCTTCAAACACTCAAACAAGTTGCAGCCCAAGGTCGGCAAAGTCATCCGACACTGAACCGAATGCGCGTCTGCCTCGGGGGGGGGGAGCCCTAGGGAGCACCACCGAGGGCATGGTGTGCAGCGTGAGGTAAGGAAGGGCCTATATATACGATCTCAATATACTTGCCACATCCGGCAAGGCAAGGTCTTGCTGTTGAAGGCCAGTCCAGGCATTTGCTTCGATTCCACTCGGCAGGGATGCTGTCTGTGTTGACTTGCCTGTGAGCGAGAACAATTCAGGAGACGTTGGCTGCTGCTCCGCCCATCCTCCAAACTTGTGGGTCGACAAACGATCTATTCCAGGTCGCCGAATAAGGTATTAGCATTGCATTTTTCAAACTCCTCCATATTCATCATTTATCATGTCATGAAGAAGAAGAATAAACAGGCTCAACTGAACGACGCTATTTGGCGCCAGTTAGCGAGCTCTCCAGGCGACGCATCCGTTTGTCAATTTCCGCTTCCTGCTGCGTCAGCCGCTGCATGATCTGATTCTGAATATCGTCCAGTTTCTGTTGCAGCAGCTCATTGATCTGATTCACATCCACCATCGTGTTGGCTGTTTCCGTCACTGACACGGAGGCCGCAGCATGTTCGACATCAAAGAGGAGAAATGCGTGAGTCACGAACCTCTCCGATGCGTCGACGCCGACAGGGCGCAGTTTCTGTTCGATTGAGGAGTGCTTCCTCCCTTGCTAAGCCACTTACGGGGTTGCTTAGGCGAGCGAGCGGCATTGGCGGCCGCTGTCGCAATGCGCGCTGCCATGGCAGCATTAGAGGCAGCTTGCGTGGGGCCCGTGCCCGCGGGTTGCACGGGACCTACCACAGCGGCCGGGGCGTGCGCAGCGCCTGGCCGGGGGACCGATCCGCCTTGAGTCGACGGGAGGCGGGAAGGCGTGGAGACGCCGGACGACGCCGATGCCTCTGACTGACACCGATGTCCCATGAATTCGCAAGGGATCGGCATGCGCGACATCGTCGACCGCCAGCATCGACCGCACATCGAGGAGCACAGTATCGGGGAGCATCAACAAATAAACCGGGTCAGTATCGCGCAAGCCAGCGATCAATATGTCTATGTGTAATGGACGATGACAATAACGACTACGATGACGCGTTGGGAAGCGAGATCGCATCTCGACATCGTCGCGGCACCCCGACAGGAAAACTCACATCGAGCTTGGAGGCTTGGCCAACATAAGTTGGTACTTGGTCGTGCGAGGTAACGACAATCTCTTTGTCAATGACCACCTTCGCCTTCGTGAAAACCTGCTTATACATGAGGTAGTGCGCAAAATAGGATTTTAGAACAAACTGCTGGATCAGGGCCGCCTGGGTAAACGTAAATGCGGCCGAGGCATACGGGGGCCGGTCGATGCTGTGGCGCAGCAGCATGTCCTTAAACGCCGCGTAATCGTCATCCCACCGCAGCTCGCTCGTGCCTAGTCATGGTAGGTAATCCACGTCGGCGCGATATTGTGTTCGTAGAGTGAGTCTATCATTTGTCCTTCACACCAAGAGCAAAGCCACTCGTCACTTCATACGGCGCATGGCGGGGATGCCCTTACTGGTACAAGCATCGTGACATCGCTTCACCATGGCGAATACCATGGACGACTGCTTTGGATCCAATTGGCTGTCCAGGCAGAAGTTGAGGGTATTGATGTAGAGATCGATCACGATCGGGGCCAGTTCGTCCTTGGCCGGGAGCTTGAAACGGCTGCTGACCCAGCGGTACTTTTGGCCATACCGGTTAAGCGCCACAAACGCGTTTATATCGTCCAGCTGGATCTCGGACCACTCAAGGGTAATGGGCCGATACGAGACGGCCGCCATGTCGATGGGCATGCCGATCCCCGGTCGAGGAGATTGATCGGGGCAGGCGCCGTAGTTCTTAAGCGACACTCGTGGCGTAATCAAAGACGGCAAGGCGGAGACGGAAGGGCAAGATCCCCGACAGGCAGGTGGCAAAATGCCGCGGGCCGTTCGAAAGTCGAAAAACGGATGAGCACCGATAGCGCTGTGGTCATACTACGGATTCGTCCTGAACGCCACCATGCTCTCGCAGCGATCAATGCTCAGGGGCTACGGCGGCGAGCCGTCGGCCATGGTGCGCAACGGCTACATAAGCAACACTGGGCGGGGGCGATCGCTGCTCGTGCGGCTCGTCTCCGGCGCCCCCCCTTCCCCCCGCCTCCAAAAGCGCATCGGAAATTCAAAGCGGCGTTTGAGCAGCAGCCCATTTTGCCCGAGGCTCCGACAAGCGAACGTCATCACGCGCAAGCTCATCGCCCTTCCTACCTTTATACGTCGAGACAGACATCGGGATCTCCAAAAGAGACACGGCGGGGTTCGACTCTTGCTACAGTCCGGACAATCCGTCGCGCCAGCAGATGCGATGGATCCCGCCACCAGGGGAATGATCTTAAGCTAAGCTCGGCTTCAGGAGGCCAATAAATCCGATGTATCCAGGACAAACCAGTTGCCACCAAAGCGGACCCCAGCCAGCCGCGCCGTCGTACTCGTCGTCGTCGTCGTCGCCGTCGTTGCCAGCGTCGTCGCCGTCGCCGCCGTCGACTCGACGGCGGATGCGGGAGCTGCTGCGGCCGCTGGTGCCATCGGCGCCGGCGATGCTGCCGCCGCGGCCGCGGGTGCCGAGGCGGACACCGCAGCCGAAGGCGACATCATGGACGAGCCCTTCCCCGGTGACGCCGCTCCCAGCGCGACGGCGGCCGATGTCGTCAGCGGCGCCGTCGACTCAGCGATCGCGTGGTTCTCGGGCTTCGGGCGCCCCTCCCGCCGCCCGGCGGGCTCGGCGCCCATCATGGTCGCACCGGTGCTCACGCTCGAGCGTCGTTCTGCTGGCGTCGGCCGCGTCACCGCCGGAGCAGTCATGGCCGCGGGTCCTGTCAGCAGCATGCGTGAGCCGAACGCCGTCGTCCCTGGCGCGAGCCGCTTGCTCGACAGCGCGCTGTAGCACGGCGACGAGAGAAACTGCTGCGTGAGAATCATCGTGTGCTCGAGGGAATACGTCGTTACGTAGCCGTCGGCCGAGACGATCCAGAGGACGTGCGACGTGAGCAGGGAGACGTGGATGGCCGGCAGGCCCACCACGGCGATGCGGTGGGGCCGGCGGTCGCCCACCATGGCATCGACGATGTTCTGCGCAAAAGCCGTGAGTTTGCACGTGACATTGGCATACGCGCCACTTCCGGCTGCCACGGGCCCCCCGGAGCTCGGCGGCAGCGGCGCGCTGAAGTGCACGTCCAGGCTGTGCAGATAGCCCGCGTCCGTGATGAAATAGAGAGTATCGTCCTGCGCGTCGGCCCGCGGGATCTTGACGAGGCTCAGAGGTTTCCACACGGTGCTCGGCACCGTCGCGGACCCATCACCCGGCTCGCTGAACGGCTCGCTGAACGAGGCGGCCCCTGCGGCAGGGGCCGCAGCGTCGTACCCGGCGGCGCCGACGCCGGACGCCCCGGCCACGGCACTCGCCGTCTTGCCCTTCCGCTGGGCATACAGCGGGTGCTGCGACAGATCGACGTTCGACAGCACGCAAGCTTTGATGACGACGGCCGTGGGTCCATCGCGCGGCTGGCGGGTGACCGAGGCGCGCGGTCGGTCGCGCGGGGCGTCGGCGGCGACGGACGGCCGCATCGGCCGCGGGACCGCGGCACGGGCGCGTGGTCGATCCGGATGGGACGCCGAGTCGGAGGCGCCATCGGCCTCCGCGTTCATCGCTGGGCCGCGGCCGACCTCGTCGCCGTCGACGACGCCCTCGAAATCCACCGCCGCGCCGATCAGCGGCAGCTCGACAGACGCCGACAGCCGCGGGGCGTCGTCCGCCAGCGACTCGTCGTCCGAGGTCAGCGACTGCACGCCATCGCTCTGGTCGTCGTCGTCGTCGTCGGCCACATGGCCGTCCGGACTGACGAGCCCGAACCGCCACTCCCAAGAGAGAAAGAGCACGAGATGGGGCTCATCATGCGAGAGCAGGTAGAAGCCGTGGCGCTGCGGCGCAGCCGCGATGTGCCAATTCATCGTCCCCTGATCGAGCGGCGACGAATGGAGCAGCGGATCGCCAAGAACGGCTGACGCCGGGGTGCCGACGGCCGACGCCGCCGCCCCAGCACCGCCCTCGGCAGCCGTCGCCGCTGCCGTCGTGGATGCCGTGCCGGGGATCGCCGGCAGCTTGACGCCAGTCACGACGACATGGGCGCGTTTGGACCAGGAGCCGGGCAGCGCCGGCTGGCTGTCCGCCAGCACGAAGGGCACGCGCGTGCTGGCGATCGCGTCCTCCGTGTGCTCGACGAGCTCGTCGGCGGTGGCGGTCGGATGCCACGTCCAGACGACCTCGAGACCCGGCGCCTGCAGGAAGGTCAGGGTCGTGGCCGGCGGCTGACCCTTCGCGGGCGGCGTCGCATGGGCGACGGCAATCAAGCACGGCGGCATCGTCGGGCCGCCACTGCTTTGCAGATAGCGGGTCCGGCGGCGCGATGCACGGCGTTGGGCCGCGGGACGCTGCGCCGCCGTCGAGCCGCCGGCCGCTCCGCCGCCGCCGACAGCGCTGGCGCCGCCGCTCGCACTCGTGTCGTCCTTGAACAGCGGGATGGGCATGCACCACAGATCCAGGAGCGGCTGCTCGGCCACCCGCGTGACGTACCGCCATACGAACCGGGAAAAGACGAGCGTGTCATAGAAGTTGACGGAGCTGGCGGCGGCGGCGAACCAGACCTCGAGGACGGCGATCTGGCCGACGGAGGTGGTGACGACGACGGTGCACGGCCGCTCGGCGAACGCAGCGCGGGCCGCGTCCTCGCGGCTGCCGGCGCTGCGGCCGGCGGCCACCGTCACGAGACCCGCGCGCCGCTCGGCTAGAGCGTGGTCCAACGCGGGCGACGTGGGCACGCTCTCCATGCGCGTGATGTAGCCTTCCAGCCCGGCGAGCTCGCTCATCTCTGCCGCTGCGGCGGCGGCCGCGGCGTCCGCGTCCGGCCCGGCGAGATGACTCGCGGGGGCCGTGTCCGTCGCCGCGCCGGCCGGCGGCGTGGCTTTTATCACCGATGCCGCCGGCGGCGGCGACGGCCGCCGCGAGACGCCGTAGGCGCATTGGATCCGCGCCGCGTGGATGAGGCGGGTGTTGGCGGGTTTCTGCAGATCGACGCGGTGGAGCTCGAGCCCCCCGGTATCGGTGGCGACGAGCATGTGGCCGTCGCCGGGCCCGCTGAGGCGCAGCAGGTCGCAGACGACCTCGCCGGGCGTGCTGACGAGCGCGCCGCTCCACAGCGCGCGCGGGAGGTGCGTGGCGCAGGCGCGGCGGCGCGCGAACCGCTCCTGGATCGCGGCGCGGCGCGCCGCCGTCTGCTTCTGGTGCTGCTGGGCCTGGACTTTGCGCATGTCGGCGGCGCGGTTCAGGGCAATGCCATGTTGATCCAGCAGCTCGGCCGTATCGTGGTAGAGCTCGGCTCGCTCGCCGGGCCCGAGTGGGAACTTGCGCGGCAGCGACGTGAACGCTTTTTCCAGATCCTGGGGTGGTGCGCATCATGGCGAGCATGGCTCGATGCGGCAGGCCAGACGACATCGTGGCGTGGTGGAGGGTCATCGCCGCGGGTGCCATGGGGCATCGAACAAAGCGGAGGGTCGGCATGGAGGTGAGTATGCATTGTGCCATCGAACGGTCGCCGACGATGACGGCCACACGCGAAGGACTGTACCCGAAGCTGGTGGATGGCGGCGTCGACGTGCTGCGTCAGCAAGCCCATCTCACGACGGCGTGCCTGGAGCTCGTTCTTGGAGATGGGCCGCCGCGGCTCCCCTCCGGGCCCGGTTGCGGCGGCGGCGGCGGCGGCCGCCGCCGGCAGGCCGGCGCCGGAAAGGCGTGCAGCGGTCCCGTTCATCGCGCCCTGTCGAGGCGGGGTCGCCGGTATGGCGGACGGTGCCTGCAGGAGGGCAGCATGCCCCGGGAAGGCGATCGCGCAGGACGCTCGCCGAAGCAACCCTGAGTGGCCGTCGCAATGAGATCGGCAAGCGCCGGTTCGGTTCGGTTCGGTTCGGTTCGGTCGGACGTCGGCCGGCGAGCGGGATCAGCGCCACGGGCGCCGCGGCGTGGCGGAGACGATGCGGCGTCGTCGGACGGATCCTTCGCGCGGGTCGGCGCTTCACGGCCGTCGGCGCGCATCAACGCTAATGACGATCCCATGCTGGAGCTGCTGCTGCTGCTGCTGCTGCTGCTGCTGCTCCAGCAGCGACCCGCGTCAGACCCGCCGCCGCCGTCGCCGCCGCCGCCGCCGCCGCCGCTTCCCGATCGGCCGTTCGTCGCGGCGGCAGGTGGCGCAGCCCCTCGGAACTCGGCGGCGCCACGCGGCGGCGGCGGCCCCACGGCGTCCGGCCGAGCCCGGCATTGGGGGGGCTCAGCGGCCGCCCCGGGAGCGAAGCGCGGACGTGCCACCGGGTTCCATCCTGCCGCCGCCGCCGCCGCCGTCGCCGCCGTCGCCGCCGTCGCTGCCACGTCGACCGCGGCCGCCGCGGCCGCCGCCGCCGCCGCCACCGCCACGGGAGCACGCGCCGCCCCCCCGAGCGGCGGCGCTGAGGTCATTCGGGCCAATGCGGCCACGCGCGCGGTCGGACGCGTCCTCCTATATAGGCGGCGAGGCGCTGCAACGAGGCGGCCGCCCACCAGGCGTCCTGCCAACGCGTCGTGAGTCTCCACCCACTGGCGTCGTCCCCGTTTGCTGGGCGGTTGGAGGCCTGGCTGGGCTCCCGCGTCTCCTCGCCCACCCATCGCTCGGCGCTCCACCACCACGGCAAGCACCCGCCACCGAGTCAAGACCCCGAGACCCCGACATCCCGACACCTCGTAAAGGGTCGCCCACCGTCGCGCCATTGCGAGGTTCTCCCACCGTGCCATCCGCGGCGCCACAAGCTCGTCCCTGCGGCTTGTCGTCTCATCCGGCGAGGGTGTGGCTGCCCAGCGCTGTCCCCGACCACGGCCACGGCCACGCGCGACGCGGGGCTCGAGGCGGGCGAGACATCCGTGCGGCGGCGGCCGTCGAGACGCCCCCTCTTCCTTGCTGGCTTCCTGGCGCGGCCACCCGCCTCGCCGCTGCTTGGCAGAACCCGACCCGTGACCGACCATCACGCCCACGGCGACATCGATCGGCCGAGCGCGTCGACAGATCCCCTTGCAGCTTCCCTCCCCCGCCGACGCCCTTCACCTGCCACCCCGCCGTGCGACCGGGTCCCTCCACCGCTTAACGTGCTCGCATCGCGCGCGCTCGCGTGGATCTCGCGCGTGGATCTCCTGTATCACGCTGCTCGGAGGCCTCTGCGAGGACCCCGGCGCAGGCATTGATCGTTTCGTTGCTCTGGCCGCGACGGCAGCTGCTGCGGAGACGGCGGAACCATGGGGAATGTCCCCTCGTCCGCGCACGGCGGCAGCGGCGATGGCAGCACTCCGCCCCCGACGCCGGTGCGACCCCTCTCCGACGGTCGTGACGCCGCCACGGACCCGGATGCCGCGGATCCAAGCCACGGCGCCGACGGCGCCGCCGACCCCCCGGCGACCACCACCGTCGAAACCAATCTGTTGAGCACGTGGCTCGAACGCCGCGCCGCCAGCGACGCCGCGCGCCGCGCGCCGGCGTATCCGCCCGTGCACCGCCGACACGCCCTCTACAGTCCCTCGACGCCGGGCGAGAGCCGGCGCGACGGGCGTCTGCGCCGCCGGTTCGGCAGCGACGACAGGCCGCCGCCGTCGTCGCCCACCGCTCGCATGGCGGGATCGGCGGCCGCCGCCGCCGCGGATCGCATCGGGTCCGATGGTGCATGGCGCGCCGGTCCCGTGCGGTCCATGCCACAGCGATCCGCTCGCACCCAGGACCGGGCCCCGTATACCCGGCCTGCGGCGCCTGCGGGCGGTGACGACGGCGAAGCGGCGCCGTCCACCCCGTCGGTCACGCCGTCCGCGGCGACGGGAGCCTTGCCGGTGGCGTCGCAGCTGTCGGCCACGTCACCCAGCCACGTGCCCTTCTGGCGGCGCCCCTTTGTCTCGCGGTCGCCCGCAGCTGGTGCCACGTGGACCCCTTCCACGCCGCCGCCGTCCCGCGCCACCGCGGCGCCCTCACAGGACGCACCCCACACGGCGGGTCCGCTCCGCCACGTGCGCCGCGGGCCTTCGCAGACCATGGAAGCGACGAGTCCGCTCGCGTCCCGCCAGGGCCGGCGGCTGTTCCCCTTCTTCCGTCCGGCCGCCACGCCGTCGTCCGCCGCTGAAGCCCCGCCCGCTGATGCTTCGGCCACGTCGCCGCCCCCGGCGTCGACGGATCCACCCATGCCGGAGTCGGCACGGCCGTTGCGACCGTCGCGTCGGTCATCCACGGCCGTCGTCTCGGCCCCTGCGGCGGCAGCGGCCAACGCGGCCCCGACGGGTGCCGCCAACGCCGCGGCCGCGGCCGCGGCCGCCGCGCATCTCACGGGCGCCCAACGCCGCTCCGAAACCTCCCTCATTGTGCTTGGCATCCGCACGAACATGGCGCCGCCGGAATCCACGACCCCGCGCGCCGCACCGAGCGCCACGGCACCGAGGTCGGCCTCGGCGGCCCCTGCGACCACCGGCAGCAGCACGACGCACCCGGATGCGGCGACTGGCTCGGACACCGACACCGATGCCCGTGCCGCGGCAGGGAGCGCCGTGCAGGCCGCCCCGACCCCGCCGGTGGCGAACCCGTCGCGCTCCTCGCCGGCGTTGCTCCGCCACATCCGCAACCTGTTCCTCGGCGCCCGCGACAGCGACCCGGCGGACGACGGTGACGCGGCCGCCACGGCGGACGACACGCCCGCGGATGGCCGGCGTGGCGCCGCCGGAGGCGACGGCGACGCGGCCACAGGCCAAGACGAAGACGTCCAGCTGCAGGAGTATGGGTTCGTCATGTACATCCTGAGCAACCGCAGCGACACGCCGGTCGGTGGTCCGGGCGCGGCTCCGCCGACGGCGGAGCCCAGCGACCCCTCGCCGTCGACCACGACGCAGCCGACGGCGCCGTTGCCGGCGTCGGGCGACGCTCCTGCTGATGCGACGATGACCGATGCGACCGCGACACCAGCGCACCCGCGCGAGACCCATGACGACGACGATGGCACGGCGATGGTCACGCCGCCCGAGACCACGGCCCACCCCTCGCCTGCGACCGGCCGTCGCGCCACGACCGCCGGGCCCTCCTCGGCGGCGTCGAGCGCCGACACGCCGACAGCGCAGGACGACGATGTCGAGCCGGCCGTCGAGGGCATCCAGGTCCACGGAACGACGCGCCGCGCGGTGGATCCGCGCGCCGCCATGATCAGCCGCGCCCTCGTCGGAATGATCCGCCGCGCCATGTCGCGCGTCGGCGACGAGACCCCGGCATCCGACGCCGCTCCCGCGTCCGAGGCGGCGGCCGGTGCTGCTGCCGGTACGGCGGCGCCGTCCGACGCTGCGGCCGCCTCCGGGGCAACGGGTGCCGGTGCCGGTGCGGGTGCCGGTGGGTCGCGCAGCGCCTTTGCGGAGCTGGGATTGGACCGCCTGCCGAGTTCGTTCTACCGCGGCCTGACGACGGCGCTGATCCATGCGCTGCAGCAGCAGCAAGAGCGCGTGGCGGCGCGGGCCCGCAACCCAACGGCGCCCGCGAATCCGCAGGAGCGCGACACGGTGACGTTCTGGCCGGGCCCGGGGCTGCCGACGGTGCTCATCTTCTCGTCGCAGGGCAACCCGAACGACATGAGCACCACGAATCCCGGGTTCTGGACCGGCCAGCAGGCGCAGGACGCGCTCGCCTCGCTTGCCGAACTGCTGGGCGCCTCCGACCCGAACCGCCCGCAGCATGCCTCTCAGCAGGAGGTCGAGCGCGACGTGCCGCTCTACGCGTGGAAGGACGGCGCGCTGACGCCGTACGTCGCGGCGGCCCCCGACGCTCCCGAGACCTCCGCGGCCCCCGCCGACGCCGACGACCTGGAGGCGGCGGCGGTCGCGGCGGCGCAGGCCGAGGCCGCCGCCGAAGCTGCCGCCGCCCATCTCGCGAAGCCGCCGCCGACCCTCATCGCCGCGACGCGCGAGCGCTGCATGATCTGCCTGACCGAGTACGAGGACGGCGATCTGCTGCGTGTGATGCGGTGCCAGCACGGCTTCCACAAGGAGTGCCTGGACCAGTGGCTGGTGGCCTACAACAACTCGTGCCCGCTTTGCCGCAACAAAGCCGTAGGGAGCGAGGACGCGCCCGACGCCGCCGCGGGGGCCCCTGGGACGGCTGCCGGTAGTGCGGGGAGTGCTGCGCCGTCGGCCGCGACATCCGCCACGACCTCATAGAGCGTGGATGATATGACGATCATCGTTTTCTATATATTTTTTTCCCTTTCTTTTTTCGTCCGTTCGGGTGGTGGACTTCTTGTTGTTGTTGTTGATTCGATGTGTATGTATGTCTAAGGCCTTTCGTTGTGGTCCGTCTATGGTTCGTGGTTCAGGTCTCCGACGTGCTGGCGAGCGCTTCTTCCGTTTCCCGCGGAGCCTGATCCAGCGGGAGCTCAGCGTCGTCCTGCTGCGCGGCACCGGCCGACGGAGCCGACGGAGCCGATGCCGCCGAGGCCGTGAGCTGCTGCGCGAGCACGAGCTTGGCCTCCACGAGCTCAAAGATCTTGCGGTGCGTCAGCCGCACAAACGCCTCGAACTTGCGCTCGGCGAGCTCGATCTGGCGCTGGAGCGCCGTGTAGCGCGCGCGCTCGGCGGCGAGCGTCATCTCGGCGACCGTCCGCGCCGCCGCGGCCGCCGCGACGTCCCGCCGCGCCTGCGTCTGCGCCGCCGCCGCCTGCCGCTCCAGCGCCGCCACGTGCGCCGCATACGCCGCCTCCCGCTGCGCCACCGTGTCCCGCGGCACCCAGCGGCGGCCTAAGGTCGTCGCCGCCATCGCCGCCATCGCTGCCGCCGTTGGCGTCGTCGCCGTCGCCGTCGCCGTCGCCATGGCCGTCGGTCCCGCGGCTGCCGGCGCGGCGCGTAGGTCGGACGGCCCGACGGACATGCGGGACGCGTGCGCGGGCCGCGGCGTGACCAGCGGGTGGGGCGCCGACACGGCGCGCGACCGGCTGCCCGGGCGCCGCGCCAGCGACGCCGCCGCCGCCGCCGCCAGCGTTGACGCGCTCATCGCCGCCTCATCCGCGTCCTCCCCGTCCTGGCCGTCGTCGGTCTGCACCGCCGTGACGGCGACGTTCGGCGGCGGGCGGTTGTTGAGCAGCGCCGCAAACGACGCGAGGGACGCGGCGCCGGCCGCCGTGGCTGGCGGAGCGGTCGCGGCTGCGGCGGCCGCGGCGGCCGCGGCAGCGACCGCGGCGGCCGCAGCGGCCGCGTGGTCCGCCTCGTCGCCTTCGTCAAAGACGAGGAGGAAGGCTGGGTCGATCTGACTCAGATGGAAGAGGATGAGCTCCAGCGGCGCAGTGGCCGACAGCGTCAGCGGGAGGGCGGTCAGGGCGCCGGAGGCGCCCGCGGCCGCGGCGGCCGCCGACTCGGAGACGATGCCCTTCGCGCTGATCAGCGACGCCATGGACGACAGCGAGACGTGGATCAGAGGCGTCAGCCCCTCGACTTGACCGACGGCGACGTGCTCCACCGACTGGTGGCGGCTGGGCGGCGTGCCGGACGGCGTCGCGGCCGTCAGGGCGCAGGACGGGCGGCCTGACTCGATGAAGGCGAGCGAGTGGCGGCTCGGGTCGCGGGTCCACGGCCCCGGCGACGGGACCGCGACCACCGTCGGCGCCGTCGCGCTAAACGCCTCCAGCGCGCCATCGCCGCCGCTGCGGCGGTCCCGCTGCCCGAAGGGGCCCGCAGACGTCGCCGTCAGGGCCTCGTCGTCGGCGCTCACCGCGATCGGCGCTGCGGCCAGTACGATCGTGGGGCCAGGCGTCGGCGCCGCCGCGTCCGACGCCGCCGGCTCGGCGACCGGCTCGGCCGGTTCGGCACCAGCCGCGGCGTGGACGCTCGCTGGGCCGACAGGAACCACGGCACCGGCTGCTCCCGCATCGCCCTCGGCTTCGGGAGCCGCGGCGGGCGCCGTCGTGGCCAGCGCAACGCTTGCCGCAACGCTCGCCGCAGCGCTCGCCGCAGCCGTGGCGTCCGCCACTTCGGCTTCCTCAGCCCCATCAGCAGCATGCGCGGTCGCGACTAGCACCGCATCGCGCGTCACGGGATCGGCTGGCTCTTCGTCGTCGGCCGCCGGGGGCGGCTCGATCACCGCTGGGTCCGTCTCGGCGGCATTGAGCACAGGCTCAGACCACTGCGCCTCCGGGGCCTCGCCGGCCGCAGGCGCCGCAACCACCGCCATCGGCTCCGCGGCATCCTCGGAGGCCGGCGCGTCCGTGCTGCGGCGCCGCGCGCAGACCACCACCGCCGCCGGGGCCGGCAGGCTGGACGGGCCGTCGCCCAGCGGCGCCGCGGTCGTTGGCGGCGCCGTCGGCGGCGGCATCTCCGTCATGGCGGACGCGGCGCCGTCATGGTCGTCTTCATCGCGCGGCGTCACCGAGGCGGACGCGGCCGGGCCCCCGTCCGTGGCTGCCGCGTGGGCGGTCTCGGTCTCGGCGGCGGCGGTGGCAGCGGCAGCCGTCGCGGTGAAGGTGGCAGCAGCGGCAACCGGCTCCGTCCCGGCAGCCGGCGCAGGCTTCAGAGCCACGTCGGTCGTGATGAGGGGCGTCTTGGCGCGCATGATGGAGCGCATCGAGCGGAAACTCTTGATGGAGCGGACGCGGCGGACGGCTTCGATATCGAGGCCGTCAGTGCTGGCGCCGAGCAGGCCGTTGCGGAGACTCGTCGAGGTATCGTCCGAGCGCAGCGACTCGGTCGAGCCGCCGAGCGCGAGCGCGCTGTGGCCAAGCTTCGGCGATGGCGCGCCCTCGTGGGTGCTCGCCTGCGTCGCGTGGCTGCTGCGGCGCGTGTCGCTCTTGTCGCCGCCAGCATTGGAGTGCCGCGGGTCGCCCGGCGCCTTGGACAGCAGCGTCGAGAGCGAGCCGAAGTTGAAGGAGGCCGGCACCTTGCCGCGCTCCTTCGGAATGCTCTTCGTCGACTCGCGGTCGCGGTGGCTCGTTGTCTGGCGGAGGTAGATGGCCGGCTGCAGCGCGGCCGTCGCGGAGCTGAGCGACGGCGTCTGCAGCAGCTGCACCTTCGAGCCGCCCGGCTTGGCTGTGGGCAGGGCGCCGGCGGCCACGGTGCTGACGACGGACGCGGAGCCCGTGGCCGAGGACCCGAGCGAGTGCGCCGACGCGTTTTTCGAAAGCCCGAACAGCTTCGTGAACTTGTTCTTACCGCGGTCGCGCACCGCGCTGGTCGCGGCCGGCGTCGACGCAAGAAACTCCGCCGGTGGCTCGGAGTTGAGGAAATCGGCGAACGACATGCCCGTTGATTTCTTTTTCGTGCCGAACAGCTCCGCGTCCTCGTCGTCGTCCTCGTCGTCATCAGGCGTGGGCGTATCACGCGCCACGATGCGAGGGTGGTGGCTCGCCGCATGCGGCGCGGCCGCCGAGGCGCGCACGACTGCCGGCGTCGTCGTTGCCGTCGTTGTCGTCGTCGCCACGGCGGCTGCCGTCACTGTAGTCAACGCTGTCGACTCGGTGGCCGTCGCTGCCGCCGCCGGCACGTTGGGAGCCGCGATCGGCGCCGCTGAAGCATGACCGGCCACGACCGGGGCCGGGTCAGTCATGATGGTGGAGGCGCTGACGGCGCGGGCGGCGGGCGGCGCGGGGACGGGGGCCGTGACCGCGACGCTGCCGGAGGCCGAGAGCGCCGGCGCCGGCATGGACGGGTAGGAGGCGCCGCTGGCTCCGGTAGATTTCGCGGCCGGCAGCCGGCGGAGGCCGGCGCGCGCCGTCGAGGCGGCGGTCGGGGTGGTGAGGTTGTTCGTGGACTGGCTCGTCAGCGGCGCGAGGGGCTTGTCGTCAGCGGTGGGGGCCGACGGGCCTTCGGCGTCGAGCGCCGTGGATCGCAGGAAATCCCATAACGACTCCTGCTTGTGGGGCCGCGACTGGTGGCGCCGGACGCCAAACCCGTCGTTGTCGCTGCCGTCGCTGTCGTCGTCGTCGTCACTGTCTGCCTTCTCGCGGGCGTTGCCGTCCGGACCGTTCCTGTCGTCGCTCGGCGGCTTGAATGCCGCCATCGAGACCGCGACGCGCGGGCTCTTGGCCTCGAGTTTCAGCTTGACCTCGATGTTGCGCATGCGCTGCGAGGTGCTCGAGAGCTTGACGGTCTTGGTGGACATGAGCAGATCTTCGAACTGCTGGACAGCGAGCGGCGGCACGCGGCGGGCGGCCGAGACGCGCGGCTGCTGCAGCGACGACGACGATGACGAGCTGTCGCGCGGCAGGTCCCCATCCCTCGCGCGCGGCGAGACCGTGTTCCCCTGCACCGGCAGCGAGCGAGCCGCTATGGCCGACGACGGCTGTGGCTGCGGCGGTTGATGCTGCTGCTGATGTTGCTGCAAGGAAAGCAGTTGGACATTCGACTGAAGATCGATGGGATGGTATGACTTGGGACGGAGCTCGTTCGCACTGCTGGTGACGAGCGTCGAGGCATGAGCCGCGGCGCCCGGCCCGCCGACGCTGGTCGTCGATCCGGGCAAGCTCGAGGATTTGGGATCAAACGACGTGCGGTCGCGGGCATCGCGCGTCGAGCCCATGCTGTTGCTCACGGGGTGCTCCTGCTCGTGCAAGATCAGCCCGCCGACGCCGATGACGGAGCCCAGCGATCCCGTCAAAAAGTAGGGCGCTTGGTTCTGGGAGACGCGGTGCGAGAGCCGGCTCAGGTTCTTGGTGCGCGTCAGCAGATCGCTCTGGTCCGAGAGCATCGAAGACGCCATGACCTGCTGCGCCATGAGCGACACGCCCATCGCGTGCGAGTCGACCAGCACGCTCGGCACGCTGCCGTTGCGCAGATCACGCAGGTCGCGCAGGTCGCGCAGGTCCGAGTATGGCGAGCCGATCGTCGACGACGTGTTGAGGAAGTTGTGTTCGAGATGCGGGCCGCCGAGGATCAGGCCGTCGGCGTCGTGGAACGAGGACCCTGCGCCGTCGCCCGCGCTGCCACCGACGCCGCCGCTGCCGTTGCCGCCGCCGCCGTTGCCGCCGCTGCCGCCGCCATTGCCGCCGCCGACGGCGCCCGGCGGCGCCTCCCGGATAATGAGTCGACCATGACGGCCAGAGGTGTGCTGGGTGGGTTGGACGGCGGCGCGCGCGCCGACGCCGGGGAACAGCGAGTGCCGCTGGTAGAACGGCGGGTACAGTGCGCCGCTGACAGGATCAATTTCGAGGGCATCGAAGTGTGTCGGCGACGTGAGCGTCCCGAGGTCGGCGAGATGGTCGTCACCGCGGTCGCCCGCATTCGCCGCGGCCTGCATGGCGCCTGCTGCAGCGGGGCGCGAGACGGCCCCACCTCACGTCGACTCTGCTCCTTAGCCGAGATCGATGAAGCGTCGGATCTGACTGATTCATGACGAAAAAAAAAAAACATGATGATCGATACCATCGTCGGCAAACGCATGAGCATGGAACAGATCCATGAAGACAAGTATCCATCAGAGAGATGTGAGCGATCTGCCAGCACGATATGATTGCCAGATGAAGTCCCACGAGCACCACGAGCGCACGACACCGGCGAGACGGTGGCGGGCCACCCCTGGGCCGTGTTGTGGTGATGCTTTCCGACCACGGCAGGCGGTCGCGTCACCGTGCTGCGGCCGAATCGAAACGAAGGCCGTCGCGGCGACGCCGAGGCCGGGCCGACGTCGATCGAGGCCGATCCCTGCGCCACGATGGACCGAACCGTGGCAGCCTCGGAGCGCCACACGTCGCCGTGAGGACCGTCCGACGTCGGCCAGGGGATGGGCGTCGGGCGGGCACTTACGCAGACGCGTCGGGAGAAAGAGCGAAGGAGACGGCGGTGCGGCGCGAGTCCGACGCCGAGGATGTGGACCCAGGGGAGGCGCCGATGGGGTCAGGGCTGAAGCGGCGGGTATCGCGAGCGTTGACAATGACGTCGAAAGGCCATGCACCAGCGGCGTCCTTTTGCACGTGGTCGCAACCACGGCAGATCCCACGATGCCACCGACGCCTGGACCAAGCGCATCGAGTGGGCATCGACGGAGGCCTGCGCATCGGGGGTTCTCTTGGTGCGATGCTTCTTATCCCTGCGCGATGGCGCTGTGCGGCTTGGGTCTCGCACACAGTCCAAACCGATTCCGCCTTCGCCGTTCGACCGTGGGCCCTCCGCACCCGCAGACAACGGTGTGGTGTGGCACCGACGCAGGGCGACTCAAGTCACACCGCAGCCATACCAGGGGCCATGGCCGAGTCACGCGGGGCGGCGCTGGGGCCGACAGGTGAAGCGGGCATCCGTGACGAGCTTCTCGCCACGACGCCGATCCTGTGGAAGCCGTATGGGTCCGTCGAACCATGAAAACCTTCAAATTCTTCAACTTCCCGAGTGTCCTAACCCACCCGCGGGACGGGGCGCTCACCTGCCGCCGTTTTCGCTCACCGCTACATTCGAGGGCTCGATGCCGGAGCGCCACCGTGTGCGCTGCCCGCCGCCCGCCGTCCGCCGACCGCCGACCGCCCGCGATGTCTCGGCCTCGGTGGCAGCGGCGTCACCCCATTTTCATACGAGCGGCCCGCGACCGCGATCTCGCGGCTAAGAGACCTGCAAACAGGCCTGGAAGACGCCACCGCGCTGTCGGTGACGGCCGCGCCGTCGACGCGGCCGTCATCCACGCCGCCGATGCCGATGCCATCGGGCGTCGGCGTGGCCCCCGCGAAAGAGACAAGCACCCGACCCCCGCGAGCCCCGCCGCAGCCACGAGACAAAACTCGCGTAGGGAAGCGGTCACTTCAGGCAGCCGCGGCCCAACTCCCAGACGTCACCCCTGCAGCCAGAAAGCAAAACAACCAAGAAATGAACGTATGATTAATGACCTGCGTGTGGCCACGTCGGTTCCAGGCAGGAGGAGACACGGCACCACCAGACGCGCCGGAAGGCCCACCCGACAGAGCACGAGATGCTTAGAGCTTGGAGATGACGGCGTCCGTGAAGGCCGTGTTGGAACTCCTGCCGCCGAGGTCACCGGTGAGGGTCTTGCCCTCGGCGATGGTGGAGAGGACGGCGTTCTGGATACGCTCCGCGTGGGCCTCCAGCTTAAGGTGGCGCAGCATCATGACGGCCGAGAGCAGGAGCGCGGTCGGGTTGGCGAGGTCGCGGCCAGCGATGTCGGGGGCGGTGCCGTGGACGGACTCGAAGATGGAGGCCTTGAGGCCGATGTTGCCGGAGGGCGTGAGGCCGAGGCCGCCGATGAGGCCGGCGCACAGGTCCGAGAGGATGTCACCGTAGAGGTTGGGCATGACCATGACCGTGTCACGGAACTGCGTCGGGTCCTGGACGATCTGGAGGCACGCGCGGTCAAGGAGCACGTCGTCGACCTGGATATCCGGGTAGTCGCGGGCGACGTCCTTGGCGACGTTAAGGAAGAGGCCGTCCGAGAGACGCATGATGTTGGCCTTGTGGACCACGGTGACGCGGGGGCGGCCGACGGCGCGGGCGTACTGGAAGGCGTACTCCGACACGCGGCGCGACGCGGTCTCGGTGATGAGCTTGATGCTCTGCATCGTGCCCGAGACGACCTCGTGCTCAATGCCCGAGTACTCGCCCTCGGTGTTCTCGCGGATAAGAACGGTGTTGACGTCACGGAACGGCGTCTCGTAGCCGACGATCGACGAGCACGGGCGCACGTTGGCGAACAGGTCGAAGGTGCGGCGCAGCGTCAGGTTCAGCGACACGTGGCCCTTGCCGATCGGCGTCTCGAGCGGGCCCTTCAGCGCGACCTTGTTCTTGTTGATCGAGTGCAGCGCCTCGTCGGGGATCGCGGTCTTGCCGTTCTTCAGCACCGGCGTCACGTTGACCTCCTCCCAGACAATGGGAACCTTGTCGGCCGCGAAGATGCGCTTCACCGACTCAGAGATCTCGGGGCCGATGCCATCGCCCGGAATAAGCGTCACCTTGCGGTTGCCCTGCGCGTCAAACTCGCCGGGCACGCCGTGGTCGCTGGCCGTCGCCATGCGGCGCGCCGACGACACCATCCAGCGGCCGGGCTGCTGGCGGCGCAGCAGCGGCGCCAGCGTCGAGCGGACCGGGTGCATCATACTGCCGAAAAACAAGGATAACCTTTGGCAGCAACAACCACCAGACACAAGCAAACGGGGGTGAGCAGAAAGCATGAGATGCGGAGACGAAGGGCACACGAGAGCGATCCGAGAGACGAGGCTGCGGACCCACAGGCACCAGCGCATGGAACCGAGGGCGATGTGGCTAAGCGCGGGAGGAGCGACGGCGTCGCGAGACTGCGAGACGACGAGTCCCACGTCTATCGCGGGCGTCGTCTGCCGCCCTGCAGCCATACGACGGCCCGCGACCCCACCGGGAGGGCAGCATGGTCGAAGGCGCAGAAAACGCCCCGGACAGCGGATGAGCGGTGGCCCGCGCGTTCGGCGGGCAGGTGGAGCGAACGCGCTTCATGGCCATCAGCCGTCGTATGCTCGTCTTAGCGCTGCGCAGGATGCGCCGAGCCCGGCGGGTTCACATCGCTCGTGCGCGGTTCATCGCTCGGCGCCGAGCCGCGCTGATGCAGACGCCGCGCTCGGCTCGTCCTCGGACTCCAACGGAAACTGCGGCGACGGCGAGCGCCGAGGCCATCGGGATGGATGCCCCGGCGCAGGCAGGCAGGCAGGCAGGACGACATACCTGTCGACGGGAGGAAGAGGTGAGAGGGCGGACGAAAAGCAGACGGCCAGAGAAAGCAGGGAGAGGCACTGGTCGGCGTGTGGAGCGGCGTCAAGCACGGTGAAGCGAATGACGTTGGCCGTGGGGTTGGAATCCTATCGCCATTCTTGGCTTGCGGTCTGAGCTTCCCCTCGATATGTGGCGCGCCGGCACACGAGCTCGACGCTGGTCTTCATTCATGAGGATCCGCGTGGCCCGACCGCCGCGACGTGGGTGCCGGCTCGGTGTGGCCCCGCGTCTGTGGCCCGGCGCGGCTGGGCTCGGCTCGGCTGGGCCCGGCTGGGCGGTGTCACGGCGTTCGGCGCCGGCGTCAAGGTCCCGAGGCCACCACGATGCCAGCATGACGCTCGCGCTCGGCCAAACGCCGGGGCGGCGACTGCGACGACGGCCATGGCAGCGAGGTGGCACGCCGACGCGCAGGAGCCATGCGGCAGCCGTCGCCGTCACCGTTGTTGCCAGAGCGCGCGCGCGCGACTGCCGGCCACCGTGTCCCTCCCTCCTCGACCTCGTCCTCCTCGGTCGCGGCGGCCACCCCGACGGTTCCCCGGTCCGGTCCGGCCGCGGCCATCGCGCTCCCTGCTGCGGCCGCCGAGCATCGGGTCGGACCGGACGCCGTTGGCCTTGCGGAGCGGCTGCCCTGGCCGCGGCTTGGCTTCTGGCACGCCGCGACGCCATGGTCCGTCTCACTCGAGGAAGCGGCTTTGGCGTCGCCGTCAGCGGCCCATGGCGTCCGCGATGGCGCCGCCGCCGCTCGCTCCATCCGCAGCCAAGCCCGACCGCTTCCGGTTCCCGGAACCCTCGTGTCGGTCGGGACGCATCGGCTTGGCGCCCGCGGAAAACAAAAATAGCCAACGATTTCATGGTCTGGCCGATGTCATGTCCGACTCCGACGCTCGGAGTCGACTCCGGGAGTCGGAGTCGGAAATACGGCTGGGGGAACGCCGTCGGAGTCGCATGCCCCCTGGTTGGCAATTGGCGTCATGGGCTGCCCTTCGCCGTTTGCCTGTCGACGCGTCGGCCGGCACGACGTTTCGCCCGTATCGGCCATGCAGCCCACCAGACCCACGGATGCGAGAGGCGGAGTCATGTCGAGATGCAATGCGGCGCGACATCGAGCAGCAGTAGCAGTCGCAGTAGCAACAGCAGCAGTAGCAGTCGCAGTAGCAACAGTAGCAGTAGCAGCAGTAGCAGCAGCAGCAGCAGGCCACTGGGTCAGGCGCCAGTTGCCGCGATGCGGATGCGTTGGCGCAACGTGCGTGCCTGCGACGCGTCGCTCGAGCCCCCGCAACGGGTGGCGCAGCATCGGTGGTGCCGACCGCCTCCGGGGCCGACGCTTCTCCAAGAGGCGTAGCGTATGGCCGCTGTGGCCGCTGTCGGTGAGTGTCGGGTCGGCCGTGCCGCAGCAGGACCATGAACGTCGTTGGGCTTCGGACGGCAGCGTGACCGATGGACCGGAACCGGGACCGGGTGCGCGCCATGGGTCGGCGTCCAGGCGGGTTCCTGCCCGTCGTCGACACGTCTTGGATGCCCATGAGGCCGCTGCTTGGCGCTGCACCGCGTCGCCGCCTGTCGAGCCCAGCTCAGTCCTGTCGAGCCGAGGTGAGCCGAGCCGAGCCGAGCTTCGTCGGGCATCAGCGCACGCGCGCGCAGCTCCGGCACGCGGTCCTGACGGGACGCGGGAATGGCCAGCGACCCGCGCCATCGGCTCGAGGCGGGCGACGGGCAACCGAAGCAAAGCGAACCCTTCCATGGCGCCGCGGCCAGGGCCACGGCCGTTCCGTCCTCATGCGGCGGCGCGAGCGCATCGACGCGTCCCCAGGAACCCCCCGAGGGGCCGTCCAAGCCGTCCGCCAGTGACGGTCCGGCAGGGGTCACCGCGCGCAACGGGCCTCGGCATTCGCAGCCGTATCCGCATCCACATCCGTGCATCCGCCGCGATGGGCCACGGGCGACGCCATGACGCGGCTGCGGACGCCGGTGACGAAGGGGACGCTCGGCCAGGGGTCGCTTCTTGCGCGCTCGGGCACCATGCCTCTCACGCGTTCTCGAGCCAGCCCCAGTCAGGCGCGATGGACGGGCCAGCACACACGGCAAAGGTCGATGGCACCGTCGCCATGCAGCGCCGGTCGGGCGTGATGCAATCCAAGTGGTCAGCACGACACTATGGCGCAAGACGTTTTCAATGGCATGCGGTCAGTCAGGGGGGTCGCCTGAAAGAAACATGGCACATGCACGCGGTATTGTTGGGCAGTATCTACAGCACCCCTGTTAGAACCCGAATCCCCACCGCCACCACCACTTTCCGCATCTGCCGCTCGCATCGTTCCTCCTGCTTCGCTGGGTCCCAGCGCGGTCTTCTCTTTCCCATCCCCTTCGCTCATCCCCATCTCTTCCTCCATTCCCCCTCCGCTCTGCTCGTATACGCGCGTATACGCTGCCGACGCGCCCCCTTCCTTGCTTTACAGACGCGTGTGGTGATCCCCTGTCCCGAGGACCGGTCCATCACCCGTCACGACCCAGCGTCTTCCGTGGCGCGTCTTCCGCTTCGCGTTTCCCATCTGCACCGCGCCGCGCGGCGTCAATCTCCACCGTGTGGGGTTCCAACCGAAGCGACCTGCGAACGCCGACCATGTCGTGGTCCCAGACACTGACCGTCGTCGCCGTCCTGGCCACGGCGGCCGCGGTCTGTCTCCGCGTCATCCCGTCGCGGCTGATGGCGCCCACGGGTCCTAAGGCCGGCAAGCCCTCCGGCAAGTCGCATTCCGCCAAACAGGCTCGCGCCGCCCACACGGCCGCAGCGAACGCAGCACCGCCGGCCGCGGCCGCCAAGTCGACGGCGGGCAGTGACGCCGCGTCGCCGAGCACGGCGACCGCGGCGCGCGCCAAGGTGCTCCGCGCCAAGGCCGCCAAATCCAAGGCGGCCAAAGCCGCGCGCGCTGCCTCCCGCGCTGCCTCCGTCGAGTTGCTCGCCGGCGCGGAGGACAACGCCGCCGCGTCCGAGCCCGAGCTTGTGGCCGACGAGGCCCAGGACGACGACATGCTGCGCCAGATGCTCTCGCGCCAGCAGGAGCGCCAGGACCAGAGCGCCAAGCGGCTCGGCAACGCACACACCGCACGTCTCTCGGCGTCCGCGGCGCCCTCCGCGGGCGTGTCGAAGTCGTCCTCGTCCGACCCGCTGTCCTCCGCTGAGGCCGACGAGGAAGCGGCCGACGACGCGGTCGTGGCCACCACCACGGCGGCGAAACGCCACTCGCCGCGCTCGCTGGCTGCCGCAGCCGAGCACGACGTCCCCGTGGCGCCGCTGACGGTGGACGCGTCGGCCACGGCCTCGGCGCCCACCGCCGCACCCGCCGCCGCGCCTGCCGCCGCGCCTGCCGCCGCAAGCCGGGCAGCGGCGCCGGCGCCCGAGCCGACGATAATCATTGACACGGCGGCGCTGGACGCCGCGACGGCACGCGCCGAGACGCTGGCGGCGTCGCTGTCGCAGGCCGAGACCCAGGCCGCGGACGCGCAGACGCGCGCCGAGGCCGCCGAAAAGCGCATCGCAGTGCTCGAGCACAGTCTGCGCATCATCAGCGACAGCGCGACGCGTCTGCAGGCGCGGGCCAAGGAGGCTGACCTGCTGGACGCGCGCACGCAGGCCCTCGATGCGCTGCAGCAGGAGCACGCCCGTGTGCGCGCGCAGGCCGAGGAGGCCGCCGCCGAGGCCGCGCGCCGCCTGCGCGCCGCCGACGACGCCGCGGCCGCGGTCCGCGCCCAGGGCGCCGAGAAGGAGCGCGAGCTCGTGGCGCGTCTCGAGGGCCAGCGTGACGAGATCGCGCGTCTCCACGGGTACGTCGAGACGATCGAGACGACGTTTGCGCGTGACATGGACGCGCTGCGCAAGGACCGCGCGCGCGTCGAAGACGAGGCCGGCCGCGGAGCCCGCGGCCTGCAGGCGCAGCTGGAGCAGGCCGAGGCCCAGCGCGCGCAGGCCGAGTCAAAGCTAGCGCAGGCGGAAGCCGAGGCGCACGCGGCACTCGCGGCCAAGCAGGCCCATACCGATCTGGAGGCGTCGCTGGCCGCCGCGCACGCCGAGTTGCAGGCCGTCACGGCCCACCGCGACCAAGCCACGCGTGAGCTGCAGCAGGCGCTGGCGCAGGCGCAAGCGCAGGCCCAGACCGCACTCGAGCAGGCGCAATCGTCGCTTGCCCTCACGGAGAGCCAGCTGAAGGACACGCAGTCGTCGCTGGCGGCGGTCGTGGCCGAGAAGCAGGAATCCGACGAGAAGCTGGCCGCGCTTCAGTCGCAGCGCGCCGAGGAAACGCTGGCGCGCGAGAGCAAGGTGGCCTCCCTCGAGCAGCAGCTGCAGCAGGCCGACCACGTGTCTTCGGAGAAGTCGGCGCTGGAGCAGCAGGTCTCGCAGCTGGAGCACCAGCTGGCGGAAGCGCGCAGCCAAGCGTCGAACGCGGACTCGCTGGCGAACGAGAAGCGCGAACTCGAGGCCAAGATCGCGTCGGTGCAGGCGGAGGCGCAGCAGGCTCAGCAGGCCCGCGAGTCGCTCGAGCAGCAGAAGAACGAGTTTGAGTCGCAGAAGAACGAGCTTGAGCAGAAAGCGAATGCGCTTGGGTCGCAGAAGGCTGAGCTTGAGCAGCAGAAGAATGCACTTGAGCAGCAAAAGAATGAGCTCGAGTCGCAGAAGAATGCGCTTGAGCAGCAGAAGAATGAGCTTGAGCAGAAGATCAACACGCTTGAGCAACAGATCGGCGAGGCGCAGTCGGCCGCGGCCCGCACCGAGGATCAACTGAAGCAGGCGCGGGAGTCTCTGGACGCCGAGAAGCAGCAGCGTGCGTCGCAGATCGAGGACCTCGAGCGCCAGCTGAACGAAGCGCGCAGTCAGGCGTCCAACGTCGGCTCGATCGAGGACCAGAAGCGCGAGCTCGAGGCCAAGATCCAGTCGATTGAGGCCGACGCCTCAGCCGCCCAGGCGTCGCTCGTTGCCGAGAAGCAGACCCTTGATACGAAGGTGAGCACGCTGGAAACCCAGCTGAACGAGGCCCGAGAGCAGGCGTCGAACGCGGAGACGCTCGCGAACGAGAAGCGTGACCTCGAAACTCGCATTCAGTCGCTCGAGTCCGACGCCAAAAACGCGCAAGAATTGCTCGTCTCGGAAAAGAACGCCCACGAGGGCAAGGTCCAGGAGCTGGAGAACCAGCTCAACGAGGCGCGCCATCAGGCCTCGAACGTCGATGGTCTCGAGCAGCAGAAGCGCGAGCTCGAAGCCAAGATTGAGTCGCTGGCTTCGGATGCCAAGCAGGCGCAGGAGACGCTCGCTTCCGAGAAACAGTCGCTTGAGAACAAGGTCGGGGAACTGGAGAATCAGCTTGCGGAAGCACGCCAGCAGGCCTCCAACGTGGAGAGCCTGGCGAATGAGAAGCGCGAGCTGGTGTCCCAGATCCAGGCGGCTGAAACGGAGGCTAAGAGCGCCCGCGAGGCTTTGGCATCGGAAAAGCAGACGCTGGAGAACAAGATTGGCGAGCTCGAGCACCAGCTGACCGAGGCCCGCGAGCAGGCGTCGAAGGTGGACAGCCTGGCCACTGAGAAGCGGGAGCTCGAGGCCAAGGTCGAGTCGGCCGCGTCGGAAGCTAAGAGCACCCACGAGGCGCTCGCCTCCGAGAAGCAGTCACTCGCATCGAAGGTCACCGAGTTGGAGAACCAGCTCAACGAGGCCCGCGGCCAGGCGTCCAATGCCGAGAACCTGGCCAACGAGAAGCGCGAGCTGGAAGCCAAGGTCCAGTCGGCTGAATCGGAAGCTAAGAGCGCGCAGGAGTCGCTCGCTTCCGAGAAGCAGGCCCTAGAGACCTGGGTGCACGACCTGGAAACCCAGCTGAACGAAGCTCGTGAGCAGACGACGCACATCACATCGCTTGAGGACCAGAAGCGCGCGCTGGAAGCCAAGATCGAGTCGGCCGAGGCCGAGGCGAAGCGTGCGCAAGAGTCGCTCGTCGCGGAGAAGGCGGCGCTGGCGTCCAAGACGCAGGAGCTCGAGCAGCAGCTCGAGACGACGTCGGCCTCGCTCCAGAGCGAGAAGTCGGCCCTGGAGCAGCAACTCCGTGAAGCGGAATCGGCGACGCAGGCGGCCCAAGCCGCCCTGAGCGAGAAGCAGCAGCAGCTCGAGGCGCAGCTCCACACGGCCGAAGCAGAGGCCCGCACCGCGCGTGAAGCCCTCGCGTCTGAAAAGCGCGACCTCGAGGCTAAGATCGATGCCGCGGTCGCGGAGGCCCGGCAGGCGCGCGATGCGCTGGAGGCCGAGAAGACCGAGCTCGCATCGCAGCTCGCTGCGGCGCAGGAGGCGGCGGCGGCTGACAAGAAGGCCCTGGAGGAGCAGGTCGAAGCGGCCAAGTCAACGGCTGCGTCGTGGCAAAAGAAAACCGAGGACGCGCTGTCGCGTCTAGTGTCGGTCGCGGTTGAGAACAAGGGTCTGCGCTCGCGTGTCGCGAGCGCCGAGAACATTGCCTCGGGGCCCGAGCAGCCGCTCGTGGCGCAGCCCGAACAGCAGAACGAGTAGCACAAGGCCCAGTTTTAATGCTCCTTTATTTTAATCTTGCATGTGTGTATGACGATGTATGTTATGACTCGAGACATCGACGGCCGCACGTCGTTGGTGACGGCGTGAGTGCACCATTGCAGCGCGACATGCGAGATGCGCTTTGAGAAGGGTTTAAGAGGTGTCATTTCCATTGCTCCCATCGCTCTGTGATGCGCTTGAAGGAGTGAATAAAAACTCCACATGACGCTCAACACCCTGACTGTCTCTTCATACCATCCAGAGAGCTTCTAGGATCCTAATCCCTAGAATCCGCAAAACCGTTTGTTTGTAGCCCTCGACCATACGATCCTTTAGGCTCACCCTGCGAGAGGAACCACGGTCTCTCTCATGCTCGATAAAATGGGTGTGCGGAATAAGCAACGTGAATGTATTGAGGACAACAGTCATCACGAGAGGACGTCGAGAACAATGTCGGAAGTTGGCGGGAAACTACGCAGCGTGACCGACCGATCGCAAACGTGCCGGGCCTCCCCCTCAGAAACAGGGCCCCTTCTCAACGCCCCTCAACCTGGAACTCGTCGCAGCGCGCATCCATCCACAGAGGCCGTAGCCAGCGTTTACTTGCCGCCGGAGGTGCCCATACCCATGGCGGACTTGAAAGTGTCGTAGATCCACCACTGAGCACCGGTGAGGGTACCGATCATGAGGATACGAGCGCCGAGACCCTTGGTGCAGAGGTTGGAGATGCCGGTCTCGGAGGCGATCTGGCCGACGGACTTGCCCTTGTTGGCGGGCTTGGACATGAGCGAGACGATCGAGTCGGCGGGGTGCGAGACGATGGCGCAGACCACACCGGCGGCGTAGCCGCAGCCGAAGGTGATGCCGAGCTGGGTGCCCGTCGAGTAGGTCTCCTTGGGCGCGGTGAAGAGGTGGCGGTAGGTCAGCTGGACGGCCTTCTCGAAGCAGTAGAACTTGGCCATGGTGTACGGGATCTGGCGCGACCACAGGGGCACGAGCGAGCCGAAGGGGAAGCGAGTGGCGATCTTGTCGGCGTTCATGGCGGCGACGGCGGCGCCGAAGCCGGTCGGGAAGGTGCCCGGGACCGAGGTCTGGACCTTGACCTTGACCATCTCCATGGGGCACAGGGCCATGTCGGCGAAGAACTCGGCCGAGGCCGAGCCGGCGCACCAGATCAGATCCTTGTAGCGCGTCGCGTTCTCCTTGCCGGCCAAGTTGGAGTACACGTCCTTGAAGTAATCGTACAGACCGAACTTGAAGCAGCCCTGGGCGGAGTAGCCGATGGCGGTCGGGAGCCAGCCCTTGAACAGCGCGCGGGCGCCCTCCTCGGCCGCGATAGTGCGCATGCCCGACAAGAGACTGTTGTACTTGAGCGGGTTCACCTGCATGTTACACTTGGTCACGTCCAGCGGCGTGATCAGGGTGTGCGTGACGCCGCACGCAAGCGCACCACCAAGCATGCACTTGGCGTAGAAGGTGGTGTCGTGGGGCACCGCGCCCGCGTAGCGGGCGTCCCAGGGCTTGGTGGTCAAGGTGGTGGTCATCTGGAGCATTCGAATTCACACAAAATAGAATGGGTGAGATGGATGCGTTTCTATATAGCCGAACGATGACAGGTATGCATGCAACGTCGAGCGCAGGCGACGTGTCGTGGCGCTGTGCATCGGCGGAGACGTCGCCCCCGTGATGAGGGGAGAACGGACGGAAGCCCGCGCCGATACGAAGCGAATGCGCGACATGCATGCCTACAGCGTCCTTGTCATCGGTCTCATGGTTCCTAGCATGGCGAGACCCGGCATAGGCGAACAAAAAACGAGCGGGAGACGTACCTTGAATGCGTGCAAAGGGGCGAGTCGAGAGGAGGTGGCGAGGCGATGAGCCGTCCTAACAGCAAGACTTCGATTCCATGGCCCGTGTTCGCGTTCACTCTCGAGCATTGGTATCCCCCGCGAGCTCCTCGTGGTGGGCCATTCCTTTGGGTGTCCGTCGAGGCCTTCTTCAAGCTGCTTGCTCGAGTAGGCGATGTCGACAACCACGCGCCGCGCGTCGTCTCGCCGCGGCGAGCCTTGCATGACGAGCGCATGACGACGACAGCAGCGACAGCAACGACGCGATGCCGAGTGAGAGCGAGAGTGATGCCGACCCGGGCGCGTGCCCATCCCGCATGCGGTGCCGCGCGGGCCTCGCCTTGCGCGGCAACCCCGTACCGCGGCGCTGTCTCGGTGCTGGTGCCGGTGCCAGCCGGCCTCCCGCGGGCGACCTCCGCCCGTTCCGGGCCGAGCGCCGGAACGGCCGACTGTGAGCGGACGGGAAGAGGGCGAGCGACATGTGCCTGCATGTGCCTGCAGCGGCAGCGGCAGCGGCGGCGGCAGCGGCAGCGGCGTGGGGCACACCTGCCTGCCTGCCAGGGGACCGCCGGTGGAAAGCCTGCCATGGCGTCGCATCGCGTCGCATCGCGTCGCATCGCATCGCGTCGCATCGCATCGAACCAACCGAGCGTTTGCGGCCGCCGCGGCGGAGGTCCGCCACTGTCCGTTCGCCGCGGTCGCCTCCGCGAGCGCCGGGAGCGCCCGCCGGTGATGCAATGGCGACCGCGTCCCGCACTCAGGGCACCGTGGCCGCCCGCAGCGCAAGGGGTTTACACGCCGGGGCGGCCCGACGCGGGCGGCGGCGGCGTGTGGCGCAGCTGCGGGCATGGTCCCTCCTCGGGCTTCCTTGTTCCGCATCAGGTCGCTTCTGGCGCGCGTGCCGGGCCATGCTGGCGCGGGCTGCAGGCCGACCGCGTCCGGTTGGCCCCGTCGTCCGACCGCCTCCGGCGGCATCAGCCGAATCGGCGACGTGATCGTGCACGCGGTCCGCGGGCATCGCCCGGGATACGCATTGGCCCAAGGGCGCGCCAGACGCATCCGCAGGGCTCGCCCGATCAGCACATGGCCGTCGGCGCAACATGCGCCGCGCATGCGATACCGCCACGGCCGCCGGTTGCGCACCTTGTGCGGAACTCGCGGATGGGGACATCTGCTTGCCGCAAGAACGCGCGGCGGGCGCGTTTGGGGCTCGTAATCGATTGCGGTGATGACGACGTCATTTGGACTTGCTTCGGTGAATCCTTATCAGGGCGCATCTGTCAACAGTGATCGCGCGTCTTTCCTGTCTTGATTTGTCTTGATCATTTTTGGTGGTGGATCGGCACGGCTTGGGGTGCGAGGGGACGCAGGGTTCTGGGAGCTATTGCATATCGCTGGCTGAGAGAAAGGGGCATGCCCCGCACCTGAGTCCATCTGTTGCGGATCACAGATGGCACATCCTTTTGGACGATATTTCCGTCTGTAAATTATATTGGAACAAAACGACCACGAATCAGGGTATCAAGACATCCGTCGACAACTGCATGCTTAAGTATGTCGACGCATGTGCATTGGCGAACCGGCTCTATTGATAGAGGACATACAGTCGGAAAGGTTCGACGTGCTAACAGAGCATATGCCTAGGCCATGACCGTTGTCACCGATAAACAGAAAACTTTCCATATCCCCTTCTGGACGGCCTGATACTATGCGTAGTCGTCGTCGTCGCCGCTCGCGATGTCGTCGTCGTCGTCGCCGCTCGCGATGTCGTCGTCGCCCTGCCGTTGTTGCCGCGGATCTGATCGGCCGGGTGGGAGGGGCTGAGTTGCGGTGGCGTTGTGGCGCAGCAAAGCGGGGGGGTCAGTCGGTCGGTCAAGCTTCAGCCACACGCCGCCACGAGCGGAGTTTTGGCCTCACTCGGCCAGGGGGCCTCGTCGGCACACCGCTGAGCAGAGCGGCCCAGGACCTATCCGCGAGCGGCGGACTTGACCGTCGGAGCGACGGTCCCCGAGGAACGCACCACTGGGCATCACCTGAGCGGCATCGTCCTGCACGACCAGAGCAACGAGGATGAGGGCCCTGAACGATGTGACGAGGAGGCTGAGAGAGAAAAAACGAATCAAGCTGCGGTGTGTACGGTTGCGTCGTGGACGTGGTATGACAAAGACGGGCCGAGTGCAGATACGTGCTGAACGGCGTGCAGCCGCAAGCATCAGTCAGTCAGAGGGATGCACGCCATCGCGGTGTTATCTCACGTGTCGTCTCCGTATCCCCCCGTCTCTCCACTTGCTGCCCTCGTCGAGTACACTTTCTGCTTCTTCCGGCCTGCCGCTGGGGACACTCTCCCTCCACGCTCGCCGTCTGCATACCCATCCTTCTCCTAGAGAGCGTACACCGTTGTTTGCCGTGCTCAGCCCCCTCCCGCTTGGAGCCCTCCGATCACCTCCCCGGCGCCGCGTCCGCCGCTGAACCTTCCGGTTCGATTTCTGCTGTTGGTCGTTCCCCGCCACCACACCCTGCACATCTGCCACGATGGGCAAGATTATCAAGAAGGTAAGGGCTTCGCTTCGCTCGCGATTTGGCACGCCTTAAGCAAAGTGCGGTGGCACTCGTTCATACGTATCGATCGGAGTTCTTGTTTGCTCACCCTCGCTTTTCGACTTGTCGGTGTGTTGATGGTGATTTTCATAGGGCACCAAGGGTGAGGCTGCCCATTTTATCTCGCGGTCGCAAGCCCTGACGAAGCTCCAAGTCTCGCTGGCGGCGTTCCGTCGCTTGTGCATCCTCAAGGGTATTTACCCGCGTCAGCCCAAGAAGTTTGGCACCAAGCAGCGCACCTACTATGTGCGCAAGGACATCATGTTCCTTCTGCACGACCCGATGCTCGCGCGCATGCGCGAGATGACGGCCTTCCGCAAGAAGATTTCCAAGATTGCCAACCGCGGCGACCGCTCGACCGCGGAGCTCTGGAAGAAAGAGGCCCCGCAACTGACGCTTGACCACGTTATCCGCGAGCGATACCCGTCGTTCGTGGACGCTCTCCGCGACGTAGACGATGCGTTGTCAATGGTTTTCCTGTTTGCGAAGTTGCCCACGACGACGTTCATTGCCAAGGAGCACATCCTTGCGTGCCAGCGCTTGGCGCAGGAGTGGACGCACTACATCAGCGCGAAACGCGCGCTGCGCAAGGTCTTCCTCTCGGTCAAGGGCATCTACTACCAAGCGGAGGTCTACGGCCAGACCATTACGTGGCTCTCGCCATTCCCCTTCGTCCAACACATGCCGGCCGACGTCGACTACCGCGTGATGCGCACGTTCCTCCAGCTCTACGAGACCGTGCTCGGCTTCGTTAACTACAAGCTGTTTGCGGACCAGGGCTGGGCTTACCCGCCCAAGTTCGACGAAACGATGGTCCGCAACGGCGCGACCCCGCTCTCGAGTCTCATTGTCCGCAGCGCTGTGAACGGCGCCATCATCAAGGCCCCCGGCGCGCTCGACGGCGCCGTGAAGGTGTCCTCGGGCCAGCCGGATCTGAAACCCAAAACGCTCCCGGTCGCGTTCCTCGCCAAGATGGCCGAGGCCACGGAAGAGGCAGCCGCTGCTGCCTCTTCGAAGGAGAACAGGGATGCCGATGCCGACGTCGATGCTGATGCCGAGATGAACGATGAAGCCGCGTCGGGCGATGTCCCCGAGGACGAGGAGGAGGCTCTTGGTGCTGTGCCTGATCTCGCGGGCCTGCCGCAGCCGTTCAAGGAGCCTGCGCGCCCCGAAGAGCTTGTTCCGTCGCTGTCCACTTGGGCCGAGGACCTGAAGCTGCGCAACGACCGTCGCAACCTCTTTGGCAACCTCGTCTTCTTTTTGTCGCGCGAGACCTTCCGCGACTCGCTGGAGTTTGTTATTAAGAGTTTCGGCGGCCGCGTCGGCTGGGAGTCGCTTGACGATAAGGACGCATCGATTTCTCCCGACGATGACCGCATCACGCACATGGTCGTGGACCGCCCGTTGGTCGCCAGCATTGCCGCGACGCGCCGCACCGACCGCGAGTACATCCAGCCGCAGTGGATCTACGACTCCGTCAACGCCGGCACGCTGCTCCCCACCACCGACTACCTGCAGGGAGCCACGCTGCCGCCGCACCTGTCACCCTTCGTGACGTACCGCGCCGGCGACTATGTGCCCGAGGCGGCAATGACCGAGGAGCAGCGCCAGGAGCTGCGTGCGTCGCGCGAGGCGCTGGCGCAGGAGGCCAAGACGCGCCAGGCTGCGCGCGCGCAGGAGGAAGACGACGCCGAGCGCGTCAAGAGCCTGCTTGCCGAGAAGGCTGGCGTCGCGTACGACGAGACGGAGCTGGAGCCGAACGCGGCAGCCGCCGCCGAGGAGCAGCTCGCCAAGATCGAGGCCCAGGCGGCCGGCCTCACGCGTGCTCAGCACATCCAGGACACACATCTTAGCACTCAGTCCGCGCACCTGCCCTCCAAGAAGGAGAAGGCCCGTCTCGAGCGCATCATGATGTCCTCCAAAAACAAGTACGTCCAGAAGCAGATCAACATGGCCACCGAACGCAAGGACAAGTTCAAGAAGCGTCTCGAACGCCGCCGCGACCTCGCGTCCAACCGCTCGTAAAGCGCTGGTTCGATTCTTTGTGTTGTTCCCCGTTTTTTATTGGCCAACGCCAGTACGCACAGCCTGTTCTGGATGTCGCGCCTTCACTTCTCCTTTCCCGTGTCCTTTTCTTTCCTGTGTTTCTGATGGCAAGGGTGACCGCTGTTGGGTCCCTTTGCCTCGAGATCGATATTTTAATCTATTTGGCTTCTTTCTTCATGACGTTTCTTTGGAGCCCCTTTTCCCAAAAAGCCGGCCAAACAAGCCGCTCTTTTTGGCAGCCTGGGGATCCGGATTCGACGGCTCCGCAGCACTGCTGCGCTTGGACGAGACGGGCGCCGAGGGCAGCCCGCTCTGCGCCGCGCGCCGCGCGGCTTCCTTGGTCTCCTTGGTCTCTTTGGTCCACCGCTTCGGCTCAAAGAGCCACGCGAGCTGCTTGCGGTTGATCGCGCCGCGCCGTGCTTTGCGGATGTAGTCGACGGCCTCGTCGACCGCGACGCCGGCATCGATCAGCGCCACGGCGACCATCAGCGGCGCCCGCCCGATGCCCGAGTAGCAGTGCACCGCGATCGTCGTCATCCCGGCCAACTCGTCCTGTTCCGACGCGGCGTCGCCGGACCGCGCCGCAACTTGTTGGCAGAGCTGGCGCCACGCGGTGACCTGGAATGGCAGCGGCACGCCGCCGTCCTCGAACGCCATCTCGTCGTGGACCGTGCACCCGCGCGCCCCGAGCGCGCCCGCGTCGTACGCCGTCGGCTCGCAGAGCCGCACCACGTCCGCGCAGTCCGCGCCGTCTAGCTGGTCCGCGTACGCTGACAGCGCCGCCGGCGCGGGGCAGTCCGTAATGAGGAAGTCGATGGGCAGCGCCGGGTGCGAGATACGGGTCGCGGCTTGCATGTAGCGCGAGCGGCGCGGCACGGCGGCCTCGAGCGAGCTCCCCGCCGACAGACCCGCGCTGGCCGGCATGTCGACGGCGGCGGTGGCGGCGGCGGCGCTTAGCCCGGCGGACTGCGGTATCCTTTCCGAGGTCATGATGCTATGGCGAGTGGAAGGGCAGGCGTCGAAGGAGGAAGGGGACACGTGGAGTGGCCACGTACCCCGTTCAGAAGGGGTCTTGTGTAGGGATTGGGGATTGAGAATTCGTAGTGATGGCGCCAACCGGGCTTAGAGGAAGCCGACCCCGGGAGCGCATCTTTCCCGCGGAGATTGGGCCAGGGTGGTCCCCAGCGGGCACAAAAGAAGCGTCGGGGAAGGGGTGGCCACGACGAATGCCATGTGGACAACGGTTGTGCCGATCGTAGCGGGGCCGCTTGGCCCGTGTCCTGCCACTCCTGGCTGAGGCGCTGCGCCACACATTGTGCTGCTGGGGAGTGTGGGGCCCTGCCATCCCCTAGCCGGCCGACGGTCGGCGGTCGGCAGCCGGCAGCAGCTGGTCACGCAAAAACGATGACATCGCCGTGACGGCCCGCCATAGCATCAGGATGATCGATGAGCACCACCAGAAAAAAGGAGGGATATCTTGCTTCGGATGAGCGAGTATGCTTTGTGGTGAGTGAAGCCTGAACCGACGGAACCGACTCCGTCGAGAATTCGCAAATCATGATATCTAAAGTGAAGGTGGCCTCTCTAGGGAGATTCGTCGGATGAATATTCCATCAGCAGCAAAAGCTGTCGATTATAAAATGGACGGCAATCGTTCATAGTTTTCTTGCGCTTCCTCATCTAACAAATGAGCTTCGACGTGTCGGCGATCAGCATCTACGTGATGGCAGTTCCGGACTGGTGGCGCAGCCATCGCTCCTTCCTCGCCCTGTCATAGCTAAGCCATCTGGTCGAGCCAATGGCAACTCCGCCCGCAGGAGGGGTCTGCGCCGTGGCGTGGCTTATCGATGGCGGGCGGAGTCTGGGGCGGAGTATGCGGTGCGGTGTTCCACGAGCGCCACAGATGCCGCGGCGTCAGCCTGCACGCACGGGAGGGCCCCTGCGGTAAGTTGTGGCGTCGCCTACGAAGCGTTAACCGTGCTGCGGGTCTAACTTGATGAGTAAACTTCGATCCCGAATCGAAACGGCGCCGTGGGGTAACTGGCGGCCCACGAACGGCAGGGAAGGACCACGGCCGCCCAGTTACACCCCGTCATCAATACTAATACCCCGACCACCTACTTCTTGGCCGATCCACCGTCCGTCCGCGCCCAACCAGACTTCGGTTAGCACCGTCTGTTTCTGTTCGGCGAGTGGACGCCAACTACCATTAGACCGATTGACGGACCCGTCGCGATATCCCCCAGCCGGAGCTTTCTCCGGTCCGCTCCTCCCTGCTTCCTGTGGCCTCCCCCTCGATACTCTCGTCGAAGCCATCACGATGCTGAAAGTGTCGACGGCCAACAACGTCAAGGTCTACTCGGTGGCCGCGGCCGCCAAGAGTGCTGTGCCGGACTGGGCGCCGGGCTCGCGCAATGCCAAACAGCAGAGCAAGAACGCCAAGCAGCGCGCTGCAACGCTCGAGCTGCTGCAGGATTTCGAGTTTCCGCAGGCGTCCAACTGTATCCGCCAGTCTGAGGACGGCGGGTACATTCTGGCCACCGGCATCTACAAACCGCAGATCCGCTGTTACGACCTGAGCCAGAGCTCGCTCAAGTTCAAGCGCCACTGCGATGCGGAGACGGTGGATTTCACGCTGCTCGCCGAGGACTGGACGAAGGTCGTCATGATCCAGGATAACCGCACGGTCGAAGTTCACGGCCAAGGCGGCGTGCGCCACAAAACGCGCGTCCCCAAGTTCTGCCGGACCATCACCTACCACTTCCCCACGTGCAACGCCATCATCGGCGGCACCGGCGCCGAAGTCTACCGCCTCAATCTCGATATCGGCCAATTCGATACGCCCCTCGAGACGAATCTCCACGGCGTCAACTGCTCCGCGCTGTCGAATGTCCATCAGCTGCTCGCCTTCGGCGGTCAGACGGGCGGCGTCGAGCTGTGGGACCCGCGGTCCTTCCGTCGCGTCGCCTCGCGCCACATCGGTCTCGACGTACTTGACGCCATTGCGGCCACGTCGCTGACCCAGGAGTCGTCGATCCCCGAGATCACGGCGCTGCGATACAGTACGGACGGCCTCTCGCTGGCGGCGGGCACCTCCAACGGCTACGTCATGGTCTATGACCTGCGCCACGGCAAGCCCCGGCTGATTAAGGACCATATGAACGGGCTGCCGATCAAGCAGATCCACTACCATGACCCGACCGACAGTATCGTCAGCGCCGACGCGAAGGTGCTCAAGATTTGGCACAGCGACCGCACGGGTGAGCTCGCCGGCAAGCCCATTACCCACATCGAGCCCGAGAACAACATCAACGACTTCATCATCTGCAAGGACTCGGGCTTCGTTGCGATGGCCAACGAGGGCACGGCCATGCAGACCTACTACGCCCCGATCCTGGGCCCGGCTCCCACGTGGTGCCCGTATCTCGAGAACATCACCGAGGAGATGGAGGAGAAGGCGACCCCGACCTTCTACGACGACTACAAGTTCGTCACGCGGTCGGAACTCGTCCAGCTCGGTCTTGCGCACCTGGTGGGCACCGACGTCGTCAAGGCCTACATGCACGGCTACTTTATCCACTTGCACCTTTACCGCAAAGCCAAGGCCATCGCGCAGCCGTTCGAGTACGATGCGTACAAGCGCGAAATGGCCGAGAAGGCCGTCGAGGAGAAGTACCAGGGCCGCATCAACATGTCGGCCAAGGACCTGCCGCAGGTCAACCGCGACCTCGCCAAGCGTATGCTTACGAGTCACGCACTCGCCAAGGGCAGCAAGAGCAAACGCGACACGGCGTCTGCTCTCGCGGGCCTCGAGGGTGCCACGACGGCCAACCCGACCGGCGACGACCGGTTTGCCAACCTCTTCCAGGACGACGACTTCGCGGTCGACACCACCTCGGCCGAGTTCCTTGCCCGCAACCCGAACGGCGCTACCGACGACGCACGCCAGCGCCAAGCCGCGCGCATGCGCGCCCGCCACAGCGACGACGAAGAAGACATGGCTCCCGCGGGCGGCGCCCGCGTCTCTTGGGACGACGAGGTGGGCGTCGACACGGACTCGAGCGACAACAACGACGACGAGGCACCGCCCGCGCGGCCGCCTGCGCCCACGCGCCCGGCCGACGACGCCGACGACGTCGAGTATGGCTACGACGAGATCCGCGGCGACGGCGACATGGTCGATATGTACGGGATGCAGGAATCGCGGCGTCGCGCGGCCAACCGCTCGAAGGCCTTCCACTCGGACGACGAGGACGCCGATCCGCTCGCGCCGCCCAAGCCCAAGTCTGCCATGGACGCGATGGACGTCGACGGCGCCACCACGAAAGCCAAGGCGGGCAAGAACGCCAAGAGCGCGGCCGTGCACGATCCTGATGGCGATGTGGCGTATGCGAGCGACAACTCGCTGGCCGACGCGTCGGACGAGGACGAGGAGGCGCTGGCCCAAAAGACACGGGCGCACAGCCGCGCGATGGCCGCGAAGGGTCGCGCGGGCCGCGTTGGCGATGCCAAGACCCTGCGCATGCTCGACTTTGCCTCGACGTCCGCGTCCGACGCGCAGGTCCTCGGGGACCACCAGGCGCTGTTGATGAAGAAGGCGATGCACCGCGTCCAGTCGTTCGGGCAGCGTGTCGCGAGCGGCGCCGACGGCCTCGACCCCACGGGCACCGGCGCCACCGGCGGCCACCGCATCGCCAGCCAGGCCATGACCTTTGTCGACGAGGCGCCGCAGGTCTCGAACGAGCAGATCGAGAAGGAGCGCCGCTTGGCCTTCCTAGAGCGTGAGCGCAAGCGCGGCAAGCGCAGCGTCAAGGACCTCAAGCTGACGCCGTTGCCGCGGCCACGCGACGGCAACGGCGCGCCGGGCCAGGCCGGACCCGCCGGGCGCGGCGGCTTCCGTGGCCGCGGCCGCGGTGGCGGCCGCGGCGGCGGACGTGGTGGTGGTCGTGGCCGTGGTGGTCACTAGTATGATGGGGACGGCGTGTTTTCTCTCTTATAATTTATTATGGTCACATGTGTTGAACCGCGTGCGATGTTGCAGGTCCGGGTCCGTGTTGTTTTGCGATTATGGGAAAATAAGGTCTTCCCCTAGTCGAGAAGCATGGTGGGTTGGGTAAAACTGGATCGCCATCAGAAAACCGTGTCGTAAACTCACGACGCTGGTCTCACTTCATGCGTTCTGTTTTGAATCGTTTTGAAGGAATGGTGCCAAGGTTTTAAAAAACAACCGTCATTTAGTTGGAGTTAAGTTCAGTAGAATATAGCAAAGGCCAGATAAAATAGTGTGATCGAGCTAATCATCCCAGGGTTTTAGGGGGATAGTGTCCAGCATACAATCCAAAAGCTGGCTATCTGCCTGAACACTACTTTCATGGAAGCATACGCTTGATACGGTCGATATATCCTGTCGTCGGGTTCGGTGAGCTCGCCGCGATCGGCATGCTTGAGCTGGCGGCAGCCCCCTTTCCATTGTTTTCCACCTGGGGCCCGGGCGGGCACCCATCGGTGCCAAGCATGCGGCGGTGGAGCTCCGACATCATTTCAAGCGCAACAGGGGTCTCTCGGCGGTATTATCGCACGCGATCTCCAAATCGAAAGACAGATAGCCTTCACTAAGCATGCCGAATTCTCATCGTCGCGATGCTGCGGATATGGCGCGCGTGATGGACTCATGATGGATCTCACCGCCGCGTTGGCCCATCACCCCCTTGACTCGTCTTTATCTACCGACGCGATCCCGCGAACTGGTGCGCGTCGGACCTTTCTTGTCGGCGACATTTATTTTTACTAACCAACGCCAAGTCTCGCCCCTCTAAATCTCAAAATCTCACGCGGGACGCGTTGCAGGTCGGCTGAAACACACGTGTGCAGTGCGTCGCCGCCATCCGACGGCTGCGTGGACGTCCCGGTCTGGCGTGAAACGGCCGCCGTGCAACCATGTCGATGGGCTTCGAAGACGTCGACGATGAACTGCTCATCACTGATGCTGATGATGTGATCGACATCGACGTGAGTGGCTTCGGCGCGCATCACCCAGACGCGGATTTGCAGATCGCCCGTGGGTCGTCGGATGGCGATCCGCAGGGGTTGCCGACGTCGGAGTTTCGGCCGCGCCCCTCCTCTGACAACAGGCAGCATCCCACCGAGGACGTCGACACCGATGAGGTGCTTGACGGATATGACGACGCAAATGACGCTCGCGCGATGGCGCAGTGGACCGAAGACGTGGCGCCCCGCGTGCTGGCCGAGCTCGCGGCGCTCCCAGCCGAACACCCGCTCCAGGCAGCCGTGCCCGAGGCGTGGCCCACGCTGCTCGCGACCGCCATGACTGCCGGCCTGCCTGCCGCCAGCGCCATCGAGGCCGCCGAGCCGCTGGTCGCGACCCTCTGCGCCGCCCACGACGCGGCCGACGACGCAGCGGCGACGCCCGCGGCGGCGCCCCTCACGACCGTCACGACCGCGATCCTCATGGCGTGGCGGCATCCCCTCGCCGCCACCACGACCGGCCGCGATGCTGGCGCCGACCGCGTGCTGCAGCCGTGGACGTGGGCCGACGTCCCGACGGCTCGCGTGGCCGGCCGGCGCGCCGCGTGGGCCCAGTGTGTCGTCTCGGCGCTGCCGGCGCTCTCGCCGGTCGTGACGCAGCGGTTGCCGCGGCTCGGACCGACGTTGCTGGCGACGCTCGCCTTCTGTGACGACGTCGTGCTGTGGCAGCAAGTCCTGGACTGGGCCGTCGGCTCCCACCGCCGCACAACGCCCGTTGGCGCGGACCAGTCGATCCAGGCATCTGAGAAGCATTGGGGCCTCTTGGCGGTCGGCGAGCTGCCGATGGGGCCGCATAATCTCTTTCCGTTCCTGGAAACGGCGGCCTCCCGTTGCATACCCCACAGCGTGCTGGCCGACGCCTTGTTCCCGCGCATCGCCTCGGTGCTCGAGTCGCTGCTGAGCGTGGCGCCGCCAGCATTGCCGCGGCCGGTCGGGACTGCGCGTCTCCGCGCGCTGTGGCTCCGACGTCTTTCATTTCCGCTTCCCACGCTGTCCGCCTCGTTTGAGGCCTACTCGCAGTTCGAAAGCCAACATGGCGCGCCGGAAACCTACGAGGCCGCAATGATCGCGGCCAACGCCGTCTTCCAACAGACGTCACGCTGGGCCGCCGACCTCGCGGACGGCGAGCGCCTGCTCCGGTGCAGCGCTGCGGCGCTGTCGTCGGGCACCGTGGGCGCGCCAGGATCCCCGGCCCACGTGGCCGCCGTCGCCCGCCACGTGCACCTGCATACCACGCAGCTGCGCGCGCTTGCGCGGCGAGCGTTGACGCCAGAAGGTCGTGCCGTCGACGCCGCGACTGCTGCCGCCGTTGCGAACGCCGCGGGCATCGCGGCGTCCTCACCATCTCAGGGCGGCGATGCCGCATGCATGCCGCCGACGGTTGAGTGGGCGTGGGCCGGCTGGTGGCAGTTCGTCACGGATCCCGTGATCGGCGACCAGAGGGCCTCGGCATGGGCCGCCCTGATTGTGTGGGCGTGCCAGACATGGACGCCGGCGACGCCCGCCGCGGCTGCCGCGTCGCGCCGCGATGCGCCCCAGAAAGAGACGGGCCGCGGCGGTGTTGCGCCTGACGCGTCTGGTTTTCTGCGGTTCTGGTCTTTGTTCGCGCTGGAGCACTGTTCGCTCGCGCGCAGCGACGGCGACGTCAGTGCCCTCTGGCTGCTCCGGCTCGATGTGGCGCAGCTCCTCGCCGAAGACCGCGAAACCGTCTTGGACGACGCGCTCGCCGCAGTCGTGGTCGCGCGGTTGCCTCCGGCACCACCGGCCAAGCCGTCGCGCCGCAGTCGTGGCCGCGAGGCGGTAGCGGCGCCGGAGGGACCCGATCATGCCGCTGTCGCGGCTCAGCTCGCCCCCGTCGTCCACGATGCCTGCGCCTTGCTCAGTGCATGGCTGGCGATGCAGCGCGTCGACGCCGCGGTGGTCGCGAGGGCGGAAGCGCGGTGGCATGCTTTATTGGGGCCGTGGGCCACGGCCCACCCGGCGTTGTTTGCCCAAGGCCCGCGCGTTATCCGCCGGGCCCACGTGGACACCCTGCAGGGCTTGCCGCCAGCGGCCATGTGGCAATCCGCGTCGGACGCCTGGGAGGCCCTGGTTCGCGTCTCGCGGCAAGCCCATGATGTCCAGGACTATGCCGCTTGGGCGAGTCGTCTCGCCGCCGCGAACGCAGACGGTGATGCCGAAGCCAAAGCGGATGCCAACGGCGCCCTCTCGGGCGATCGTATCCAAGGTTATGTGCAGCGCGCCGTCGCGGCGCTCCGGTGGGCCCTTAAGAAAACAGCATGGTGGAGTCTTGACGAGCGGTGGGCCTGTGCCGAGGCCCTCTGCGCGCTGCAGCGCCGCGCAGCGTTGCCGAGCGCGTTCGATATCACGTATGCGCTCGGCCAGCGCGTCCGCCTCCGGTCCGAGTGGGTCGAGGCGGTCGCGCTTACGGCGCCTGAGCTCAGCATCATGGCGGCGACATTGGGCGCGGGACAGACGCCGGCGACCGATGTTGAGATTGTGGATGTCACCCCGTCCGTGGCACCTGCTGTCGCCGTTGCGAAGGCCACCGCGGTCGCTGCCACCATGGACCGGCCTTCCCAGGAAATCGACGTGCCGATGGCCAATGCGCACGCCTCCGACGGCGGCGGCGGAGGCGCGGGCGCCCTCCGCGGCCCGGCGCAGGGCCAGAAACGCGCTCGCCGAGTGGGTGCCGATCCACTTGATGTCGCGCATCTGCCCGTCCGCTTCCTCGCCGACCGCCCGTGCGCTGCGGCGCACGCGCTCCACCCGCAGCGCGCACCCGCATCTGCCGATCGCCACGTGTGGCTCGACGCTGGGGCGCCGTTGGCAGTGGAGGTCGTGCAGGCCGCGCTGGCCGCCCACGGCTTCGCTACTACCCACGGACGCGCGACGCGCCACGGCGCCATCCTCACGTTTCACGATGCCTCGGCCGTCGACGCCTTTATGGAAGGCCACCCGGCGGCGCCTGAAGTAACAGCGACGACGTCGGCAACGGTGACGGCGCTTCGTGCGTCATGTGCCTATTCTATCGGCGATCACACGCTCCAGTTCCGCCGATGTGTGGCCGTGCCGCCCTTCGACGCCGACGACGCCGTCGTCACGCTACAGCCGCTCCCGCCCGCGGCGGAGCCGGCGGCCTTGGCGGCCTGGCTCGCGCCGGTCCGCGACGTGTGTCTCGTGACGGCTGATCTGCCGCCGTCGGACCCGCTGCACGGCACTCTGATCGCATATGTCGCCTGCGACGGGGCCGACAGCGCCGCCACCCTCTGCGCGCGTCTCGACGGCCGCCGCCTCACCGACCTGCCGGCCGCGGCGCCGGCGGCGGTCACGGGCGCGGTCGCTGCGAACGGATGGCCACACCCGCTGCGGGCGAGCTGGACGCCGCCGCGCCGCGCCGCGCCGCCGGCCGCTGCCGACCCGTGCCGGCTCTTCGTCGGCGGCCTCCCCGCCGCGCTGGAGCCGTCCCAGCTGACGGCGCTGTTCGCGCCCTTCGGGCCGATCGAGCAGCTCGACTACCCGGAGCCTGCGCGTCACGACCGCGGGCGGCAGCGCGGGCGCGTCGCCTTCGTGCGGTACGCCACGGCGGCGGCCGCCGCGGCTGCCGTCGACCGTCTCCATGGCGCCCGCATCGATGCCGACGGCTCATTGAGCGACGCGCCGCGCCAGGCGACGCCGATCCGCGTCTCGATCGCCGATCCGGCCGCGGTCTTCAAGCCCGCGGCCAGGACGGCGTCCAAGCCGGCGCCTTCGGTGTCGCGAGCGCCGCGCGACCGGTTGCCCACGGCGACAGCGGCATCTGCTCCGGCGCCGCCCCCTGCGACGCCGACGGCGGACGTCTTGGCCTTCCGCCCCCGTCCCCGGCTGCGGTACCGTGCCGTGGCGCCCGTGACGGCGGCCCCGGCGGCAGCAGCGCCTCCACCAGCACCCGCGCCCGCGACAAATACCCTCCTCCCCCCGCCGAAGTCGCAAGCCGATTTCCGCGCGATGCTGCTTTCCGAGAAGCGCGAATAGGATCTTTTGTTGAACGAGCATGCTCGTGGATAGCGGACTATCCTGGCACCGCACGTTGCGCACCATGCCCTCGGTGGTGCCTGCCAGGGATCCCCCCCACCGAGGTAGTACGCATTTCGGTTCAGTGGCGGATGAGCTAGCCCATCTTGGGCCGCAACCTGGTTTGCCCCGGGTTGCGGCACGTCGCCGCCCGTCTGGCGGGTAAGGCCAGACAGCGTCGGATGTTCACCTTCGTTAACGAGGCATTGAGATCGTAGTTCACAAATGTGCCGTTGGTGGTATCACACCATAGCAAACTGTCATACTTCGTTTTCAACCAAAAAGCAGCAAATCATGCATATGCTCATCCGAGGATCCGGTGCGGAAGACGACAGGTTTCTACAAGTTTTTTTAGATGTTTCAGAAGATCGAAGAAGTCAAGCTATATCGATCTTGCTACACCACGCAGGTGTAGCAGGGACTCCGGCACCGTGCTATGAGAGGTCGGTGACGCCCGCCAACGCGAAGTGATTTCGCCGACCGAAGGGCGAGGCTCGATCGCAGCAGCGCGACCGGGACTATTTGCGTGGTCGGCCTCTGCGTGGTCGGCCTCTGCGTAGTGGTTCGAGTCGTCGTCGGACGTGGGGGGCGACGCGTCAAAGGCACGTGTAGTCCTCGACGTATACATGACTAATGGATCCCGCTGACCATAGCTGTCGAGCGTGGGGTCGTTGACTGCGTCGACGGCTTCGTCGGAAGTGAGTAGCGGCAGCCCATCCTTAGGCGTATATAGCGGATGTGGGCTTTGATATGTGCCCAAGACGAAGGAAGGCGCGAAATCTAGTTGATTCAGAACAGATTTCGCATCCAACAAAGATTGTTCCACTAGATCGGGAAATTGGCTCCAGTGATAGGTTGCCCAACGGTCAAAGTGTGTCAGCAGTAGGGTCGGGAATATCTGTTGCACTTGTTGATGCATCTCCGCCGGCACAGTATAACCGCTGAATGTTTTCAAAACGGCGATGGCATCCCCATTGCCTTTTAGAAACTCATAGATGCGGAAGAGCTCGCAGGTATACAGGTTGGTGGCGGCGGTCTGCATGTAGTGCTTCAGCTCGTTTGTCAACTGGTCTGAACTCTGCGTACCAGGGCCTGCGCTCTGCAACTTAGCATGAAGGTGTGACAACAATACGTGTCTAGCTCCCCATGTCTTGCTAACGTGCTTCAGCCTAAGCTTCACCTTACCGTGGAGGGTTCGACGATAGAGATGGGCCTCCTGAACTATAACACGAGAAAATACGCTGCTATAAGCAGTATCCCTGCCAAACACGGTCGGGAATCCATTCAAGTACCTTCGTAGGTATAGTTTCTTGGCGTCCTCGGACAGCAATGGGCCGGGTGTCTTTTGTTTTCTTTGTTCGTGCTGGTCCGGAAAGTCGATCTCCGGAACGTACTTCCAAAGGGTTTTGGCAGGCAAACCATGTTCGTGAACCTCGGTAGGCGGATCCAAGGCACCGGAAAGCTCTTGGATTCTTCGGACAAGGCGGCAATCTCGGTAGCGGTTCGGCAGACGCCGTAAATGCTCTTTTGAATTTTCTGAATTTTCAAACCTAAGAGCAAATCGCCCCGGGTTGTTATCATACGGTAAGGCTTCGTAGGCTGCAAATGGTATGGCATAGGACCACATGACATCGTGCCATGAGGAAGAAGGAAGTTCACGGGGGAAAATTGAGAAGTCTAGCATCACGTCTTCGGACGAACGATCGTCCAGGGGGCTGTAATTGGTGCCCATGAGCACAAGTAAAACATTGAACATCGACACCTGAGGTCTTTGAATGTAGAGGTCGTTGCTATCCTCAACAGTGTTAGGATAAGGGTGATTCGGTGTCACATTATGCAACCCCAGCCATTTTCCAAGGTGCTCGTGCAAGTAGTGCTCCGTAAAACTAACGACATCGAAGTCCGAACGCTCCTTCAGCGTGCCATCAGAATCGATGGGGTCGGCGCGACATAAAGCGATTGTAGCAAGGAGAAGGGTCCACCAGGCGCTCTGAGAGCGCCAGGACAGCAGCATCATGCTCGCTAGGTCGAGGTGACAAACATTCAGACGAGGAACTTGCGAGCGATGGCCAAGCACGCTGATGCGATTGAGTTGGGTACACCCGCAACACTGGTAAAACAACTGCGCTGGCAAGCGGCAAGGGAGGCAGAGGCGAGACCGCGTCGGGCAACATGTAGTAGAGTATCCTTCGTGATCTATCCATCACCAAACGATCCACATGCGCATCTCGGTGGTCGTGTCTGAAACGAGAGCGCTACCACTAGCAATACGAGCTCCTCATGAACACCGCTTCGACCAGCGCGGGTGGAAATATGTCGACGCAGCGTCGTCACATTCCCATGCCCATGCCAACCCCGTCACATCTCCCGCCCTCAGCCACCGAGCCCCTGTTCCGTCCCTGCGGGGCTTTAGTGGGTGAGACGTTCTGCCAAGTACACGTGACCGCTACACGCGAACCTGGGTGTAGGCAAGTCATGGGTGGTCCATCGTGGCAGCCTCTCTAGGATACTACTGGGGCCGCTTGAGAAAGAAAAGAAAAAGAAAACACCCTGACCCGTGTCGTCTCAGGGTGCGGACGGCCCTCCGAGACAAAACACAAATTTTACCTTCGCATCGAACTGACGCCTAAGAGTAGTCATGTGGCGCCGAGCAGGCGGAAGTACTCCCCATCAAACAAGCTATCCTGTTGATGAAAAGGCAAAAGGAAAGGGCCAAAAGCAAATCAGCGAAGGATTTCCGCTCTCCCGAGAGACGACCTAGCACAGGCGCGTCGCCGATGGAGTTCTCGACCACAAGCTCACATACCCGCACATCTGCATGGCCATGAAGCGGTTCAAAGGCCAGGTCGTCAGCTGGATGTCCAGTCGACAGGACTATCGCCGTACTACGTGAAAACCGGTATCAAAGCCGTCCAAAAGCCAGAGACTTGGCTGCTCGATTTGAAAGAGCCGCTGCAGCGGTTGTCAGAGGTGGACTCCAAAGGCACAGCGCTCGCCGTCCATCACCAATTCTTGGAGGTGTGGCTCGCCACGGACGAGCCGCTGTGGACCGAGTACCTGAAGCCGCGCTGGGCACGTCAGAGCCTGCGACTGTACAGCGGAAAACAGCGCGTGTTTGCCAAGTCAGTATAGTAAACCAAAGAAATAGAAACAATAGAAACCATTATTTTTCTTCGCGGTCGGCCAATCGAGCGTGTGATATGACGAGTACAGCCTGAACAAAACAAGCCATCACCGCATGACCCACAGCAGCCAGGACAGCCAGGAAGAAAGAGTTACTCCTTCTTGGTCTGACTCTTCTGGGTCTTGTGGACGTTCTTGACGTGGTCGGGCATCCAGGCCTCGGCTTCACGCTTGCGGATGGCGGCGACCTCCTCGGCGGTGCGCGTGGGCATCACGAACGCCTTGCGGGCCTTCGCGTCGGTGATCTCGGTAACGAGCTGGTTCAGGTTGCGGAAACGCTGCGGCACGAGGCCTGGCGCGTACGACAGTAGCAGCGAGCGCGCGATCAGCAGCGCGACAATGAGCAGGACAATGTAGAGGAAGAGCGACTCGAGGTCGAAGTAGCGCGCGGGCTCGACGATATCAACGAGGCGCGAGAGCACGAGTACGGACTTGATTTCCGGCTGGCGGGACGCGCCCGCGGCCGAGGCAACGGCGATGTCCATCACGACGGCCAGGATGGCGCCCGTGGCGAGGATCTTGGGCTTGAAGGTATACGGCACGGCGATCTTGCCGCCGCCGGGGACGACGCGGACCTCACCGAGCACGGGGCTCGCACGGTAGTGGTGGGCGACACGCGCGTGGCCCATGTAGTTGGACAACAGGAACGCCTTCGTTCGCAGGATGTCGACGCCGGGGCCGAGCTCCGCGACGGTCGTGTCGTCCGGGTAGGTGAGCACGGTGCGGACGAGCACGCGCTCGTCAGCAACCAGCATGCCCGCTTCGGCCTTCGGCTTGGGCAGTTGCGTGGCGGGGTCGGCAATGAAGCTCTCAATCTCCAGGTCCATCAGGTGCAGGTCCTCGATGTCGATGACGCCGAGCGGCGCCAGCGCGTTGAGCGCGCTCTTGCGGAGGCGCGCCGCTTCGCGCAGCTCGGCGAGACTCGGCGTCGCCGCCGCTGCGGGAACCGCCACGAGGCTCAGCAGGCCCAACACGAGGCCCAGCATGAGCACCAGGGTCGAGGCCCCAGGCGCACGCAGCGAGACCATGGCGATGGAAATTCGTAGGATAGAATGAAAGGAAACGGACGGAGAGGATACGCGTCGGCAGCCAGGGAAATGAAGACTACGCGGCAGAGACGGGTCACGAGACGGCGACGGCGACAAACGACGGGTCCGGCACAGAGAGGCGACACCTCGCGCCAACCCGCGGAAGACAGCACGCGCGAGAGCCCGCGTCCGCTTCATCCGGAGAACTCATGTGGCGAGCGCGTGCACGTTGATGTCGTTAGCGCTGGCGATGTGTCACGTTGGCGACGATCGCTCAAGAACGATCGGCCGCGACCGCGCCGCGCGCGAGTATACCGTGGCGGGGCGGAGGAAACAACCGGCACGCCGTGCCCGACGGGTGTGCGCCGCGGACGCGTCGGGCGAGCGGCGAGCGGCGTGGCGCGGCGTGGCGTGGACAAGCCGCGGCGCGGGACGGCCCCTCGTGGGGTGAGCAGCAAGCGCGGCGGGGGCCTCGGGTATGGGGCGGCCGTCAGGGCCTTGGAGGCCGGTGCTTTGCGACGGCAGCGCCATCGTCGCCCCACCTTTCCCTCCGCCCCTCCGCCCAAGGGTATGAACCATGGCTTGGTTTCATATCATCCTTTCGTATCGGCTGCGTTGTGTAGGGTCATGACTAAGTTTAAAATAAGCGGTTTGGTGCTGGCGAGCGTGTTGGCGGAGCCGTCGAACCATCACTCGCCTCGGGGAACGCGCGTAGCGAGTATGAGGCAGACGCGGTCATGGAATCGGCTCATCGTCGATGATGACCCATCCGTCAGAAGTCGCGGTAGGCCTTGTTCTCGAGCTCCAGCTCGTTGACGGGCTGCAGACCGACGCAGGCGCGGAGGATGTTCTCGAGCGCGCGGCGCTGGGGCCCCAGAGCGTTGACGACGGCGGCGCGGGCTGGCACGACGGGCGCCTTCAGCATGTAGGAGAGCAGCGAGGCGATCGGGTGGAGCGGCTGGAAGCCGTCGGCATCCACGGTCTCGCGGCGCTGCAGCAGCGGCGTAAACGCGTCGACGAGGTCCGCGTCGTCGACGGGGTACGGGTACGCCACCTGCGCGGCAGCCTCCTTGGACGGCGTCGTCGTCACGTGGCCCGCCTCGTCCTCATACGAGACCACCTGGTACTTGACACGCTGGAAGAGCTCCATGAGCACGACAAGATCGATCATCAGCGGGACCGCGAGCAGGCTATCCTCGCACACGTTGTACGTCGTGAGCGTGTGCTTGCCGCCCATGAAGATGTCAGAAACGTATTCGTCGATCGCGCGCTTGCTGTCGCCGACGGCCGGCATGTACTTAATCACAATGATGTGGTCGGGCCCCGCGGCGTGGTCGAAGTTCTCGCGCGCCGCGACGCGCTGCGCCGCCGCTGTCGGCGCGCCGTCGTGCGCCGCCAGCTTCTCCAGCTTCGCCTTCTTGGCCGGGCGCACAGCCGTCGCGGCCGCCGTTGCGCCCGTCGTGGTCGCCGTCGACGCCGCCGTCCCATTTGTCGCTCTGTTACCGTTGGCCGTCTTGTTGCTGTTCGCTTTGCCGTTTGCTTTGCCGTTCGCAATGCCGTTCGTAATGCCGTTCGCGGTGCCGTTCGCGGTGCCGTTGGCCGTCTTGGTGGTGTTGCCGTTGACCGCGGCCTTGCCATTCGGAATGCCGTCAGTTTCCGGGCCGTGGGCCTTGGCGATCGCATCGGCCTCCGCGGCGGCCGCGGCAGCCGCTTTCGCGTCCTGGATGCCGTAAGTCTCCTCGTACTCGTGCCACTTGGCAAGCGGGTACATCATCGGGTTCGACGCGACGACGTCCTCCACGACACCGCGCTTGGAGACTTCTTTGCTGCGGAATTGCGCCGTCGACGAGAGGTTGTGGCCGTCGTTGTTGCCGAGGTGATTGTACGATGCCAGCGACACCGGTTTGAGGCCCGCCGACACGAGGAAGTCCATGAGCACCGACTTAAGCTTGGTTTGGCCCGACTTAAAGTCGTCGCCCGCCAGCGGCACGCCACGGATCTGGGCCAGCGTCTGCAGACCCGGCAGCAGCGTGTTCTGGGGGCTGCCGTTGATAAAGGGCGTATCCTCGAGCAGCGCCGCCGTCGCGTACAGCACGGAGGGCGCGATCTCCGCGTGGTTCTGCTGCATCGCGCGGAACATGGCGCGCGGGGTGTCGTGGACGCCGACCATCAGCGGCACGCACCGCTCCGTGTTGCCCGTCCACAGCACGATCACGCGGTCCAGCGCATGCTTCTGCTTGAAGCCGCGGATGTCCGCACGGATCTGCGCCATCTGCAGCCACTTCGACCACGTGGTCGGCGCCGGGCCGTCCGGCTGGTGCTCGCGGCTGATCGCCACGGCCTCCGCATACTGCGCGGCGTTCACGGGCTGCCCCGGGAACGGCAGCACGTGGTCCGCGCGCTCGCGCTGGTTCAGGGCCACGTAGTCCGCGTCGTAGATGCCCGCGAGGGGGCGCAGCGGCGCTCGGGCCCCGTCGCTGGTGGCGTCGGTGGCGGCGTCGTCCACGAGAAACTCAGCGACCTGGCGCTGCAGGTCCCACGGCAGCACGGCGGCGCGGCGCATGGCGTTCGCGAGTGGCGCGCCCGAGATGTCCCACCCGCCGATCACAAGGTCTTTGGGGTCGAGCATCGGCAGCACGTCCTTCATCGGCACATAGACCTTCTCGTTGTGACTCGTGCTCTTGGTGCCGAGCGCTACGGTCGACGCCTGCGTGAGCGAGCCGAGGTAGTTCGGCGTATGCACGCCGTCGGCCGAGCGCCACGTCAGCTGGTGCGCGTGCGCCTTCAGCGCCGCCGTGAGGGTCGAGCCGTTGTTGCCGCCCCATCCAACGAGCATCAGGCCGATCCGCGGCGTCGGCGCGGGCGTCGGCACACCGTTGGGCGCCGTGGCCGCCGCCGCCGCCGCCGCGCGACGCTCGTCCGAGACGAGGGTATGCGGCAGCATCGTGCGCAGACGGTAGTTCGTGGTCAGCGAGCGGACCTGGAGCTGCACGCCGCGGCCGTCGCCGGTCGCATCGGGTACGGCGCTCGTGCCGGCGGGGATCTCGTCCACGACCGTGCGGTTGTACGCATACGTGCTCTCGATATAGTCCTTGCCGTACTGGACCGTGGGCCCGCGCACGTGGAAGCGCTTGCGCGTGTAGCCGGCGCCCGCGGCGGCGTGGGTGGCGGCGGTCGGGCCCGCCGAAGCGGCGGCCGTCGTCGGCGGATACGGGTCGTGGAGTTGCCCGATGAGACGGACGTCTTCGGCATCGTACAGCGCGGCGTTGGCCTGCGCCGCGGCGCTCGGCGCGGGCGCCGGCGCGACCGTGCTCGTCGGGGGCATCGTTGGGAAGGGTCAGCGGCGGATCGGCGCTGTGGGGTTTTGCGGATCACTGTTTGACCGGAAAGGGGGGGACCGTTCGCCACAACGAAGGATGATCAGGAAGATGAACAAGAGGTGAGTGTGCCAATCACAGAGTCGTGCATACTCGGTCCATATACCATACCGATGCCGCAACGAGGAGTGACCTACCGCTATCACGTAGAGCGCGCGAGACTGTCAAGGACGCGAGTATGACAGATCGTCGAGAAAACAGGGTAACCTGGGCGAAAAGAGATTCGCGTGAATGTAATGAGCCGGGCTGATCGTGGTCTACGTCAGTGTCGTCATTGTTGGGTCCGTGCGGATGTGCCGATCCAGCGGTGGACGCGGATACCACGAAGGAAGACCATGCCCAAGACCAGCGACGTCAGCGTGGCGAATCGGCGGCGAACGGGGGCGAGACAGCCCCGAGTGGTAGCAGCGCGCGACGTGAGATCACCGCAGCGGTCGCGATGACAGCCGTGACAGGCGCGGCAGGGCCAAGTCAGCCAGTCAAGAGAAAATCCAGCAAAAGGAAGAATGAGTCGACGGCATCCCGGGGATGGTGGTGGTGTGACGTCGGCTTGCGTTTCGCTGAGGCGAGGTGACGCGGTGCAGACGACCAGAGCACGGCTGATCGCCGCCCGGAGGATTCGCTGTCTGCAATGTACCTGAGTGACCAGATCGGCGGATGAGATGCGTTGAATTCGTGGTCTGGATGGTGGCTATGGACGCTGACGTCATTGACCGTGATCACACGATCGGCAATGTCAGTTCATACCATGCCTATTCCGTGACGATTCATACCCTGCCACCTGGCGGTCCTTCACGTCCGATGTCCCCACGCCATGAAACGGATGTCTTGAGACGCTTTATATAGACGATCTGCAGATCGCGTCGAGCCGAGTGCGGCGCCCCCAGGGCCTGATCCACAAGGGAGCACCCCCTCCTGTCCTGTCCGTGGATCCCTGCCGTGGCCGCGCGGTCGCCTCGCAGCCACCGGCCGTGCTGATCCCTTCTTCAGTTCAGGAGCGAGCGATGGTAGTTGTTAGTGCTTGCGGGTGCTGCGCGCGCGCGCGCGTCATGGGCGTCATCGCCATGCACGTCCGGCAGGCTCGCTCTCGATCTCCGAAGGCGGCTCTTGCCACGACGCGACCCGAAGCAAAGCAGAGTGATGCGATGCGACGCGACACGTATGCCCATGCCTACGCGGATGCGAGGTGACGCTATACGGGGCGAGGCGATGCGCGCGTCCCTGCAGAAGCGGCCGCGATCGCCACCGCTTCAAAACGCTCCTGGAAGGCTGCGCGGCCATCCCCGAAGAGACGACGGACGGGAGGCCGGCGAATCAACGCGGCGAGCCCGCGAGCGGCGGGGACGCCAGGGCATGGCGCCACCTTTCCTTTCCAGGCTTCGACGGGTTCCGAAATGTCTTATCATGGCCCGGATCGCTCGCTTGCTCGCTCGCGCGCCGGATCGCAGGTCCCTTCGCCCCTTGTTCCTGCCGCGGTGCCGAAGGCGGCAGGGGCGCATGGCGATGCGCGAAGCCATCGGCCCGATCCGGGAATCGCGCTCGACCCGAGACCGCTGCACGCCGCCATGCATTGGCGGACGGGAAGTAAGCAAGAGCAAGCGGCAGCCAACGATAGCAAGCGATGAGGCTCCGCCAGCGACGGAGCAGATGCGTCCAGAGTTGTCCGAGACGTGGTGGCGTTCGGGTCCTCCTCGCTGGATCCATGCCCGGAAGACCCTCGCAAGGCCCCTGAATATGATTCGTGTCATGCTTGATCGCGGCCAGCGGCCGGCGGCTCCGCAAAACGCGATGTGATGGTGTTGTTGTGATCGCCATGACCATCATCGTTGTGGCGATCGCGGTCGCGGTCGTCGGCGCGGTCGTCGCGGCGGCCGTAGGCACGTTCATGAAAGAGTCGCCAACCATGCGTTGATGGACGGCGTCCGCTACGGTCCGCCACGGACACATCGCCATCCGCGTCCGCTGTATTATTGCGATCCGGATCCGGAAGGCATCGGAAACGCGGAAAAAAAAAGGAGACCGACTGTTGATTACGAGTGCTCGCGATGGTGATGATGATGACGGTGGCGATGATGGCGTCGGATGGCGTCGATGGGAAACCCCCCGACAGTATGACGAGCGTGCGGCCACAGCATGGCGACAGCATGGTTAGAGGATGGGCCAGAGGATGGGCCAGCTAGAGAGCATGGCGGCAACAGGGCCGGAGCATGATCCGATCGGGGCGGTGATCCCCAAGGGCCCAGAAGCTCCAAGAGGGCTTGCCCTGGGGCTTGGCCGTTCAGCGGGGGTCCAAGCCCGGTGCCATGGAGCACATCAACGTCGCCGGCCACCGCTTCACACGGCGTCGTCCCGAGGCCGCAGGAAACGCCGATGTGGGCCTCGTGGTGATACCCTTGACTCAGCAGACTTGATGCTGCTCAGGTCTTCAGAGGAAAGTTATGCCGTCCCAGCATTGACGGCACACCAGGTCGGTTGCTTTCTATTCATACGAAAAGATGGTCAAAATCATGCCTAATCATGCATCGTCCGCCGCCTCGCTCTGTCGTGAGGTCAGGCCCACAAACAGCCTGCTGCTTGACCTGCCTGCGCCGTTGTGCTTACCCCTGGCTGTAGGACCGCACCCCGTCTTTCCAGCATGGCGTCGCATCGGCTGACGCTCAGCGTCATGCCAAGATCACTGCGTCCTCTCGTCAGTCTCGCACGGCCCTCCCGGCCGCGATCAGTATGGTCGGATCCCGTTCGCGGATTGCATACCTCGGCCGCCGCCGCTGCCGGGCCCTCGCATCTGGATCCCGCGGCGCGCGAGCGTGCCGACGCTTACGCGCGCGGCCGCTTCCCGTGGTTCACGTCGCCGACGCCCGCCGCTGCGCTGCTCGCCGATCTAACCGCCACGCCGCACCCATCGGCCGCCGCCCACGCCGACACCGCGCGCTACCTCCTCGTCCGCGGCGCCGGCGCTGCCGGCTACCTCCAAGGCATGGTGACGAAGGACATGGCGGCGTTCACGGGTGACGCGGCCGTCGCCGCCACGCCGCACGGCCCCGTTGCCGCCGTCCGGCCCCGCGGCGGGGGCGACGCCGCCACGGTGACGGCGGCGGCGCGCCGTCCATCGCTCGTGCATACCGCGTTCTTGCAGGCGAACGGCCGCGTCGTGTTCGACGCGATGGTGTGGCGGCTGACGCCGTCGCAAGTCGCGCAGACGGGCGCGCCGCCGCCGTCGCTCGCGAAGCCCAAGCGCAAGCTCGTCGTGCCGGTAGCGGCGGCGGCGGCGCCCGCCGCCGTCAAGGCCAGTGTGGCGCACGCGGCCGCACCGCCGCCGCGCCCTGACGCCGCGCATACTGAGGCCTTTCTGATCGAGGTCCACCGCGACATCGTCGAGACGGCCGAGCGCCATCTCCGGCAGTACGTGCTGCGTGCCCAGGTCGCCATCCAGCGGCTGGACACGCTGGCGTCCTCCGACGGATCGTCTGCGGGCCCGCAGATTGCGAGCTATCAAGTCTGGGGCCCGATGCCGCCGCTGTCGCCGGCAACGGCGTCGTCGTCTTCCTCGTGGCTCATGGAAGACGACCCGCGGCACGCGAGTCTGGGCCGCCGCGTGCTGCTGCTCGGGCCGCCGCCACGGGCTCCAGATATCCCGGTGGCGCTGGCGGCGATCGTGCAGACGACCCAAGTGACGCCGGTGCCCGTCTCCGCGTACCACCTGCTGCGGATCCTGCTGGGCATCCCCGAAGGCCCGAGCGACCTCCCGCCGAGCCAGGCGCTGCCGCTCGAGCATGCGCTTGATGCCATGCGCTCCATCGACTGGCGCAAAGGATGCTACCTTGGGCAGGAGCTCACGGTGCGCACGCATCATACCGGCGTCGTGCGCAAACGCATCGTGCCCATCGCCTGGCACGCGGCCAACACCGCCGGCGCCGCGCGGCCAGACGACCTCGTCGTCGACCCCGACCCGAAACTACACGGCGCCCTCGTTCCGCACCAGTCACTTGTGCCGTACACGTCCGACGCGGCGGCGGCGCCCGTCGCCGCGCCGGCCGGGTCGCCGCGGCGCCCGCGGCCGGCGAGCGCGCCTGGCCGCGCCGGCAGCGGGATTCTCAACGTCGGGATCGCGCTCATGCGGCTGCCCGGCCACGTGCTCACGGACCCGGGCGAAACGCCGACGCCCGGGCGCACGCCGACAGCCGCGTCGCCGGCCGCGGGCTCGCCGGCCGCGATGCCGGCCACGACGGCCGAGGCTGGCCCGACGACCACGGGCTCCGTGAACGCGCCTGCGGACGTGCCTTATCAACGCTTGCTGCACGACGCGGCACGGCTCTCGTCGGACCCGGACGCGTATGTCGTCGACTATGCCATCCCGGCATGGCATCCGCGGACCTAGGCGTCATCGACGATGCCCGCACACTGACGCATGCACAGGCCCAGGTCTCATATGTTTCATCGATCCCGCTCAACCGCTGTTCCACGCGTATCACGCATACCACGCGTGCCTTTCCAAGAGAAAGAAAGAGATGAATGCAACTAAAAATAAGCGCCTAAAAATCACGCTGGGTCGTTGTTTCGTTGATTCAACCGCCGACAGAACGTTCAGAACACCCGAAGCAATCGAGACCATGGCGACAACGGCCGCTTGGAGAAGGAATAGAGGGGGCAACGGGGAAAAGAAGGCGCATGGGGATCTATGCCTTGCCTTTGATGAGGAATGTCTTGTTCAGCAACGCGAGGACCTTGACGACGCTGAGCTGGACATACTCGAGATCGAGGTTCGCCGCGCCCATCTGCTGCTTCTCGAGCAGATCGTCTAGCTTCAGATCCATTTCCAGAATGGGTTTTTCGCGACGCTTGAAGTTGAGCGAAATAACGAATGTGCCGGGCATTGGCGATGTGATGGTAAAGTAGATATCCTTGCGTCGGTTCTCCGGAACGTTGCTTTCCACAACGATGCCCTCCTTCTCGAGCGCCGCATGGCTGAATTTGTAGGGCCCCTGAGCCTGCTGGCCGCGCCCGCGCGCTCCCGACTTGGAGGTCACAAGCCCTGACTGGATGCGCACGTTCTGCAGGTATTCCTTGTAGCTTTCGAGCTGGCTGCGCAGGTAGTTGTTGTGGTCCAGGATGGCCTTGAACACTTGCTCGAGGGACGCGATCTCCTGGTTGACCTTGGTGCGCAAATTGCCGAGGTGGACGAGCTCCTGGGTGACTTCCTCGACCATGAGGCGGTCCTGCTCGGCCTCGGAAAGGACGGAGCCGACGAGGATGCCGACGGCGGGCGCCGGCTCGACGAGCTCGGCAGCGTCAACGCCGTCCGCGCCGTCCGAGACGGCCGCGAGACCCGATGAGCTCTGGGCCGTGAGTGCCGCGGCACGCTCGCGCGCCTGCTCGCGGACCTGGGCCTGCATCGCCGACATCTGCGCCAGCATCCCGCGCAGCTTGAGGCCCCGCTTCACGACGCTCGGGTCGCGCGCCGTCGCCGCGGCCTCGGCAATGGCGGTCAGCTGCAGGGACTGCGGCTCGCGGCCGTTGGTCGACGTGTTGGCCAGCGAGGGCATCGTGCGCAGGATCTGGACAAACAGCGCTTTGGTGTCCATGTAGAGGATGTCGGCCTGGGTGAGCTGCGAGTCGGCGATCGCGGACGGCACGTCGGTGATGGGCGTCTCCCATCGGCTGAAAAGAGCCAGATTGATCGTCTTGTTCTCGTGGCGGGGCACCTGCGCCGGCGCGGGCCCCAGATCGTTGAGGCAAATCTTGAGGTGGTGCTTATCGGACGGCGCGAGAACGTCCATGTGCTGCAGGAGCAGCGAGTGGGTGCTGTAGATTTCGTTCAGCGAAATGTTGAGCTGTATCTCCTTTTTTGACAGCGCGACGTACTGGTCCATCTCGAGCGCTTCATAGAAGTCGCCAACTTCGCACAAGTCGTTGAGAAAGGTATTGATGCGGTCCTTGTTCGTTTCGACAAACACGTTCAGCGCGGCCATATACGGCTCTTTCGAAAACGTGGACTTGTTGGCGAGGTTCTGCAGCATCTTAGCCACGAGCGTTAGCGCGCGCCGCGGGTTCCGGCTCGGGTTGCCTTCTACGAGCATGTAGGCCTGCGGCGTCACAATCGCGGGATTCACAAACCGCAGCATGAAGAACCCACCAATAAGTGAGCAAATGTTGGCGTCATTGGCATTCGGATATTTGCGCTTCGTCAGACTGCGGATCTGCTTGCAGATCCAGCGGATGCCATAGGGCACTTGATCTAAGCTGGCGATAATGGTCGACAAAAAGTTGCCGGCGATCTCCATCAGCGTGGTGAGTCGGGGTCCGATAATGGCTTGGACGTCGGCATGGGCGCTCGCTTGCTCCTGCGTGATGCCCCTTGGCAATTGGCACGGCGCGCCCGTCTCTAGCTCGATGTCGACAATCATCTGCTCATACACTTTGAGCGGGTTGATTTCCAGATCCAGGTCTTGGTGTTCCAGCAGGTTATTGATCCGCTCTGAGAGGACGTTCTTTAGGTAGGTCTGGCCAGGCCCGCGGCGGGTGTACGTCGTCATCATGCGGCTCACGGGCGTGTTGGCGCGCAGCAGACTGCCGAACTCGGTAGAGAGCTCGAACTGAGCGGCGAGCACGTTCTGGAACATGCTCAACAGCAGGTACTCCTCGCGCGATTCATACTGGTTGCCGTAGATCGTAAACATGACGGTCTGCAGCAGGGTGTCAATTTCGCTGAGCGAGACCAGCCGGGTGAGGGTGCCAATATGCCGCGGCTCGGACTGCAGCAGGAAAAAGAGGTTGCCGTAGATCTGCCGCTTCCGATCATCGGGAAACGTGCCTTCACCGCCGCCCTCCATCTCCTCGAGATGCGTCGCGACTTCGGCCTGCTCGTCCAGCGCCATCCGGTTCTGGATGAGCAGCGCGATCCGCGAGTCCAGATACCGGACGTCGCGTTCCAACAGGAAGTTCTTTTTGCTTTGTCCCGAGATGCGGGCTTTCAGTTCGCGGAGCTTGCGCTGCGCCTGCGTGAGCTCGTCGTCGACGTCCTGGTCGTTCTCGGCGGCGATCGACCATAACGCCGCGACTGAGTAGCGGCGGTCGACGCCGGTCGGCGAGACCGCGTTATGGCCAGACGGTACGGTGCCCGTGCCCGACCGCCGCGAGTCCTGCCGCGTAATCCGCGTGCCATTGCCGTGGGCGTGGGCGTGGGCGTCCGGCCCCACATTGGGCGTGGAGCTGGACACGCCATCGCGACCGCCGGCCGACAGAGCCGGAGCGGTGGTGCTGCCGGCGACGGCGAGATGGAGGCTCGCTTGTGTGGGTCCCGTGAGGCCCGACGCCGTGTTCCCCTCAGTGTGGCCCGGCCCGGCGCCCATGGCGGTGGCGATGGGCGCTGCGGAGGTCGATCCGCCGGAGGACCCGAGGGGCAGCCCGTTCTGCGCGGCGATAAACGCGGTCCGCGCCACGTCGGAGGGTTCATACGCCGTCGTCATCCTGGCAGCGAAGCGAGGCGAAGCGAGCGAGACCTCCCAACCACGTGGACGGGGCCCCGCGTGGCAGCGAGCGAGGAACGCCGACACACGCGGGAAAGGGCGGCACGGCCGGCGCAGAAGCGATGGGAGCAATGTGGGCGAGAATCCGTCGAAGGCTGACGGGAACCGCAGCTCACGCGAGCGGGTTCGTATACGCCGTCAACGGCGTACGATGCCAACGCAATGCTCGTGGGCGTGACGTTCAGGAGTTTACGGTCGCGTTCGCGCATGCGCAGCTACCCACGGCCCGGTCACGGAGATCTGATCACTGATCCGCGGCAGCACGCGACCAGCAGCAGCCGCTGACGCCAGATCGCGACGGAGAGCACGTGAGGAACCCTCGGATCTGGCACGCACACGCCCGACTGAAAAGCAGGCGGCTGGGAATCGATGCGGCAGCGCGGGGATGGGGTGGGGGGCCTCCTCTCCGGGCTACGAAGCGAAACCACCGGTTCGCGTGCGTGGCTCAGGCGCGCGGAGGACACGGGGGCGGCAAAACGAGAAACAACGGCTCGTGATACGCTCCTAGGCACACAAAAGGGGGGAAGGTGGGGGGAATGCAGATCGGACCAAGAGCAGATCACGATCGTCGAAACGAACCGTGCGCTGTGTGTTTTCACTCCAGCATGGCACGTGGCATGGAAGAGGAGATTGTCGGACGACTGTGCCGCACGTGGGCGGGGGTTGAGTGACGCGTGAGAGGTACGTACGCATTCCCTCCGTCAATAGCAGTGCCCTCCGGGTATGCGCACGATAAGGACCGCGGTGGCCAGCATCCATTTCCCTTTCGTGGAACGCGCATGAAATCGCGGTTCAGGTATGAAAAGCCCATGTCCATTTGTCATCAGCCATCGGCCATCCACCATCGGCAGGCCCTGTGCTGCGCACCGCATTCTCCAAGATCCGGGCCGTGCTCACGGCCCGTGTCATGTCGCGTGGTCCACTGACCCTGGAACGGTATACCCTCAAGCGGGCTTGCGAAGCACCCGACGCGCCCGGGGCCAGACGCCGGCGTATCGCATCACATTGCATTGCATCGCATCGCATCGCATCGCATCGCATCGCATTGCATCGCATTGCATCGCGGCGAAGCGCAGCCAGACAGGCCCCAGTCGAGGCAAGCGAGGCGCGGACAGCAGGCGACGCGACCGGCCCTGGGCACGGTGTCCGGCGTCGCTTCGATCCATTGTTCCGGCGAGCGCATTCCGTCGCCCCCTTTCCCCCCCTTCGGTCGAATCGGGATGCATCAGCCAGCATCACAAACCTCTGTTTCTCGATCATCGCGACATGGCCTACGGAAGCGACCCGGCCGATCACTTACGACCGATGGCGAGGCCATGAAGCACATGCGACGGTGGATGTTGATGATTCTTGATACGTTGGAAAGCGCTGAAATCAACGGGGCGCGCTCCGGGCTCAGTAGATCCACTCGTTGAAAATAATGACGTGGACGCGTAATCCCCCCCCGTCGACTAGCTTATCCGCTAATCCGCACAGCTTAGACGCTCGTTGACAGGACGATATCCGTTCAGCACAACCTCAGCTTGGTCAATCATTATGGATGCCTTTGGAATGATTGACGATTGACGTTAAGATGGCTCTGGCTCGTGTTCTCGAATGTGCCGCATGAGCCCAGCGCCACATGCTGATCGTTGCAGCGCTAGGCTCGATGGTTAACCGCGATGTTTTCAGGAGCTGCGCCACCCGCCCCGCCGGACTCGTCTCGGCGCCCGGCGCACCCCACACGGAGACGACGCATCGGGCCGCATTGGGCAGTGAGTGGGCCGCCTGCCATCGCCGCGTCGGCCACTGGGTCGCTTTCTGACATTCCGGCTGCCGATCGCGCGTCCTCAGGCCAAGGAACGTGAAGGCCGCCGTCCACCCAGGTACCGAGCTCGTTCCGATCTGACCAGGACTTACCGTCAGATGTGCGATGGTCTCAGAAGGTATCATCGGGGCTTGGCGGATCTTCCTCCTGAAGGAGGTGGCCCACCTTTCTGTTGCGGCATACCCTGGTCCGCAGATGTGCGACCGCGTCGGAACCTCGCAGCTTACCCCGTACACCGCGAGCCGTCGGTTGGCCTCGACCCCACCCGTCCAGTAGTTGTGGACAGCGCGCGCCGGTCACGTCTGCGTTCATCTCGCTGTGCATGCACTAGCTGTCACGGGTCGCGTCGACGGTGGGACGGAGGGCTGAACCGCGCACCGACGGGCCTCTGCGGGGATTTCCGCCGTCGGGTCTTGCTCCGCGAACCCGATCCCATAGAAAACCCGCGCCTACACCATCGCAGACGTTTCCTTGTTGCCGCGATGGCTGCCTCTGAAGGGTGAGTTTGATGACTCCTCGTCTTTGTTTCATGCGATATCGCTGTGAATCGATAGAGTCTACGGTGTACGTCTTGCTCATCATTGACTTCTTATGTGCTTGCTGGTAGATCACCGACGCGGGCCAGCCACGCGGGCCATGCAGGCCATTTGAATGCGGCGCAAATGAAGGCCAAAGAAGAGTCGCGACGCGAGCTGGAGCGGTTGTTGGAGAACGATTTGCTGGAAGTCGAAGTATTGCAGGAAAACCTGACAAAAAGTATCTGGCTCAATGACAAAATCAATGCGATGATCAACTCGTTCGACCATCGCTTGGAGAACCTGGAGCAGAGTATCATTCCGATCCACAGCGCCACGCAGAGCCTGACGCGTGGCAAAGACAACATCTCTAAGGCCCTCAACCAGGTCGGCCAGGTGCTGGCGTATTTGGATCTCGCGGCAAAGGTCGAGCCGCAGCTCGCGAAAGCCCCCGCCCGCACCGACCTTGTAGAGTACCTGAATGTCCTCGAAGAAACCAAATCCGCGCTGCTCTTCCTGCAAGCGTCACCATATAAATCGTCTGAGCGCGGTGTCCAAGCCCTCCGCGAGGTGCTGCGCAAAGCGAGCGTCGCCTTGAATCAGCTCTTCCGCAGTCTGATAATCGAGCTCTGCACTCAGAGCACTAGCCAGCATGTGGCATCTAATACGACAGCGTCGGCGGCGACAACGACAACGACGACGATGGCAGGTGCTGGCAGTGAAGCAACCGCGGCGGCCGCGGCACGACCGGCGCCTCAGCTGCTTCCTGTGGAAGCGTTCTTGGGCTTGCCTGCGGGGACGCCCGCAGCAACGGTCACGCAGCCTGGTGGTCCGCTCAACACCAACATCAAGGCCGCCATCAGCTATCTGCTCGTGACGGTCCCGGCGGCCAAGAACGCCGTGGCGACAACGACGACGGCTGAGCCCAATCCAGCGTTGCCGGCGCCCATCGTCACGGGCCGGGAAGGCAGCAAGCCGCCGCCGCCGGGCTCCACGGGATCGAACGGGACGCAGCCGCCGCCCATCCCCGCGAACTACCCGCCGAACGCCGTCGTGCCGCCGTCGCCGTCGCCGCCCGATGTGGCGATTGTTCGTGATGCCGAGACCGTCACGACCGAACTCATCACCTTTAGCGACGTCGACGCCGTGGACGGCGCCACGAGCCTCGGGCTGGGCCCGCTGGCGGTCAGCTATACTAAAACTTACACGGACGTGCGGGGCGCCGCTTTGCAGCGCTTGCTTGGCCCGAGCCTGCAGTATGCTAAAGACATTGACGCGCAGCGCTCGCTCATCTATGAGCGCGGCACTAGTCCGCTGGTTGCGATCGCGGCGTTCGCGATGCCCTTCTTCCGCGCGGAACGGGAGCTTGCGCAGCGCGTGCTACCGAAAGCTGCGGTGCCGGACTCGTTTGTGCTGGCCATCACGCCGTGCATGACGCAGCTGCTCGCGTTCATGCGGTCGACCATCCAGCGGACGCGCCGGGCGCTTGAGAAGGCCGAGTTCACCGACATCTATATGCTGCTGGACGTCATCCAGGGCCTATCCACGCTCTCGAAAGCCTATCACGGGATCATCACGGCAGCCGCGGCCCTCGGGCTGGAGTGGTTTGAGCTGATCGGGCTGGCGAAACGGACTGCCATCGAGTTCTTTCCGCGGCTCTACGACAGCGTCGTGCAGGAGTCCCAGGGCAGCCGCGCGACGGCCACCGCGCCGGACGCCATTGTTCACGAAATGACAAGCGTTGCGCTGAATACGCTGCGCCGGCTCGTCGAGTACCAGCCCGCGATGGCGGCGCTTCTGCAGGAGGGCGGGGGGCCGATTCTGGTCAAGTATGTCCTGCCCACGGGTAGTATGGGCGCGAGCGGTCACGGTGCGACCGCCGCGTCGGTGGGCATGAGCTCCGGCAGCGTACTCTCGGACTGGAGCACGCAGCTTGGCACCTCCAGCTCGAGTGGCGGCGGCGGCAACGACGTGCATCGCTCGAGCGACGGGGCTCTCACCGGTGGCGGCACCGATGCGGTCATGTCGCACGGCCGCGGTACGCCGCATGAAATGACGAAGCGCTCGGTGCAAGTCCCGACGTTCACGGCGTTCTGCATCGAGATGCTGTCGGCGCTCGCAATGAGCTTGATGGTCAAGAGCCGTGCCTATAAGCGCACGACCCTCGCGATGCTGTTTCTGCTGAACAACTTCCACTTCATCCACAAGCAGCTTTTTGAAGGGCCGCTCGCGAGTGTCGTCGAGGCCAAGGTCGTGGCCGAGGCACAGAAGGAAACGGCACGCTGGCAGAATGCCTATTTGGATACGTGGAAGCCGATCCTGGATGTTCTGCTGGACCAGCACTTCGTGCAGGGCACCAAAACCTTATCGAAGCCGCAGCGTGGCACGATCAAGGAAGCATGGAAGACATTCAATGACCAGTTTGACGACATTATCAAGAGCCAGTCGGCGGCAACGATCGCCGAGCCCGCGCTGCGCGCCCAGGTCCTCACCGAGGTGCAGCGCACGCTGCTCCCCGTCTACCAGCGTTTCTACGACCGCTACACGACGATTGAGTTTTCAAAAACGCCCGAAAAGTACATCAAGTATACGCGGGCCCAGATTCAAGAACTTGTCAGCGGTCTCTTTTCCAAATACTAACGTATATTGAGTTTAACGCGCTCGTTCATATACTGACGTAATGCGCACACCAATCTTGGTGCCCCCTAGGGGTCCCCCCGAAGCAGACGCGCATTCGGTTCAGTATCGGATAACTTTGCCGACCCTACTGCAACCTGGTTTGCTCGAGGTTGCGGCACAGCGCCTCCGGTCTGGCGGGTGAGGCTAGAGAGCGTCGGATGTTCAACGCGGCACGGAGATCGCGGTTCACAAACGTGCTGTGGGTGGCTTCATTGCCGGGGGCGGCTTCATACCACAGCAACCCTCGGACCACGATCCCTTGGCGCCAGCGTTGACCGGGTTTCCGGACTACATTTGTCTGGGCGTACACCCGGGTTGGCTCGGTCGGGCGGGCGCCCTCCCTGGACGTGCAAGAGATCGGGACCTTCCTCGGGTCCCGGGTTTATATCTTGGTCAGGATCTTACTCGTCTCGGCATGCATCTGGGTCGTCCGGAAGACCTCGACCAGGACGGTGCGGATCCGCTGGACGCACGCCTTGGATACCCCAGCCGTTGGAACGGCAATCCCCCCCTCGCTGCTAGGGCAAACTTGGAGGCCCCATAGGCGATCACCACTTCAGCGACGACGGGCGCCATCTCTGTGGCCTCGTTGGCGACGCGGTTTATGACCTTGGCAAACACGTCCTGCTTGCCGCTTAACAATCGCAGGCGCTGGTGTGCCCAGCGCGGCTTCATGAACTCGACCCACAGCGGCTCATACGTGGCGAGCCACACCTCCAGGAAGCGATGGTGCGCAGCGAGCGCTGCGCCTTTGATGCTGACCTCTGACAGCCGCAGCAGCGACTCTTTCAAATGGCGCTGCCACGTCTCTGACTGCTTTTGGGCGGCTTTCATGCCGGCTTTCACATAGTATAGCCTTCGACTGAGTCGCCAGCTGACGACCCGGCCTTTGGGCTCCACCATGACCATATATAAGATGTTGGTGCGGCCCGGGTCGTTCCCGATGATGCAATTGTGATCTAGACTCTTTGCCAAGAGGTTCTTAGTCTGATTGGTATCGTCTCCCGGGGGTATTCGGTCAGAGGAGCGCTAGCTCCCGGGGGATGCTCGGCCTGATCCAGGTTGCCTGCCGGAGGGTGCTTGGTCTGAGGCGGGTCGTCTTCCGGAGGCTGCTCCGCCAGATCCGGGCTGACGAGCAAGGGGCTCGTGGCTCCGGGGGTCGCCCTGACAATCGGCACGACGTCGGCCACCTACTTCTTTCGCACGAAGTGGACGCACATGCTCGTCCCGTCAGTGTCGACGGTTCCGTGAACGTGTGGTCCTCGCCTTCCCGCTTGCGGAACGCCAGGGTGGCCACCCACCTCTCTCGCGGGGTCATGGCCTTGAGGGTCTTGAGGTTGCAGGCCACCCGCTTGAGCTCTGTCAGGAGACCGTGGAGCACCAGGCAGAGGCTATATATAATGACTATCTCGGCGCTCAAGGAGGGCCCTGAAGACTGCGGAATCATGTTAGCCATTGGTCGCGGAAGCGTGGCTGAGTTTTTGCGGGGCGGGGTGCTTAGTACCGCCGCGGCAGCCGTTGACCGATGTCTCGCGGGCTGGCGACGTCTCGTCCTATGCCGCTAATCCTCAAGTGCCATCCGCAGCACGATGGCATTCGCCGAAGTGTCACGATGCCACGTGCGCGGGCGGGTAGAATGGGTCTTGGGCGATCATCCGTGGTGTTGTCGACACATAGTGTGTTTTTCCGTCGTGAAGGCTTGTGGGAGTCATCGGGCCCAATGGTGAACTCCGACACGAAAACTCCGCCTCTCGCTTCTTTCATCGTATCCTTCATCTGTCTACATTCGTTCCGATAGAGACATAGAGAACAGCCCGCGTTGTTGTCAATCGCCCTGTCGCCGATCCTTGCCTCCTTGCCTCCCGTCCATTCTGCTCGAGCTGGTCACGCGTGGGATCGCTGATCCTTCCCGCCATGTCGAGTAAGGGCCGGGACGCCGATGCGGGCGCGGGCGCGGCCCCGGCCGGCACTCAGCCGTACCTGATTCAGTTCGCCCAGTACCATACCGAGTTCCGCATTCCCGGTAACGGCCTGATCACGTATCCTTATGAAGCTTCGCCTAGTCACACGATGCGCTCATCCATTCTCTTTGCTTTATGCGATGCTGTACGAACTGCGGCGCGATCCTCTTTGATAGAGCTGGAATCGCTGTCTCGCGTGGAGCAGGTGCCGATCTTCTATGACGCGGGTTCGCTGCACCCGGACGTGCCCTTCGTGGTCGTCCATGTGGCCGACGATGCGGCGGCTGCCAAGCTGGTCCGCCGTGCGATCCTCGTCAAATCCATCATGGCGCTGTGGGCGACCAGCGAGACGTGCGAGACGCTGCGCCAAACCCTGGAGGCTGGACCCGACCGCTGGGCGCCGTTCCGCCACAGCCGCTTCAAGTATGATATCACGCCCTATGGCCATACTCTGACGCAGCGCGAGCGCGTCTCCCTCATCGAGTCCTTTGGTTTCTCCAACATGCTCGGCCCGATCGATCTCAAGACCCCCGAAATCGTCTACACGGTCGCCTGGTTTTTGACCAAACCCGAGCAGGAGCAGATCCTGATGGCGCGGACCCTGACGACGGGCCTGTGCACGGGTCCGCCGCCGCCGCTGCCCTTCCTGGAGCGCGTGTGGTATGGCCGCCATGTGGCCAACGGCGCCCGGCACCGCATCACGCACTACGAGCTCAAACGTCGCCGCTACATCGGCACGACATCCATGGATGCCGAGCTCGCGCTCCTCATGGCGAACCAGGGTCTTGTGCGCGCCGGCACCATGACGCTCGACCCCTTCGCGGGCACCGGCTCGACGCTTGTCGGTGTCGCGGCCCAGGGCGGGCTCGTGTTCGGCTCGGACATCGACGGTCGGCAGATGCGCGGCTCGACGGGGCCTGAGGGCCACCGCGTGCTGGCGCGTCAGGTGGGCCCGCACGCGCCGCGCGACGCGAAGGCCCGCGCCGAGAAGAGCATCCGATCCAACATGGAGCAGTACCACCTCTCGCCGCTGCTCGGCGACCTGCTCGTGTGCGACATGGCGCACCACGCGTGGCGCCGCTCTCACGTACGCGCCGGCATCTGGGACGCGATCGTGACCGACCCGCCGTACGGCGTGCGCGCGGGCGCCAAGCAGATCGGCCGCGACGCGGTGGCCGACCGCCCGATGCCTGCGGAGGGTATCCACGCCTTCAAGCCGGACGGCACGCCGCGGTATCCGGACGTGCGGCCGTACCCGCTGCACGCCGTGATGGCGGACCTCGTGTCGTTTGCGGCCGAGATGCTGGTGGACGGCGGCCGTCTCGTCTACTGGCTGCCAGCCCTGAACGCGACCTTTGAGCGGCACCCGCTCTGCCAGGCGCGCATGGCCGCGGCGCGCCAGGCCGCGGCGACGACGCTTCCCTCGCCGCAAGCAACGGGTGCCGGAACGGCGTCCGCTCCCGCGGCCACGGATGCATTGGCCGAGAAGCTGGAGGCTCTGAGCATGAAGCCAGACGGCCGCCACCGCAGCAACATGTTTGCATCGCTGATCCCGGACGCGTCGGACACTCCGCCGTCGGACACCGCTGTCGCCGCGCCGACGGCCGCGGCGTCCGCGGGTGCGCCATCGGCATTGGCACCCAAGAAGTCCCACAAGACGACGAAGCCGGACGCGGCGGGCGAGACCGAGCCCGAGGCCGATGCGGACGAACTGCGCGGCGTCGTGTCGGTGCCGACGCACCCCTGGCTGCGCGAGGTCAGCTGCAGCTGCCAGCCGTTCGGTCGCTGGAGCCGCTGGCTCGTGACGATGGAGAAGCTGCCGGCCCATGAGCGCGGGCCCTGGCCCGGTACACCGTCGGTCACCGCCACCGCCACTGCTGCGTCGCCATCGCCCGCTGCGGCTGAGGCCGACGCGGCGGCCATCCCGGCGCCGCCGCCACCCGAGTTCCGCACGGTCTACTTTAAGGGAGATGACGCGGCCGCATCATCGTAGGGGCCACCCGGGGAAGGCCTGCTGCCACGGGGCGGTCTCACGATGCTAGTATAGATAAAATAAGAGTCGGCGGTCGTTGAAAAAGGACCCCAGACCCATGCGATACATATACATACGAGAAAGGTCGCTTCGCCCGGATCCACGCGCGCTTGACACCACATCGTCCGCCGTGCTATGGATGCAGGCGGTGCCGATGAGAAGAGGTCTCGTGATCGTACGGATAATTGGCCGGCGCTTTGTGAATCGGGTTCGGATGCGACGGAAAGGGGTATCCTGTATAGCCCTGGAGGGTCGAGGTTGACGGGGACCCGGCCGAGGGCCCCCTCGATGGGGGAGCCGGGCTGGTGCTGCCCATGCCAAAACCAAGATTCCCCATGCCCACACCGAGATGCATCGCCCCGCCCGGGCCCGCATGGTTACCACCCGAGCCGTTGCTAGATCCATGGGCTCCGGCAGTTGCCACGGAGGCCGCATACGAGGTTTCGCGGCTCCGGTGGCGCGCCAGTAGACGGCTATACCGCAGGCCGCAGGCATTGCACAGCGTCTTGAGCCCGTGGGGACCGCGGCGCCATTCAGGTGAATTCGATGCTCCGCACTGCTCGCATACCTTGAAGGCCGATGAAGAAGCAGAGAGCGGCATGTTCATGGTGATGCCTGTGGGGGTGCCCATCGGCGTCTCGGTGGGCGTGACCATATGGGGCGATAGCGTCAAACTGCCCACCGAAAAGAGAGGAACCGACATGTGCTGCGGCACAGCACTGCTCACGGCCATCGACGGCAGGGCATTCGGTCGCGTTGCTGCTGAAGACGGCGGCGGCGGCGGCGGTGTAGTCGGCCGAAGGGTGGGAAGCCCGATGGATGGGTCAGGGTGGGCCGCTGCAGAGGCGGGGTGAGACGGGTTCGACGGCGGGACGTGCATCATGTGGACAATATGATGTTTTGGCCGGTATACGTAGGCGTAGGCCTTGGAGGTGTCGTAGGGAACAGGACCCACGTGGTGCGGCGAGGGAAGCGGTTCGGACTGCAACGTGATGCCAAACTGGGGTGGTGGCGGCATTGTCAGCGGGAGTACCGGCGCTGGAACGGAATCGCCCCCGATGTGCGACGGCGGCCCGGCTAGTGGCGAAGGCCGGACAGGCTGGTGTTTGTTCATCATGGGCACAGAAGGATACTCGCTGTGCGAGGAGCCCAGCGACGATCCATTGTCCCAGGGATCGGGCTGGGCGGCGTGCATCGCGTACATATCAGCCGCGGGTAGTGCGTGAAGATGATGATGCGGATGCGGCGAATGGTGTGGATAGGATGGTAAATCCGCTGCGATCGGCGAGAACGGGGGCACAGGAGCCGGCGCGAGGGTATATGAATGTTGATGCGGGTGATGGAGTGTCTGGGGATGTGATGGAGGGTATAAGAGCGACTGCGCATGTGGGGGCGGAGAAGGACGAACGTTGGCCATGTCGTGTAACTCTGCCAATCGATAGCCATCAGGAATGATCGGCCCATGGGACACGGGGGGCATCGTTGCCATGCTCGTGGGATGGGCAGGGCAGCGCTGAAGGATCGCCGCGTCGGTTGGATCCGTGGGCCGCCACTCCGGAGATCCATCTGGCCGGACGGCTCGACGGGGTGTCGAGGCCCTGGCTCTCATCGATGGAAGCGGTGGGCCCCGCACCATCGGCCTTGGCGCCATCGATGGCGCACTCATGCGCGGAGGTGGATCATCTAGAGAAAAGGAGTGCATCTCATAACCTGGCGGGTGATTCGGCGGGTAAGCCGGCTGGTGATATCCTGACCGGTCTGAAACGGAGAGCGAGTCCATCAGTCCTGCAAAGTTAGCCTCGTGGAGAGGTTCCTGTCGTCCCTGCCGCCAAGGCGAATGGCGTGTGCTATCCTTGCCGTGGTCAGCGAGACTATGATCGTGATGATCCACGCCAAACGACGGGTCAGGACCGCCACCGAGGTCCGTATGCACATCATACCCCGCGTCAGGCCCGAAAGACGGAGGGTCGATTGGGGCCACCGCGACGGGCTGTGACGAAGCCCCCGTGCTGGACGCCGGCGTCGGCACCATGCCCATCGTCGTGGTCGCAGCGCTCGTTTTGGCAGACGTATGCTCAGGAAGGTCATGCGGCGACGGCGCGTCTTCCTCTGCTAGTGCTTGTTTCTCGGGGTTGCTGGGCATGGACGTACTTTTCTCTTCAACATAACGTTGAGTGACACAAAATATGTAGCGACCAAAGGGTATGCAGACGCTCTCGCGAGGAAAGTCGTCATGCGATGATGGCGACGGCGAGGCGGTCACGTCCACCGCCGTGGCGGCCGAAGAGGATGACGGCGTCGTCATGTTGGAGGCATCGGTCCCTTGGGGTGTCCATGAAACAGACGGTGCATGAGCGGCTAAGGCAGTGTAAAACCGCGAAGGTGTTGTGGCGACAGACGTCGCTGTGGAGGAGGGCGCGATCGGGCGCGGCGGCGTCCGCTGATGTTGTACGGCGGGATCCTGGTAGCGAATTCGGCCTGAGGCCAGCAAGCTTTCGGGCAACTGGCGACGTGGTTGCTTCGTCTTGAGTTCGCGGACTTGACCGTAGGTGCTACCCAAGTGGTGATGCCAGTATAGCAACATGTTGTTGATAAAGATGCCTTCGAGCTGCAGCTGGTGACGTTCGTAGTCGATTAAAGCATCGCATTTCGGATCGCGGTAGTCACCGGCACGGCCTGAAGCACCCGCGCCATCCTGTTCATCCTTGCCATGCTTGCCATCGCGTCCCGTCATCCGCATCTGGAACTGGAGACGGAAGAACCGCATGGCATGGCACCAACGTGTCCAGTCCGAGGCGGTGAACAGAGCGAGTGTCGGTTTGCCGATGGCAGGCGCGAGATCGAGACCATGGGATCGCATAATCCGTTCAGACGGGTAGGAAAAGACGAGGAACTCATCCTGACTCACCAAGTTAAAAACACGCGAGTAATCAGGCGCAGGTTCCGCGAGATCGAGGCCATGAAAGAGAGGAGCCCGGGATGGCGCCCAGACCCGCTTCTTGGTCTTTATCATTCCATTGGAGCGTGATGATTCCTTATCGGAGCCGCGCGGGTCGCGCTCACCTCTGCCCGGGCCTTCCAGGGTATGAAAGGCACGACCTTCCATTGATGCATCCTGTTCGAGTTCCGCGGTTTGCCGTTGGCGCAATCGGTATTCCATTTCCCGCTGCCAGCCCTCGCTCATCTCGAGATCGTGAATGCTTGACAAGGTCAAGGACGCATCATACTGCCGCGGGCAGACGCGGTCGCCGGACAAGCAGACATCGCCGATATGCACGAAGCAAAGCGCGAGCACCGCATCGATGGGGAGCAGCCACACGCAAATGTCGCGGTATCCTGGTGTGGCATGAATGATCGTCGGCGAGGCCACCGCCACCGGCGCCGAGCCTCCTGATGACGAAGGCAGCGAGTCAGCACGTGATGGTGGGTCTTGTGCGGGCGTAGCGTTGCCGCTGAATAAAAGCGGACCGGAAGGCGAGGAGGGAGGTGCCGAGTCGTCAACGAGCGAAACTGTGTCCGATGATCGCGGCGATGGTGGCTCGCGTCGCGCCGAGTTAAAGTAATGCTGAGCGACAAAGCGACGCGTCGTTGACTCGGCGTCTAAAGGATCATCGGCATCCGGATCATCGCGGGGATGCGGCAGCGGTGACTGCGCCTTTGGCTCCGGAAAGTTGATGAGGGAATCGACCGCGTCGGGGAGCCGCGGCGTCCGACACGTGACTTGGTGCCCGGTCATGTTCTTGAGATCCATTAGCGCATCATTGTTGCCTCGCAGCAGTGCCGCGTCGTCCGGATGAAGGAACTCGGTAAGGCTGCGACCCACGACATCCGTCATGAGACCGGTTTGTTGGGCTGGCTCGGACTGGGCGAGCTTGGTGAGACGCTGCTGAATTTCGACGGGCAGCACCCAAAATTCATAGGTGCGCGATCCAATAAATGCCCAGAAGCACTCGTTGAGCGGGAGCGGTTTGGGCGGATCATGCGAGGCGGAGGTGCTGCTTTCATCGAGCAGAGACAACGCGCGGTTCTCCCCATGAGCCGTAGGCGACTCGGCCCGGGGGGCGACGGTTTCAACCGGCCCAGCCGACGGTGTAGACGTCGGTGGTGTCATTTCGACTCCGACATTGACGCTAGCATCCCGGGGGGGTTTATGCCGTACTGGGTACTGATGCTGATGCTGATGCTGGCAATGATGGGGTCCAGGGTGTGACGGCAGTTGATGACGTTGGTCAGACGGATGGCGATGATCGATCTCATCCATGTCGCGATTGTAAGCCCGACCGGCCTTTGCCGACGCCGAACGACGCTCGACGGGGTTGACTGCATCGCATGGACCGTTAACAGGGTGCTCTGATGTCATCCTGGCATGCGTCGTCGATGGCGACGTGGACGTGCGGGAGACAAGATCGATCGATCAATGGGGCGCGGCACTGGAGGGTATACACGCTGGAGCGGCCCCATGATCCAGTTCTCGCTCGGTGCGACACGAATCGGCCCTGCTGATTCGCGTGGCCTCTCGTGGCGGCCTGTCCGATTGATCGGTCGGTAAGACGGCGAGCAGGCAAACGAGCCTTAATGAAAATCGAACGGCTTGATCGATCGCCACGCCATCCGTGCCTTATCCCACCGACGAAGCACGACGACCTGGTGAAGAAAACCCCAAACGGGAACGAACGGCAGGCGGGCGTTGATGACGCGACCCAAAACGCTGGCCTGCGGGACAAAGGAATGCAAAGCGGGGATGCTGTGGACGGGTTCAACGAGACAATATACAAACAAAAGACAACGTGTGACTATTCCCACAAGCCGTCGATGGTTGCTGATGCATGACTGTGCGTACATGGAACATCAGCATGCGGCACGTGGCGTCAGCACCCCGACCGAGAGGGTCGATCGTTCTGCCTCGGAGCAGTGCTTGGCGGTGCTTGGGTCATCCGTGGAACCGTGCGAAGTATACTCCGCGACCCCTGATCGGTGGAACGTGACTCGTGATCGGGGGGTGGCGACTCCTCCGTTGTCCGCATCCACCCGGCCGGCTCACCTGACCCCGCCGGCAGGGGAGGTCAGGCCGCCACGGTCCCCGCCGGCGTGAGCGGGGCCCCGAAAAGCTTCTTCCGGGGGGTTCGGCGGCACCCGCGGGGCCAACGCGACGTCATCTCGCCGTGGCCTTATCAAAGCCACGCAGGGCTCAGCCACGCGCGTCTGAGCCACTCGGCGCTCAGCCCCGCGGCCCTGCCGTCGTCGCACGGTTGCCGGAATCGCCCGTTTTTGGCATCCATCGGTGGCGGGGAACGCCCGGCCGACAGGTCCCCCGCTCCGGGAGGAAAACCGTGGGACGGCCCCAGAGACCGCCATCGCTAGGAAGACCGCCCTTCCCAAAGGCGCCCCAGTCGACGTGGCTGAAGGGGCCGGCTTTCATCGCGAGTGACCTCGCCGGCGGCGGCGGCGGCGGCGGCGGCGGCGGCCATCGTCGCCACGGGACCAGTCCCGTTCTTTACTGCGGGTGGATTTGCCGCATTCACTGCAGACTGCCGCCGATACGGGCACATGGGGTGCACGTGGTAACGGTACTTGTTGTATCGTGGCGCTTTGACGAAACACGCTGCAAGATTGTACCATATTGCCTCGATCCTCGTCTCTACATGGAACGATAACCAGCAATCACGTCGGATACTTTTTTCTTCAGGCCACCCGTTATTACTTACCGCCATGTTCTCTCGTTCGGCTCTCCGGACATTCTCGCGCCCTGCTGCGCCCCTGTCCGCATGGACGACCGCTAGCCTGCGTCCGGCGGCTACCGCCGTGGGCGTCCGTGCCTACCACCAGAACGTCATCGACCACTACGAGCGCCCGCGCAATGTCGGCACGATGAACAAAAACGATCCGGACGTCGGCACCGGTCTTGTCGGCGCGCCCGCGTGCGGCGACGTGATGCGTCTTCAGATCCGCGTCGATCCCGCCACGGGCAAGATCGCCGACGTCAAGTTCAAGACGTACGGCTGTGGCAGCGCCATCGCGTCGTCGAGCCTCGCCACAACGAAGGTGCTCAACATGGACGTCGAGGGCGTCGCCGGCAAGGTCCGCAACCAGGACTTGGCCCGCGAGCTTTGCCTGCCGCCCGTCAAGCTCCACTGCTCGATGCTCGCCGAGGACGCCGTCAAGCGTGCCGTCGATGACTGGAAGGCCAAGCGTGCCCAGCGCGATGCCCGTGCCGCCAGCGCGAGCACCTCGGCATCTGCTTCGGCAGCGCCGGCGGCCGCCACAGCCTAAGTTTGGGGAGTGTTGCTTCTCTTGGCGCGTGCGACACGTGGTCCTGTGTGGCATGCGGTCCTGATACGAAGCTGTTTTTTGATACGAAGCCCTCTGGCTTTTTTTTTCATACCATGCATACCTGCTTCCCGCCGTTGAAGCGCTGCAAGTCGCTTTCGTGCTTGGCGCTCGACTTTCTGTTCTCTCTTTCATCGCTTTTTCTGCATAGCACGCTGCGTTGGATGGCCACTTTCTGATGGATGGCGACATCGTAGCCGTGCCTTCCTTTTTGTTTCTTTTTCTAACGCGCTCGTTTTATTTTATTTATCTCAATGCTTTCACTGAACCTGATCGTCGCGACGCCGCATAGACGGAGGAGGGGACTGGCATTCTGGGTGCGAGCACCCTCTTACCGCTGGCGATGTCGCAGGCGCCCGGAAGGCCCGAGCGACGCTTACCGGCCCATGACGGGGGGCCCGCGTGTCGGCGCGCTCGGTCGCCGCCGCCGCCGCCACCGCCAGACGGGCGGGCACGCGACCCCCCTTTGCTCTGGAACGCAACGCGGATCGGCTGGCGCGCGTGCATGCGCACACACCCGTACAAGGCACGATCGATCGTGCTGCGGCGGTCGTGTCGCCACGTGGGTGTCTCAGATCGATCGCCCTTCCGCGGTGCCGCCGCTCCTGGCGATGCGGACGTCGCTGCCGCTGTCGGATGAAAGCGATCGCCTTGCTCGTGCATCGTCTTTCATCCGTTGCGCGCCTCGCCTCGCCGTGCCTTGCCTCGCATCGGCTTGACTCGCGTGACCCTCCAGACGACGGCTGCTGCTGTTGCCGCGATACCGCCGCGCGTCCCTCGGGAGACCGACCGAGACGCTGCCACGTGGCCGCCCCCGCGGATCTGGTGCCCGCCAACGGCCAACGGCCCGGCTCGACCCGATCCTCCCCGGAGCCCCGCGACGGGCGGCGCTCCCCTCATGACGGCCTCGTATGCGCCGTCGGCGGCAGGCGCCGCGTCGGCGCTCCCGCCAGCCATCACCGCGGCCCTCGCCCTCCACCGCACCCACCTCCACCGCGCCCTCCAGCACCACCGTCTCATGGACGCGCTGAAGCATACCGCTGCCATGGTCGGGGAGCTCCGCGTCGCCGCGGGCTCCGGCCACGCCCACCCTGCCAGTGCTGCGGGCGGCGCGAGCGGCCTCGCGGCCAGCGGCAACCCGTCGCAGATCACCGGAGGTGGCGCCGCCGCCGGCCAAAGCGCCGCCGCCGCCGCTGCGGGACAGGGCCCCTCGACGGCGGCCGGCGGGCTGGGCCCCACGGCCTACTATGAGCTGTGGATGGCTGTGACGGCCGCGTTGGCCGATGTCGCTGAGTTCGTGTACGACGGCGTGACGGCCGTCTCGAGTGCTGCGGCGCGCGACGCGGACACGGACGCCGGGCGGGACGGCGGCGCGGACGGTGCGGCGGCGGTGCTCGCGTCGCCCAGCGGCACGGTCCCGCCGCTCCACGAGCTGTATGAGCTCGTGCAGTACGCCGGCTCGCTGCTGCCCCGGCTCTATCTAATGGTGACGGTCGGCAGCGTCGCGATGCGCGCAGCGTCCGACGCCGCCGCCGACGCGGGCGATGATCTCGCGGCGTCTCTCTCGTCCGCGGCGCCGTCCGCCGCCGCGTCGGCCCTGGCGCCCATCACGCGCCTCGGCCGCAAGGAGGTCATGCGCGATATGCTCGACATGGTGCGCGGCGTCCAGCATCCGTTGCGCGGCCTCTTCCTGCGTTACTACCTGGTGACCGTGACCAAGGGCCATCTGCCGACGCGGTCGACGGCTGCGACGAAGCGCGCACCGGCCGGCGCCGTGGCGTCGTCCGGCAAGCCGTGGCCAGAACAGGACGGGGCTGGCAACGCCGTCGTCGCCGCCGACCACGACGAGCGGGAACTGACACAGGCCGAAATCGATGCCGAGCATGCGACCGATGACGGCTCGCTGCACGACACGCTGACGTTCCTGCTGACCAACTTCATCGAGATGAACAAGCTCTGGGTGCGCCACCAGCACGCCGGGCCCTGGCGCGAGCGTGCTGCGCGCCATCGCGAGCGCAAAGAGCTGCGGCTGCTGGTCGGCGTCAACCTCGTCCGTCTTAGTGAACTCATCGTGAACAGCGACCCGAGTGCCGCCTCGCCCGCGTCGCGCGTGCCGACGGCACCATCGGACGGCGCCTCGGCGCCCGGGTCGCCGACGGCCTCCGAGGGCTCGAAGGCGCCGTCGACGACGCCGTTATCGCCCCCGCCGCCGCAGGACGGCCTGACCCTAGATCTCTATGCCTCGTCGGTGCTGCCGTTGCTGTTGCACGAGATTGTCGGATGCCGCGATGTGCTCGCCCAGACCTACCTGCTGGACGGCGTCGTCAATGTCTTTCCGGACGCCTTCCATCTCGGCACGTTGCGGCCGCTGGTCCGCGGCTTGGCCGCCGTTCTGGCGCAGTATACCCAGAGCAGCAGCAGCAGCAGCAGCAGCAGCAGCATCAACGGCCATCACGCGGTCGCGCCTGCGCCGCCAGGCGCGTCGGGCAGTCATGCCGCGCCGGGCGCTTCGGAGGCCATCAAGGGCCTGCGCGACGTCCTGGTGGCCCTTATCGATCGCTTGATCGGCTATGCGGAACGCGAGCGTGAACGCCGCGACGGCTCGCCGCCACTGTCGGCCGGCGGTACCACCGGCGCGGTCGGCGGGTTGGCTCCATCGTCGGCATCTCGCGCGGGCGGCGCCTGGTGGGCGCGATCTATGACGCCGCTGCCGAGCGCGCTCGATGCCGATGCGCAAGCGGAAGCCGAGGCCGAGGAAGACGCCCAGAGCCCGATTCCGTTACGAGTGCTGCGCGTCTTTTGGGACGAGATGGTGGCGCTGATGATGGGCACTGCCGCGGCGTCGTCGTCCTTGTCGTCGTCTTCCTCGCCGTCGGCGGCGGCGGCGGCGGCGGCGGCCAACGATCCGGCGGGCTTGGCCGAGCCGTGGTCCGCGGAGACGCAGCCCATCTACCGCCCGCAGTTCCCGCTCGCGGATACGCTGATGCTGCTGGCGCGCATCCTGAAGCTCAACATGACCTGTTTCCCGCACCACGTGGCGCTGATGGACCGCGTGCTCGGATTCGCCCGCGTTTGCGTGATGCGCCGGCTGCATCCGCCGGCGCCAGTAGCAACTCGCGACAGCACGAGCGACACAATGTTCCAGCACCACGACGAAGGCCACGCGGGAGCGCCGCCTTCCGCCACCGTCGCTGCGTCGGCGCAGCCGCCGCCGCGACTCGACCGCGACGCCATTCAAAGCCTGTACGGCCTGTTGACGGTGCCCCTCGAGACGTATGGCCGCGATGTCCTCGCGACGCTGCTGCGGTTCCCGTCGAGCCGTGTCACCATGGCCCAGCGGGCCCGCGTCGACGCCGATGCCGATGCCCCCGGCGCTGACCCGGCGGCCGCCGGCCGCCACGCGGCCACCGCGTTCTACGGCGGCAACTACACGGGTCTGCTCGTGCTGCAGCCGCCGGCCACGCGCCGCGCGATCGCACTCCGCATTACCGAAAGCCTCCTGGGCGCCCTCAGTCCGGCAGCGGCGGCGTCGGCATCAGCCCACGGCCTCAATCGCCAACGGTCGATGCCGTCGGCGCCCGCCGTGGCCGTCGACGAGCCCGCGGCCGTTCACCTCCTGCTGGGCGAACTGCTGGCGCCCTTGATTCGCGCGCAGCCGCCGCGTTTGGCTGCCGCGTCACGCCGCGCGGCCGCCGCCAGTGAGCCTGATGGAGACGATAGCGGCGACGACAGCGGCGACGGCGACCTGGACCCGGAGACGGTGCTCGACGAAGCGCACGCGCTGTCCCGCGTCATTCTACTCATCCACTCGACCCGCGATACGCCGGCGCCGCCGGCTGCGGGCGACGACGACCCTGACACCAGCGATGGGCTCGGCGGGATCCAATCTCGTGGCGCGACCGGGTCCGTGCACGCCGCGCACTCACCACCGGCGTCGGCACCGACCCCGGCAGCGCCCGCGGCGGCGACAGCCGTGTCCGTGACCTCACCGCCGCCGCCGCCCGCAGACGACCCTTATTCGGCCCTGGCGGCCGAAATGGATATGGACTTCCAGGGCGGATGGGGCAGCGAGCCGGCTGCGGCCGCGGCCCCGCCGGGGGCCACCCCAGCGGTCCCTGCTACGGCTGTTGGGACGACGGCGGCTGCACCCGCGGCGGCCGTGGGGCCACCGGTCGCCGACGTCAAGGCCGCCGAGGCGGGGCGCCGCCGTGCCCAGCGTCGCCGCCGACGCCGCCTCCGCCCCCGCCGCATGACGGCACGGCAGCGCCTGGTTCACGACATTCGTCTACTACACATCGCGTATACGTACTTGACGGGCCAGCCCGGCGAGACGGAAGCGGACGGCCTGGGTGGCAGCGGCGTCGCCCTCGCCCACGGCCCCACCCGGCGCTACCCGCTGGATGCGCTGCTGGCGCCGCTCGTCACGCGCACGCTCGAGCTCATCTACCGGCTGCAGTCCCACCGCTGGGCCCTGCCGCCGCCGGACGCGCCAGTCACGGCGGCGGGCGAGCCGGTAACGAACAACGACTCCTTCGTGCGTCACCAGACCGAGTCACTGTTCCGCTTCGCGCACCGCGTCGTGAGCACGCTCGCCGAGTCGGCGCGGGGCGACGCGGAACTCGCGACGGATGGCTTTGAAGGGTATGGCTTTGACGTCGAAGCCGCCGCCGTCGACTTCTGGGCCCCGAGCGCCTCGACGCGGTCGACCACAGCGGCGATGGGCGGCGGCGGCAGCGGCGGCGGCGGCGGCGTTGATGCGACCGTGGCGCCTGCCGAAGCCGCGCTGCGCCTCTTTCTGCAGTGTGCGCTCGCGGCGGCGACGTGCGGGTTCGAGGAAGCGACATACGCGTTCCTAGTCGAGGCGTATGTGCTGTACGAGGAGCGCATCGGCAGCGATAGTCGGACCCAGGTCTCGGCGCTGCAGCTCATCGTCGGCACGCTGATCGGCGTCAGCGGCATGCAGCGGTGCGAGGTGCTCGGCGCCGACGGGGCCAGCGCGGCCGCCGTCCGCGCCATGGCGGAGAAGAGCTGGAGCGTGCTGGGCCCCGAGAACCGCGAGACGCTCGTGGCGAAGGCAGCCCTGCACGCGACGCGACTGCTGAAGCGCGCTGACCAGAGCCGCGCCATTGCCCTGGTGAGCCATCTCTTTTGGGAGACGCCGGTGGCGCGCACCATCGCGCCGGGTGCCGCCGCGGGCGCCATAGCCGGCACGGACGACGCGGCGGCGGCGTCCATCCTGCTCACCAACCCGCAGCCGTACCACCACGCGCGGCGGACGCTCGAGTGCCTCCAGAAAGCCAACCACGTCGCCTCCAGCGGCAGCGTCCTCAACAGCGCGCTGCAGTCCGCGCTGCAGATCGAGATTCTGGAACGGTATCTGTACTTCTTCGACAGCGGCGTCGAGACGGTCACGCTCGACCACATCAACGCCGTGCTCGCCAGCGTCGCGCGCTCGGTCGCCCGGATGGTCCGCGAGCAGCACCAGCACCAGCACGCGGCGGGCGCCCCCTCGCCGGCGCCGGGCCTCGCCGCGGCGGCCTCCGACGGGTTTGCGCAGTCGGCTGTCTCCTTCACGGATCTCCCGGAGGACCCGAGCACGCCGGCCGCCACGGCCGCTCGTGGCGCCGCTTCGGGGAGCCATGGCGCCGCGGCGCCGCCCCAACGGTACCATCAGGCCTGCGCCGCCGTCCTCACGCATTTCCGCAACGTACTGGCCTACATCACGATGCGGCAGCGCGAAGAAGCGGCGCAGATCGCGCAGCTGCAGGCGGGCGCCGGGGCCGCCGGGGCCGAGGCGCTGCTGGGCGGGTTCCGCGGCGCGGCGGGCCTGGATGCCGAGCGCGGCGTGCCGGCCGGCCGGTGGGTCGCGATCGTGACGCCGACGGGCGAGGAAGACGCCGAGGCCGAGGCGCCCCGGCCGCACTGGGGCTACGCCTCGCCCTTCTGACCGCGGCGGTCGCAATGCTCTGGACGTTGTGAGACATCCTCTACCGTGGCGATGGGTTTTATTATTCTCTTGAGGTTCTGATACATGATCGACTGGTGCGACGAGTTTAATGCGGTTCGTGGATCGATCGAGTTGAGCGGCATCCGAGCACCCGAGAGGCGCTTGGACGATGACCGACCCAACGAGGTTGGGACAGCGGTCATCATTGCGCCGCGCGTGGGACGAGGGTGGACGCTGCGTTTAGAAGGCGCCCAAGGGGTCGGCATTCATGTGCAAGAGCGCATCATACCCGCGCCACGGGCCCACGGGGTCTGTCTGCAGCGCGTCCTGGAGCGCCATGCGGCTCACGACCGACTCGAGGCGGGCGTCGAGCTGTTGAACGGCCGCGGCATCGCCGCCGGCGGCAGCGAGCTCCAGGCGCCGCAGCATGCCGAGGTTGAGCGCCGCATCGCGCTGCAGCGCGGCCTGGCCGCCGTCGAGCGCCAGCGTCCACGGCTGCCACGCGGGCGCCAAGGCCTCGAGCACGCCGTCGTCGTCGGCAAGCGGCGCGGCGCGCCAGACCGCCGGGTGGGCGAGCAGCGCGTGGCGCAGCAGGACGCGGTGTGCCAGCGCCTGGCGCGCGGCGGCCGGCGCGGCGCGCAGGTGGCGCACGGCCCAGAGCAGCGCCGTCGGCGTCCATGCCGTGGCCGGGTCGACGCGGGCCTGCCGGGCCATGGCGTCGAGCAGGGCGTCGACGCAGGCGGCGGTCGGGGGCGCCGCCGTGGGCGCGGTCGAGAAGAGCAGGGCCGTGCTGCCGGGCAGCGGCGGCGCGTGGGTCCGCGCCGGCAGGCCGGGCGCGTCGAAGGGCCACGCGGCCACGAAGCGCTCGAGCATCGGCACCGGCAGGCGCAGCGCCGTGTCGGCGCCGTTGAGCGCCGCGCACGCGTCGGCGACGAGGGCGTATGCGGTGCCGAGGAAGCCGGGGTCGGCGGACGCCGCGACGGCGGCGGCGGCGGTCGTCAGCTGGTCGATCACGGTGATTAGCACGTCCACGAGACGGCGACCGATGAGCCGGCGGTCGTCAGCCGCGCCCCCGGCCGTCTCGACCAGCGCGTACGTCGACGCCGCGTCGTACATGACCGCATCGTTCGCCGCTTCGGCGTCGCTGTCCGAATCCGGGTCCGAGTCGCTATCCGAGTCGCTCGCAGTGCTGTCCGCGGCGGCGGCAGCGTCGGCGTTCGCGAGCGGAGCGCCGTCCGCCACCGCGGGCCACGCGGCTGCGGCCGCGGCGAGCATCGCAGCGAGCACGCGGAGCCAGGCGACCGTCTGTTCGCGTCGGCGCGCCTGGATCTGGGCGACCGTCTTGACGCCCCTCAGCGGGGCGCCGTCGCGGGGCGCCGTCGCGGCCGCATCGAGGCCGCGCGCCTCGTCCAAGCCGCTCGCGTTGCACAGCAGCGCCGCCCAGTCGACCTGGTTGAGACTGGCGCCGCAAACGGGCACGAGCCCCACCGCGTCGCCGGTCCACGCGCTGACCGGGATGCGGCGCGCGATCTTGAAGACGGCGGCCGTGAGGAGCTGGCGGCTGTACGCGTCGACGAGCGACGAGCCCGCGAGCCCCAGCAGCGTGCTGACGACGCGCGTCTCGGTGAGCAGCGTCCAGTCGCGGCCGGGCGCGATGGCGTCGCCCACGAGGCGCAGGATCCACTGGCGGTGCGGCCGGATCTCGTCGGCGTGGGTGCGGTCGAGGAAGCTCTTGAAGCCCGGGATCCGGTGGAGCGGCGCGTCGCGGGCGCCGAGGGCGATGCGCTGCACGGTGCCGTAGACGGTGTGCGCCGGACGGTACATGAGCATGAGCGCTTGCGCGTAAAAGAGCGCCGGGCCGAGCGGCAGGACCTGGTAGGGCGCCAGCACGCTGTTGCGCAGCGACATCAGCACGACGGCGACCTGCTCGCTGTTGCGCCAGATGCCCTCGCCCGCGACGGCGAGCTGCTCAAAGCGCGTGATCAGGTCGTACGCCACGTGGCGCACGGGCAGCGCGTCGCTCGTGGCGGCCACGAGCGCCATCGGCAGCAGGCCCGTCTGTGTGGCCGTCTCGAGCACGAGGATCCACGCCGGGAGCGACTGCTGGTCGGCCTCCCGCTCCTCGGCGGCCATCCCGGCGCGGGCCTGCGCGTGGGCCGTCTGCATCGCCTCCGCGTCCGACAGCACGAGGTTGATCATGGACAGCACAAACAGCGGGTTGTACCACTGCGTGGGCTGGCCGTCGTGCACGCGGAGGACCGCGGTTGCGTCCGCGTCGGGGTCCGCGAGCAACGCCGCGGCGAGCGCCATCGCGCTCGGGAACGCATGCAGCGTCTGTGCCAGGGCGCGCTGGTCCAGGTACGCTAGCAGGCCCAGACCCTGCCGGAATTTGCCCACCACCGGGCCGTGGTCCTGCCACAGCTTGTGGACATCGACATCCGTGGGGCTGGTAGCGGGCAGCCGCGCCGCGCCGAAGCTGCGCATCACATAGGACACGCTCAGGCGGGTGGTGCTCGACTCGAAGTGGCGGACGATGGCCATCACGGCCAGATCATACCGGCTCAGCTTCCCCTGGAAGTAGGGCATGAGCGCGGTCAGGTACGATGGCGCATACAGCGGGGCTAGCTGCGTCTGGGACGCGTTGAGATGCGGCGCCGCGGTATACACGGCGCGCATGAGGGCGGCCGCGGGCGTGCGCAGGTCGGCGGGCGTGCCCGGCTGAGCCGCGACGGTCGCTTCGGCGTGGCGTAGCAGCGTGGTGCAGGCGTCGACCGTCAGCAGCGACGGCGCGACGGCGCCTGGCAGCGCGACGACGGCCGCACACGCGTGGGACAGCGCCGCGAGAGCCTCGGCGCCCGCAGGGTCGGTGATGTCGAGCGCGGCAAGGCCGGCGGCCCGCTTCAGGAACAGCGTGAAGGCGGTGGGGAGCAACGGGCGGGCGGCAAAGTCGAGCGGCTGCGCCGTCGCCCGCGCGGCTTGCAGGAGACCCGCCACGAGGTGGAGCGCCGCGGGCGTCGGCGCGAGGTCCCCGCACACGGCCGCGAGCAGCGCGACCACGAGCGGCGGCAAGGCCGACGGCGCCGCAGCGACGATGTGCGGCAGGCAGCCCAGCATGGATGCGGCCGTGGAAGGCGTCTTCCCATCGACGACGCCGGGGTCCACGGCATCCTTCAGGGCGGGGAACCCGTGCGCCGTGGTCGAACGGGTCAGCGCGTCGGCGACGGCGGTCCAGTGCGCGGCGGCGTCCGAGGCTACGTTCAGCATCGTGGCATGCTGCTGCCACAGCACGGCCCACGAGACGCCGGCGTCGGCTGGCAGCGTCCCGGCACACGCGGCCTCGATCTGCGCCTCAGTGAGCTGGAGCAGCTGCGCGGGACCGGCCGCATCGAAGGCCGACGCCGTGTCCGCGGTGCAGGCGCACGCGTGGAAGCGCAGCGCAAGCAGAGCGGCTTGCAGCGACGCCGGCGTGTCGGCGGTAACGACGCTGGACGCGGGCGCGTCGAGCAGGCGGCGGGCCACCGTTGGGTCGCGGGCGACCCACGCCGTCAGGAGACGCACCTTCGACAGCGTCAGCGGCGCCCGTTTCGAGGCCGCGGGCGACACGTCGGCGGCGACGTCAACATCCCTTGGCGCCGTGACGAGCGCGATCCAGCCCTCCATGAGAGCATCATCGGCCGCGAGGAAGGCCGCCAGGCTCTGCAGGGTGCCGTGCGGCAGGGGGCGGCTACCGCGGAAGATGGGATGCTGGGCGAGGTTCTGGGCCAGCATAACTTCGATGGCGGGCACATCGTGGCGCAGCACGTAGTGCATCAGCAGCTTCATGAGCGGCGGCGACAGCAGGCGGCGCAGGTCGCGCACGGGGCGGGCGCCCAGGTCGTTGGCGAACCGCTCCAGCAACGCGACATCAAGCTGGTTCTCGAGCCGCGGCGCGGAGGACGCACGGCCATCCACGGCAAAAGCATGGATGATAGCCACAACGTCGTCGATCTGAAGCGCCGGCAGCAGCGTCGTGATCAGTGTCTCCCGGACCTTGCGGTCGGCCAGCACGAACTGACCGCCGGTGCGGGACAGGACGCGGGCAACCATCTCCGCGATGGGCGCTTGCAGCCGCGTGGAGTCGACGCCAGCGCGGTAGCACGCCACGAGCAGCTCGGCAGTCTGGACGAGCGCCGGGTAGGCGAGGGGCGTCGCGACCAGCTGCGCCGCAGCATGGCGCCACGCGGCCCAGCCGGCGTGCCCGATGATGGCGTCGCTCTGGCGATACGCGCAGTCCGTGAGCAGCGTCAGTGCCGTCTGGATGATGAGGCGCTCGCCGGCATGCGTCGTCCACCGCGGCGTCATGGACGATGCCGACGCCGGGGCCGCGGCGTCGCCGGCCTCGTCGTGGCCACGGGCATTCAGCTGCTGGACGGTGTAGAGCAGGGTGGCCGGCACGAGCGCCGACGGCGTGCCCTCCAGCAGGAGCGCGCGGTGCATGGGCAGGCGCAGGGTGGTCATGAAGGCGTCGCTGTCGCTGTTGAGCGGTGCCACGTCGTCGCGCGAGACCTGCTGCTGGTATACGTAGGCAGTCCATGCGGCCGCCCAGTGGTCGTAGGCGGTCACGAGATCGATCGCCGTGACGGCCGTGCAGGCGTCGGCCGACGCCCCGGAGGCGGGCGGGCCGAACCAGACCTGGGCCGCGCTGAGCGGCGCGACGTCCGCGATCGCCTCGCGGATTGGGGCGGCGAGCGCCGGGGTCTGGAAGACGAGATCGCGCAGGACCTTGCGGAAGTAGACGGCGGGCGGCGTGTTGACCGTGAAGCTCGTGCCTTCCTTGGCAAAGAGGCGGATCGCCGTGTTGATGAGCGACGACATGCGGTCCGCGTCGCCGCTCGTCGCGGCGGCTGCGAGCACGCTCTGGACGTTGGTCAGCTGGCGCGTGGCTTGGGCGACTTCGGCGAGCCAGAGGCTCATGGCGCTCGGCGTGATCGCCGGCACGGCGCTCAGGTTAGCCCAGAGGACGCGGACGTCGTGCTCGGAAGCCAGGCGCTGCGCCGTGAGCCACAGCACGAGCTGATCGGCCAGCTGGGACCGGAGCTGCGCCACCTGCGCGACCGACGCGTGGGGCTTGGGCGAAAACGCCCAGCGCAGGAGTCCGTGCAGCATACTCTTGTCGTCGCCGAGCTTCTTCCACCACGGCAGCTGCGGCTGGCTCTGGAAAACGTCCAGCAGCACGGGGCGCAACTGCGCGTCGTTGGCGAGCGCCGTCGGGATCTTGGCCAGCGCCGCGGACCACTCAAATCGGTGGTCGCGCAGTGCCGACGGCATCCAGCGCTGGTACCCAAGCAGGACCTTCAGGATCCCGATCAGCCCGGCGACGTGCGTTTCGACTGAGAGGAGGCCCACGATTTTGTCGATGGGCGGCACCTGCAACGAGAGCTGGGTGCCGAGACGTTCGCGAAACCGCACGAGCCCCGCGGCCTCGGACGCGGCGCTGCCCGTCTCGCGGGCGACGGCGTCCACGGCCGCCGCGGCCTGGGCCGCGATCGCGTCGGCACGCGTCAGCCCCGACAGGATAAGACCGATCGAGACGAGACGGACTAAGCGGTTGTCGTGCTGGATCATGTGCACAAAGGTGGTCTGGGTCATGGGCTTCGGGATGCAGACGGGCTCGATGTCCGGGAGCTCGGCCACATGACGGCGGAGGTCCGGGATGTCCGAGAGCAGGAAGGCGGAGAGGAAGCCCGCGTTGATGAACCAGCGGAAGGAGGCGCGAGGCTGGAACGCGGTAGAGGCGGCGAGCTGCTCCCAGAACGGGGCCTGGAGCTCCGGCAGCGCGACGAGCAGCCGGAACAGTAGGGCGCGCTGGCCCGTGAAGCGCATCGGCTGCAGCGTGGCCATGAAGCGGAGCGCAACGAGGTTGTGGACGCGGATGGCCTTGCCGGACTTGGCGTGCGATGTCGCGAGCGCCGCCGTAGACCAGCCATACTCAGTAAAGTACAGACCCAGCTCGGCGTTCGTGAACAGCTGGTAGAGGAACGGATGCACGTGGGGCTCGCACGTCTCGGCCTTGAGCACCTGGCCAAAGGCCTCGAGGGTGGTGTGGTTAAAGAAGTCGAGCTTGGCCGTCTTGGTCCAATGCTGGTCGTGGCACGCCGCCCACAGCGCATCGGTGTACGCGCCGACGGCCGTCGGCGTCGTTGTGACCTCGAGCGTTTTGTGAACCAGATGGAAGAGATCGCGGCGGTTCAAGAGTACGAGACGGTTGGTGGGGGACGCGCGTCGCACGAGCGCCGCAAACGCGGCGATGACGCTGCCACGCACATCGATGACAAGCGGCTGCTGGGACTTCTCGTCGACGAGGGGTACCCATGGCTTGAGCGTCGTGGCCATGAACGTGCCGAACGCGCGGTGCGAGAAGTCCAGGTGCTGGACCACCGAGTTGGCCGCGACGTCGGCGAGCATGCGCAGCAGGAACGCGCACGCGCGAACCATATCGCCGATGTGGGCATCCATGACGGCCATCAGGTCGTCCGCGTGCTGCGACAGCAGTCGCTCGGCGAGGACGGCGCCGCGCGCCGCGAGACCCGGCACGACGGTCGAGGCTTGGATCAGCAGGCTCACATGGACCATGAGTACCTGGTGGCGGCGCCAGATGCGCCGGCGGCGCACGAGCGCCTGCGACACGTCCTCGGCGGGCGTTTCGTCGTCCGGGATGCCGCCGGCATCTGCGTCAGCATCGACATCGGCCGCGGCCGGCGCGCGCTCACGCTGCTCTGTCAACGCGTGCTGGTCGTTTTCGGCATACTCGTCCTGGAACTGCTGCCACAAGGCCACCAGCATCGGGAACGGCGCGTCGGCATCGCTGCTCTGTTGTGCAAAGAAGGTCGCAAGCTGACGCGCTTCCTCGGACTCTTCGGCATCCACAACGCCCTGGCACAGCTGCACAAGCGTAATGTTGACGGGAGCGAGCACCTTGAAGAGCTGGTCGAGCACGTCCTTGCTGTAGCGAGACGCGGGGGATGGCGTGGAGCCATGTTTCGCCAAGAACGCGGCATACGCGGCAATCGACAGCGCCACAACAGGTTCGCGCGACGCGGTGGCGGCGGCAGAGGACGACGGCGTCGCCGGCGTCGCCAGCGTGGCCGGAACGGCAGACTTGCTCGACTCACGCGTTGTGGTGGACGAAACACCCGCCTCGGCGGCCATCGACGCTACAGACGCTGAGGTGCGGGACCGCTTCGGCTTAGATGACGATGATGCGGCGGCGCCGTCGTCGCCGCCGTGGTGCGGTGTCGACCGCTTGGTCGAGGGGGGCCGGAGCGAGACCATGACGGCGTCGATCCGCGAGCGCGCGGTGGACGAGAACCAACGGGTATCCTGTGGCGCGACGGCGTTGCGGGACCGAGGAGCGCCAGAGCGGCGGCCACGCGGTGGAGTCAGCGAGCGACTCCGGCCAAGGCGGATGAGGCGGGCGCCGGAGGGAAGCGCTTCAGGGAAGCGCTGTCGCTGATTCGCTGGTTCGCTCGATGCAGGATCAGCAGGACGGGCGCGCAATGACAACGGGGTGCGTGACGTACGCGGCGGAGTTGAGGTGATACGTCGCTGAGACGGCTCAAGCTTTTGCACTATCGGTCGAGGAGACCGGAAGGCACCTGCGACTTATGCAGACAAGAAAGAGAGAGAGAGAGAGAGAGGTATACGATCGATGATAGACTCAGCCAAAGCGCTGACCCACGGTCGTCACGCTACCCGCTCACCAGCGACCGTCCATGATATCGGTGCATGGGTTCGTCCTTACAACTCCGCGCAGGCTGGATTAGGGACAGGCGGACGGGGGCGTCGGCGGAGTTTAGGCGTCGACTAAGCCCCCGCACGCAAGGGGCGCCGCCCCTTTGCAACCCCGGGGATCCCGCTGCTGCTCGCCACCCTCGTTGCGCCTCCTTGTGTATTGTTGTTATCTATAAAGATCGCTGGGGCGATCGCCCGTTCAGCAGACCGGTCACGACTCGGCAACGGCGGTCGCCGAGGTCCGCGCAGACTTGGTCTTCAGCGAGGACTTGAGGTCGACGCCCTCGCCCTGGACAAAGTGCGCCCCCGCAGCGATGAGGACTTTGGCGCACTCGGTGTGGCCGGCGGCCATCGCGTCCCAGAGCGGCGCGTGGTCCCAGCGGTCGCGGGCATGTACGGTCGCACCGTGCTCCAGCAGATACGCGACCAAGTCGGTATGCCCCTCAGCGGCAGCGATGTGCAGCGCCGTGCGCCCGTCGTAGTCCGTCATCGACACGAGCGTGTCGCCAAAGTCTTCCAGCAGATGTGCGAACGCTTTGACGTCACCGACGCGAGCCGATGCGCACAGCAGCGAGGGCACCATCAGCATCTCGAGCGTCGAGATGTCCTCGGCCGGGATCACGAGATCGCCGGCGTTGGCGACCGTGCGCTTGGGGGGCATGCCGACGGCCGTGGGCAGGTGCGGGGGCGGCGCAGCGCCCGCGGGCGTCGCAGCCACGGCGTCGCGGTGCGCGTGCAGGAGCCCCACGAGCCCGCGGATGATGCCCGGGTTCTCGCGGTAGTATGAAAAGCGCTGGGGGCCGGACCGCGTGGTCAGCTCGCCGCGCAGGCTCTTGCGCATCAGCTCGCGGATCCGCTCGGGCGGGTACCGCCGGCCGAGCAGGTACGACAGCTTCGTGAGCGCGCACTCGGGCGTCATATCACTGCCCGGGACAACGCCGACGCTGATGAGCGCTTTGCCGGTGGCGTACACGTCCGAGACAAGGCCGCGCTTGCACTGGGTGCAGTTGACAATGACGACGCCGCGGGCGGTGGCTTCGCGCAGCGCGGCAAGGATGTCGGGGCGGTTGTTCGGGGCGTTGCCGGCGCCATACGTTTCGAGGACGACGCCGGCGATCGGCGGCTGCAGGAACGAACGCACCGTCGTGCTCGTGATGCCCGGGAAGATGCGGAGCGTCGCGACGCGCGGATCCAGCGACTTGTATGCATGGAACCGCGAGATGCGCGTGGGGCGAAGGACATCGTGCCAGTTGACGTCGATGTTGACACCCATCGTGACGAGCGGCCGCATGTTGGGTGAGTCAAACGCGTTAAAGTCGATCGCGTCGACCTTGCTCGTGCGATTCCCGCGGAAGAGTTTGTGGTTAAAGAACAAGCACACCTCGGGAATGGTATAGTGGCCCGCGATCGTCAGCACGGAGAGCAGATTGTCGACCGCGTCGTTACGCACCTCCGCCAGCGGCACCTGGCTGCCTGTCAGAATGACCGTCTTGCCCAGATCGTTCAGCATAAAGCTGAGCGCGCTCGCCGAGAAGGCCATCGTATCGGTACCGTGCAGAATCACGAACGCATCGTAGAGCTGGTAGTTGACTTCGATGGCCGTCGCGAGCTTGGCCCAATCCTCCATGTTCATGTTGCTCGAGTCGAGCAGCGGGTCAAACTCGAGAATCGAGTAGCGGATGCGCTTGCCGTACAGCGAGGGTGGCGTAATGAGCGCGCGCTTCTCGACCTGCCGCACCGGCGTGCCGTTAATCAGCATGACCGTCGGGTCCGTCTCGCTCTGCGCGAGGGCCGCCTGCCACGCCTCGGCCGCGGCCGCCGCATCTGCCGCGGCCTCCGCATCGTCCACGCTCGCGCCGCCGCTGTACGGCTGCGGCGGGTACGCAATCGGCACGTTGACCCAATTCGTCATCGTCTCGGTCGACCGCGCCACGGCGCGCCGCAGCGTGTCCCGGTCGAGCTCGTGCTGCGAGAACGAGCGCGGCGGCATGGGCATCGAGAGCGGCCCGCGCAGCGGTGCCGCGCCGGCCATCACCGGCGCGGGCGCCGCGAACGGAGCCGTCCCGGGCGCCGCCGTCGGCGTCTCGGCCGGCGACGTCGCGCTCGGCGGCGTCACTGACGACGTCGACGCCGCCGTCGCTGCGGGAGCGCCGGGCACACTCCCCGGTGGCCGTGCGCTGACTCGCGGCGGCCGCGTAAGCGTGGCTTTGAGCTTGGGCGGCGAGGGAAACTCCTTGGTGCGCTGGCGCAGGGCCGAGTCGTCGCGGGTCGACGCGACCGAGCCCCAGCGGAGTTTGTTGTCCGGGTCGTGGAAGCAGAGCATGTTCTCGAGGGTGCGGCCGAGGAAGCCGGGGGCGGGCGCGTAGCCGCCAAAGTGGGGCTCGTCGTCGTCGTCGTCGTCATCGTCGCCCATGGACGCCACAGGCGGCGGGGCCCACCGCATGCCGATCGTGCCGCCCGCGTACAGCACGAGCACGCGCGCCGAGTTGGAGGTCACCATCGACAGATCGCGCTGCTCCATCTGGTATGCGACAGTCGTCGACACCGACGTCGGGTCGTGGTGGTGCGCGTGGCCGCTGCTATGGTGGTGCGCGTGGCCGCTGCCCTGGCCGCCAGCAGAGCTGTGGCTCGACGGGCCCTCAGACGGCTTCGACGGCCCGGCAGGCCTCGTCGGCGCCTCGACGCCGGGCGCCGGCTTCGCAGGCCGCTCAATGTCGCTCATGGTAAACGATCAAGCAGGTCAATCGTCGTCAGTGGCTCGCAAAGAGACGCGCGAGCTAGATAGCTATCAACGTCGTGGTCGTCGCGGAGGTCGGGTATATATCGGTCGTGGGGGTCCCGGATCTCCGAACGGCGCAGGCGCATGACCGCTCGTTTGGTCGCCATGATGCTAGGGCACCCCATGATTCCCAAGATGGACCATGTCTTAAGCCGCCGACGACACTCGCCAAGAAGTGAGACGGGGCCGTTGTCTCCAACAGCATCGTCCTGCGGCGGCGGTGGCGGGACTTTCGTCGCGGTCCACGGCGCCGGTCCCCCGTCGTGCCATCGCCATGATATCATGGGCCTGGGCCCTGATGGTGAAGGCGCATGAGCTCATTTGTGTGGAGTAACACGCCGCGACGGCGGCAGCCGGCAAGCCAGCGACGCGGTGCTGCGCACCGGCTGAGGAACGGCGGCGGCGGTGGCGACGAGCCGCGCGGGTGGCCGGAAGGCTTTCGGATAAAGAAAAAAAAGCGATAAGCTTCAAGGGGGACCCCCATCCGCGGCGATAAGCAGCGTCGGGGTCGTACAAGCCTAAAAAACGCGAAGTCACGTGAGCCCGCGTCCGTCTCTATCTACACAATTCGATTTACAAAAGCGTTCACAGCCAGCGGAGCTGGGACGAGGTGAAGCGCGGCGGGGTCCAGTCCAGTTTCAACGGATCGATGGTGACGCGCTGCTTGGCCTGGCTCTTTTCATACGCCGCGAGCGCCTTCTCGGTCAAACAGATAATAAACTGGCCACGGTAGTACTTGATGAGATGCAGGGCCTGCAACGTATGGATGATGTCTTCCTGGGTGAAGGCTGTCATGTCCGCGAGCTCAGCCACGGTAATGTCGCCCCGATAGTGCACGAGATGCTCGATCAGCACCTCGGCCCAGTAACTCCGATAGGACAGCAACCCCAGGTCACTGAGCGGTTTTTCGGGCGAGCCCGTCTTCTTTTCCACTTTGGAGAGCTCGTAGCTAAAGGCGATGAGCAGCTTGCCGTACCCTAACCGCTGGTACTGGGGGAGGGTCAAGATACACGCGAGGTTGTAGTCCTCGTTGCTCTGCTTCTCCTTGCTAAAGTAGCCCACCAGATGGACACCATGCGTATCCGTCTTGGTCATGGCATAGAAGAGGAACGGGTCCACGTCGTAATAAAGTGTCTTGTGGTCGAGGAACAGCTTGGACAGGAGACAGAGATTGCGGCACCAGCGCCGCTGCTTGCGGCCATCGATTTCAAAGAAGCTCAGATCGTCTTTCCGGTAGATTTCGTTGCCCGGTGGATGCATCAGCGTGCACTTGGCGCGGTGCCGCTCAAACATCTTTTTGGTTCCGAGCGGCTCGAGACAGAACTCGCAGATGTACAGCAAATCCTGATAGCAGTACTTCTCGGGATACGCGCTGAAATACCACGTCTCGACGTCGTGCCGGCCCATCTGGATGCGATTCAGGTTCTTGACACGCGCCACTTCATGCGGGTTCTGCGTCATACTCCCGGACGTGCGGAGTTTCTCAATCTCACGTTCCTTCGAAAACCCGGCGACCGCCGAGCCGGGCGTGCCGGGTGTGGCCCCTCCGGTCGACGCCGCCTCGTTCCTCCGTGGCTCCGTGCCGATCGCGTCATCGGCCCGCGGCGTGCCCGGCGCCGACCCGCCGTCGTTGGAGTACGTCTCGGCCGCCGCGGACGCCTTGGACTGCTGCGACGAGCCTTTGGTCGCGTGGCCGCGGCCGGCGGCAGCGCCCGTGGGCCGCTTGCGCTTGCGGTCAGCGCTGTCAGCGCCGCCGCCGCCGGCGACGCCCGCGGCGGCTTTCTTGGCCCCGCCCGGCTTGGGCTTCGGCAGCTCGAGCTTGTTGGGGTCCAGCTTCGCGAAGGGCACCCACTCGTCGAGCCGCTTGTTGAAACCGTCGTAGTGCACGTAGTAGAGCGCGCGCTCGGCGCCGAGCTCGGCGTTGCGGATCGACAGGACCTCGGCGCGGCGCCACGCCAGCTCGCCGCTGTCGTGGTCGGCCCGCTGCACGGGCACCTTGCAGCCGATCACGATCTGCGGCGCCGCCGCGGCCATCGCGGTGACGGTCGCACCCGCCATCGTCGCGCCGTGCAGCGCGCGCGCGGGCGACGCCGTCGGCGTGCCCTGCGCCGTGCGCCCGTTGCCGGGGCCGCCGCGCGTGGGGGTCTGCGCCGCGTCCGAGTCCCACGCCGTCACGGGCGTCTCCGGCCGCTCGGGCGTGTCCGCCATCCTGGCAAGCGGGCGAGGGCCGGCGGACGCCGCGCGGCGCGCTGGGTGGGAGGTGACGAGCCGATGCCGTTGCCGATGCCGATGCCGATGCCGTTGCCGTTGCCGACGCGGCGACGGTCGCCACCGACAAACGTTTCAGCAGAGAGAGAGACCTCAATCGGGGGCGCCGGGAGACCGCTCGGAAGGGCGGCTAGGCGAGCGTCGACGGAACAAGCGCGGCGGAGCGCTCAATCGCAAGAACGGACGGCACGGCGCGACGATGATCGGCGCGACTGCCGTCGACGCCTCCAGGTGAAACGACGATACGGGGTGGTCAGTTACACGTCAGTTGCGGCTGACCACGTGGATGCTGGTAGTAACAGGCGCGTTGAATGGATGCGGCACCGCCACGAGGGCGTCGCGAATCGAGCTCGGATGGCTCGGATGGCTCGGATGGTTGGCGGCCGTTGGATCGCGTAAAAACAGATGGAAGTCGAGCAGAAAGGACGAGACAACGATGGCCACGATGGTGTGGATTGGTATCATTGATCTTCTCCGCCCTACGGGTGCCAGTGACGAGAGGTAAAGCGGTGTGGTAGGGGGTTCGGTGTTGGTCTCGACGGTATCAGCGTGCCGAAAAGGGAAGACGCGCTTGCGGGAATCACCATGCTAGAAAGCGACCATGTGCCATTCTGAAGCGTGTCCATGGCCCTTCTCGCTATCGTTCCGCTCTTATTCCGCCATGTCGATCGCCGCGCAGAATCGATGGAAGGGATGGGAGCCGCTGACGGGCTCTCGAAGCAGGCGGGCGCGACGGCGGTCGCAGCGACGGGAACGCCCTGCGGCGCCACACACGCGGCGGAGTGGGCGGTCGCCATCGGCGGCGGCGGCCGCGGCGACAGCCTTCGCGCCTTGCCCCGCAGGCCTATTCTCAACATGACGCCGTCGCCGTTCAGGGTGCGAAGGCGAGAGGCACAGCTGCTTAGCGATCCTCGAGGCCGCGCCGCACGTGCCTCGGCATGCCCGTCCAAGGCCACGTGTCGTCCTCGTCAGGATCGCGGATACGTGACAGTGACGCTGGATGGCTGCTTCACAGCGCCAGTGCTGCCCATCGTTCTCGCACCGACGGACTCAGCCCCCGTGATACCCGCCCCGCGTTCACTTCGCTGGGAGCATCGTGGCCTTGTTGCATCCTTGCCGACGGCAGAGAGACCCCTCTCCACCCCGCCAACGCAGCCATCGACGAGTTCGCCTGGATGCCGGTCGCCGCTGCCGCCGCCGCGACCGCGGCCTTTCCTGCGGCGGATGCCGCCGCGGCATCGTCGTCCAGGGCAGCGCCGTCCGCGCCGTCCGCGCAAGCCGCCGCGGCGCCCTCGGATCCATTAGCGTCGCCGCCGCCGCCGCCGCCGCCGCCGTCCGCCGCGGCGCTGGCGCGTCTCGCGGATCTCCGCGCTGCCAACGCCGAGAAGGCGCGGCGGCTGTACGCGTCTGTGCACCAGATCGCCGCGTTCCCGGCCGACGATCGCGACCCGGACGCGCTGCCGCCCCTCGCGGAGGACAGCGACGACCGCGCCGCCGCCGCCGCCGCCGCGGACCCCCTCATGCTGACCTCGCAGCGCGTCTATCTGGAGCGCCGCTTGCGGGACGAGTACCGGCGGCTGCTTGAGCTGCCCGCCGGAATCGCCGCCGAGGTCGCGCGGCAGCAGTCGGCGGGCGCCGCTGCCGCCGCCGCCACCGCCGCCGCCGCGGGCAAGCCGCGTCGGGCCCCGACGGCCGCGCCCGAGGCCAGCGTCGTCGTGGATCCCGCCGCGGCGCGGATCATCGAGCACCTGGCGGCCACCTTGCATGCGCCCGCGGCGGCGCCGTCCGCGTCGCCACCCGCAAACGACGCCGCCGCCGCGCCGCTGTCAGGCGAGTCGACGTCGCAAGCATTGGTGCGTGCCGCGCCAGCGGCGTCCGCCGCCGCCCCGGCCGCGGCGACGCCATCCGCGTCGGCGCTCGCGGCACCGGCATTCCGGTTGCCCGCGCCGTCCGCCTCGGCGCTGTCGCCATTGACATCGTCGTCGTCGTCGTCGTCGTCACGCCTGCTGGTGAGGCAGGACGCGAGCGGACGGTATACGTCGTCGGAGGCCTTAATCCGCATCGCGCCGCAGCGCCGCGTGCCGAAGCCGCAGTGGCATGCGCCGTGGAAGCTCATGCGCGTGATGAGTGGCCATCTCGGCTGGGCGCGGTGCCTCGCGGTTGAGCCCAACAACGAGTGGTTTGTCACGGGCGCGGCAGACCGCACCATCAAAGTCTGGGATATGGCCTCGGGCAAGCTCAAGGTCACCCTGACGGGGCACATTGCCCCAGTCCGTGGCCTGGCCGTCTCCTCGCGGCATCCGTACCTGTTCTCGTGCTCCGAGGACCGCAAAGTCAAGTGCTGGGACCTGGAGACGAACAAGATCATCCGCGACTACCACGGCCATCTGCACGGCGTCTTCAGTCTCGACCTGCACCCGACGCTCGACGTGGTGGTGACGGCTGGCCGCGACGCCACGGTCCGCGTGTGGGACATGCGCACCAAGGCCCAGATCCACTGCTTGACCGGCCACAAGGGCGTCGTCACGAGCGTCAAGTGTCAGTCCGCAGACCCGCAAATCCTCTCGGCGGGACAGGACGCGACCGTCAAGCTCTGGGACCTCGCGGCGGGCAAGTGCCGCACGACCCTCACGCATCACACGAAGGGCATCCGTGCGCTCGCGCTGCATCCGTCGGAGTTTACGTTCGCGTCTGCGAGCCCGGGCACCGTAAAGCAGTGGCAGTGTCCCGAGGGCCGCTTCCTGCAGTCCATGGACGTTCCGCCGACGGCGCTCGGCAGCAGCGGGATCGTGAACACGCTGAGCGTCAACGACGACGGTGTCCTGTTTGGCGGCGACGACGACGGCGCCATGTCGTTTTGGGACTGGAAGACCGGCCACGCCTTCCAGCGCACGGCCACGGTGCCGCAGCCGGGCAGTCTCGCGGGCGCCGCCGAGAACGGCATCTTTGCCTCGACTTTCGACCAAACAGGTCTCCGGCTCATCACCGCCGAGGCCGACAAGACCATCAAGATGTGGCGCGAGGACCCGAACGCATCGCCGGAGACGCATCCGCTCGACTGGAAGCCGCTACTGCGTTCGCAACGGTACTAATGGCGCCGTCGAGACGGACGGACGGACGGCTGTGCATGAATAGACGTGTATCACTTCATGATCATAGCCCGCGCGAGATGTCTCATCGATGCGGCGTCGATCGCGCTGGCTGGTGTCGGGATGGGTGCTGCCCCCGGCGGGGCTTGGACCCGGTGGTTGGGGGAAGGCGCGCCTCGACCGGCCATGCGCGGGTGGGGCGGACGGTGGTGGCGGCGGCATCGCGCAAGTGATAAGCCTACAGAAGGGTGCCGCACCCAGCGGATCCGACCACCATCGCTTTAACGCTCCCTCATAGCGGCTGCCGCCAAGAACCCCCGCCCGACGCTGGTACTATCCATCGCTCCCCTCCGATAGACCGTCAATGATCCGCTATCCTCTCGAACGCCCGTGGTCGACCGTGACGCGCGATACGAGCGCTGCCGACGCGTCGTGATTGCGCATCCTGCCGCTCTCCAGCAGCCCCTCCAACCTTCTCAGAGCCTGCGCGAGACCGATCACGGCGCCGCCGCCAGCGAACCGACCCCCCTGCCCGAGCAGCCGAGCGAGCGGACGATCCGCGGCCCTAGGTCCCCGGACGACGACACCGTGGGCGGTGCCTGACGCCGCCGTTGGCGGTGCTTGACGCCGCCGGCCCCCCGCGGCACCGGCGGCCGCGGCATCGTCACCGGCGCCGGCGGCCCGCGCCGCGGCGGCTGACGCGATGTCCCACGCGGCCGATCCGCGCGGCGCCATGACGGCGGCGGCGGCGGCGGCGGCGGCGGCGGCCGATGCGGCGGCGCGGCGCTCGCCCCGGCGGCGGCGCCCGTCCCCAGACGACGCTGCACGGCACGACCACGGCCACGACCACGGCCACGGCCACGACCACGGCCACGGCCACGGCCACGGCCACGGCCACGGCCACGGCCACGGCCACGGCCACGGCCATGACGCCGCGCCGACGCGCTCGCCGACGCGCGCCGACGCCGCGGCGGCGTTCTCGCCGTCGGCGCTCGGGCTCGATCCGCAGCTGCTCGTCACGCCGCCGCGGCCCGTGTTCGCGCGGCTCGGCAGCGCGCGCGCCGGCGCCGGCGCCGGCGACTACGACCACGCCGTGGCGTCGCTGGGGGCGCTCCTGGCCACGTCGGGCACGAAGCGCCGCGCGGGCTGCGCGGGCCGGTCGCCCGTCGCGGCCGCCGGCGCATTCGGCACGACGGCCGCCGCCACCCCATCAGCGCGGCGGTCGCCGCCCGCCCAACCGTCCCACCCGGCCTTGGAGGCGTCCGGATCCGCGTTGCTGTGGCCCGACGCGTCACCTCGGATGGAGAACCCCTTCAGCGCGTCGCCTCTGGAGCCGCGCGTCGTGCATCACGCCTGCGGGGCGCACGACGGCGACGACGGCGACGACTCGCTCGGGCGGCTGCGGGCGCTGAGCCGCGTCAGGCACACGCAGCCTGCGATGCATGCGAGACACGCGATGGCCGAGAGCGGGCGGCGCCACGGCGGCGACGACGACGTGGCTGCCTTGAAGCAGCAGCTTCGGCAGCTCCGGACGGACATGGAAGCGCAGGCCAAGACGGCGCAGCGCAAGACCGAAGCGCTGGAGCAGAACCAGTTTACGCTGACGTCGGAGCGGGATCGCCTCACGTTTGAGCTCGAGCTGGCGCGGCTCGGCGTTGCGCAGCACCAGCAGGCGGCCGCGGACCAGCAGCAGCACACCGCGGCGGCCGAGCAGCGGATCGTGGCGCTGCAGAGCGAGCTGAGCGCCCTGCGCGAGTCGAGCGATACCCAGATCCGGTCGCTCCGCCAGCAGCTCCGCCAGACCGAGGCCCGGCTGGACCAGCGCGAGGCGGACCACCGCGCGCTGCAGTCGCAACTGGACCACGTGCGCATCGAGCGTCAAGAGCACCGCGCGACGGCCCAGACCTTGCAAACGACGCAGCAGACCTGCGCGCTGCTGGAGGCGCAGGTCACCAAGCTCCAGGCCGAGTTGACGGCCGCCCATGCAATGGCCCAGCGGCCGTCATCGAAAACCGCGTTGGGCGCCGCCCGGCGGACCGTCAAGCAGGAAGCCACGAGTGAGGGGGGTGCGGACGTGGACGTGGACGAGCCCGCCGATGCGGATGCGGATGCGGAGGCGGACGACGGCGAGGCCTTGTCGCCGCGGAGGCTGTCGCGGTCGCATCCGCTCGAAGTCCAGTTCCGCCACCAGGTCAAGTATATCAACGACCTCGAAGCGTCCTACCGCGCTGTCAAGACCCACTACGCGCACCTCAAAGCCACGACGCCGCATATCGAGGCCTTGCGCGAGGAGCGCGACCACTATGCGGCCCAGGCCGACCACGTCGTTCAGTTGCGGCAGCAGGTCGGCGCCTTGCAGGCGGAGCGCGACGCGCTGGTGGCGCAGCAGGCCGCGTGGACCGCGTTCTTCCAGTCCCTGGAAGCACTCGATGTGCATGCCCTGCTCGGCGCGGCGCAGATCACCGCCGAGGACGCCGGGATCCCCGAGGTGGACGACACGCTGCAGGCGCTGCGCCACGCGATCGCCGCCGACCACGGCGTCGAGGCCATGGCCCGCTCGGCGGCGCCGTATCTGCAAATGGTCCAGACGCTGTGCCGTCAGCTCGCGGTGCGGCTGGGCACGCAGGCCGATCTGCACCGCGTGCGCAAGCACCTGCAGGCGCAGCTGGACACCCTGACCAAGCAGGCCGCCGACCACGCGCAAGCCATGACGCGGCTGCGCCAGCAGCACCAGGCCGACCTGCATCTCCTGCAGCGCCGGGTCGAAGTGCTGCAGAAGAGCAACAACGGACTGACCGAATTTGTCCGCAGTCTCGAAGAGGAGAGCGGCGCCCTGCTGTTGACGCGGTCGCCCCCGGGAGCGACGGCAGGCGGCGCAACGTCCGCGTCGGCGCCCATGGCGACAGTCGTGGCGACTCTTCAGGCGGCGCTGTCGGAGCATCAAGCGCAGATCGCTGTGCTCGAAAAGGACCGCCAGGCCGTTCGCGAGCAGCTTGCGTCGGCGGTAGCGGCGTCGACGGCCGCCTCACCGCGTCCGACGGCCGCGGCGTCGTCGTCGTCGCCATCGGGATCGCCGTCCAACCCGACGCTGCGGGCCGAGACGCTCGCGCGACTCGAGGCGTACACGGTGCTGCAGAACGAGCATACGGCGCTCAAGGCGCACTGCCACGATTTGCAGACGGACGTCGCGCGGCTGGAGGCCCTCGTGGCGTCACTGGAGGACGCCGTGGGCCGCGGCGAGTACAACGCGGCGCACGTGCGGGTGCTGCAGCTGCGCCACAATCCGGAGCGCGACGAGCACGCGATCCGGCAGCAGCAGCTCGATGCGCTGGAGACCGAGGTGCGTGCCCTGCGATCGCTGGTGGCGATGCCGGGGCCGGACGCCGCCGGGGATGCCGCAGCGAACGCAGCCGCCGACACCGCCGGCGACGCCACGGCCCCGCGGTCGGGTCACGTGGCGCAAGCGACGCTGAACACGCTGCAGGCGCAGCTCGAGCAGACGCGCTCGGCGCTCGCGGAGCGCGAGAAGCGCGTGTCCCGGTTGACGGATGCGTTCCGTGTGAAGAGCGCCGAGTTCCGCGCGACCGTCGGCGCGCTGCTCGGGTACCGCCTCGACTTCCATCCGGATCGGCGCGTGCGCGTGCGGTCGATCTACGCGTCGCTCGCCGGCGACGACACGGCCTTCGCGTTCCGCCTGCAGCCCGCCGCGGCCGGCGACGCGTGTGGGTTCGCGGCGGGCGTCGAGATCAGCGGCAGCCGCGGCGACGCGGTTCGTCTCGCGCACGCTTTTCAGGAACACCACCTCGCCCACGACGCCGCCGCCGGGCTGCCCGGCACGAGCCCCCAGACCGGCGTGCCCATGGGCATTCCGGCTATGCTCGCCGATTGGGCCCTGCACTGGCGCCGCCACCTGCTCGAGAGCCCCGCTACGGCGGCGGCCGCCGCCGTCGTGCCGCCGACGCCAGGCGCCTCGCAGCCAGCGGCACCGCCATCAGCGACGGCCTATCCTGCCAGGTCATCCGAGGGCCAGGCGCAGCCGACGTCTGATGCGGCGGACGCCGACGCCATTGAAGAGGTTGACATGGAATCATAGACGGGATAAAAAAAAGGTATCAAAGTCGTCTCGATCATGACGGCGTGGGGATGCGCGTTCGGGGAGCTGGCGCGATGGGGTCACGTGGGGCACGACGAACCCGTGCGCCACATCCGCGCCACAGGCCGCTCCAAGCGAAGGGCTTGAAGGACGAGCGAAGGCGGCAGAACGCCACGGCGCGGCAGCTCACCGGCGGCGTGGTCGCGCGGCGCTGGGTGCCGACGGTGCGAATGACGACCGCCCACTCGATGATCCTCGTGGACCCGCAACCACCACCTGGGATGATGAGCGAGCGGTTGGGGAGCGGCTCGATCGATCTCCGCCTCGTGGTCCTGTGGTATGCTTTGAAGCCGTGGTCGCCCCCGCTCGTTTCGACCGATCCGCATCGCTGCAGCAGCGCCTTCCTCGGGCCCGCAGCTATCGCCGCTGATCCGGCTGTGACTCGCCTTGAGGATACCACAACGACACCGCACCCGATGCACCCTCACCTGGCGCCGAGGCCCTCCCGGCCCTGGGACCCGCCCTCCGTCGCCCCGCCGCCCTCCACCACGACCCCCGCGGACCTGGATGCTGCCCCGAAACTCCGACGGACAGGTATGATTCGCCGCGATCGCGCTCTCCCTGTGCATGCGCGTGGTGGCCGGAGACTCACCCCTCGCTCGATGCTTTGTCTGCACGCCAGTCCGCTATGTCGAGTCGCGCTATGCGCAGCCGCGCGCCGCGCCGCCGCTGATCGCCACCACCCACAGCCGCGCCGCGCCGGCGGCCGAGCCGTCGCCGGACCCGCGGTCGCACGGGCGGACCAGCGCCGCCGCGGGTGTCGGCGCGGCCGCCTTGCCACGCGGCATCGATGCGCCCGCAGCGCGCGTGGCGCCATCCGAGCGGCCGCGCGCCGCCTCGACGGCCTCGACGGCGTCCACAGCGGCGACGACGACGAGCACGGCCGCGGCGCGACCGCCGCGCATGCCCGAGCGGTCCACGGCGGCGGCGTCGACGGCGGCGTCCGCGAGGCCGCGGAGTCGCTCGCGCAGCGGCGACCCTGCCCGGGCTTCGCTTCACACGCCGCCACAGCCCGCACGGACGGCTGCGACGGCACCCCCGCCGCCGGCGGCTGCCGCGCGTCCTGCCGCGTCTCGTGGCGTGGCCGACGACGCGGGTCACCGCCGTCCCACCCGCCATGCGCCCTTCGAGCCATCGGCCGTTGATCCGCCGTGGCGGGTCGCCGCCCTGCCGGCGAAGGCAGACCCGCCATCGCCATCGGCCGTGGCGGCACCCGCGGCAGATCCCGCGTCCGTCGAGGCCGCGACCGCGAACGACGCGGCTGCCGACGCCGCTGATGCCGCACCCGTCCTGACGTGGACGCCGCCACCGGCAGCGGCGTCGCCCGCCGCGACGCTCAGCCTGGCCGAGCAGAGCGTCGTCCACTCGCCGACCGTGCTGCAGGCCCAGACCCTGCAGTGGATGCGGCTGCGGCAGCGCTCGGCCGCGGCGCACCGGCAGCAGCACGATGCCGTCGCGGCGCACCTGCTCCCGGGCTACCTGGCGGTCGCGGACGCCGCGGACGCCGTGCTGGCGCGGGAGGCGGACGCGCAGTGGACGGCGCGGACGCGCGCCGTGGGCGCAGCGCTCGAGGCGTGGCGCGCCAACGTGCCGGCCGCCCTCGAGGGCGCGCTGCTGTCGGTCGGCCGCGGCGCCGTACCCGCCCTCGCGGGCCAGCTCGCGCAGCGGCAGGCGACGCTCGCGATGGACGCGATGGCCGTGCCGGATCTGCGGCGGCTCGCGCGGACCGCGGCGCAGGCCACGCGCGTCATGGAAAGCGCGCTGGCGCAGCCCGCGTGGCGTGCCATGACCCCCGAGACCCTCGCCCACGTAGACGCCGTCGCCCACGTGCAAGCGGAGCGGCGCCAGCTGACGACGGCGGTGTCGGAGGCCCTGGCCGACCTGATCCACGCCGAGCAGTCTGAGTATAGTCACCGTATCCATGCCCACATGCTGGACACCGAGCCGGTGCTCGGCGGGCATCGACCACGGCCGGGCCCGTCCGTGGGCACCTAAGGGGGGAGGGTCGATGAGGCTCGCCGAGATGTATTTCAATTGGAGAGAGAGATTAACGGCGGAGCCGGACGAGAAATGCATTCTTGCAGAGCGACGAGTCAGCAGGCAGGTACTGGTCGTAGAATCCGACAATGAAGCCTTCGGGCTTGAAACCGAACGTCTGGTACAGCAGCATGGCGCTGTTGTTGGCGGACACGTGCAGCGTGACGTCTTTCTTGCCAATGGCGGAGATGAGAAAGTACAACATGAACCGGCCGATGCCGGCCTTGTCCCATCCTGCCCGGACCGCGATGTAGGTGATGTAGCCCTCGGGCGTCATGAGCGCGACGCCGACGACAAGCTTCTGTCGATACGTTGCGACGATGGTATAGTCCGGGCACAGCAGGTTCTCGGAGACGTCGATGCCGTCCCAGAAATGGTTGCACAGGAAGTGGTGGACGGCGCAGAGGTGGTGGGGCGCCAGGTACTCATACGTGAGCGTGTGCGTTGCGCGAACGCCGTCTCGGAACGCCGGCTGCGCGCGCCGCAGGGCATTGAGCGTCTGCATCTGCGCAGGCCGCGCCTCGGGGTCCTGCCAGATGACGGGCGGCAGCCGCCGCTTGGAGAACGGGCTAAGGATCGGCGCCGCGGCGGCGAGCCCCGCGGCCGGGTTCTCGAACAGACTCGGGCCCATCAGCCGATACAAGAAACTGTGCGTCGGCAGCGTCCGCGTCTGGTCGAGCGCATGCGCATACCGCGCGAGCAACGCCTCGGCCGCGCGCTCGTCGTCAGTCGGCGGCGCAGGGTCGCGTCCCGCGGCAGCCGCCGCCGCGAGGGCATCCGCCCGGCCGCGGCAGGCCGCCAAGGCGTGCACATACTGCACAAAGTACGGGTTCGTCTCCAGATGGGCCGTGGGGCGCTTCTGCTCGTACGACGGATGCAGAATCAAGCCGGTGACGCGCGTGTTGGGGTTGACGCTTTTGCGAATCAGCGTGTCGAGGTCGAACGGCTTGACGGGCGGGTCGCACTGCTGCTCGTGCTTCAGCAGCGTCAGCTTGCGGTACAGCCGCCGCGCCGCATCCAGCGTGTCCCGCGGCACCGACGCCCAGGCCGCCGGGTCCTCGAGGCGCGCCGCCAGCTCGAGCCGGGCCTGCTCGATCGCCTCCGGGTAGTGCCGGTTGAGCGAGTGAATCGGCCGCCACAGCGGGTGCTGCACGAACGGATAGTCGGAGCTCTCGCCCGAAAGATCGCAGTCCGGATGGGACGGCAGTGGCGGCGGCGGCGGCGGCGGCGAGACGGATGCCGGCGGCGGCGTCATGGCCGGCGGCTTTGCCGCTGCGGGAACGGGCGGCATCGGCGGCCGTAGTCGCACCGGCGGCGAGAGGGGCGGTGGCGCCGCGTTCGGCGGAGATGGGGCCGCGGGCGCCGCCATCGCGGCTGTCGCTGCCGCCGGCGGCACTGTTGCGACGGCGTCGTGCGTGCGTGGCAGCGGCGCCGCGGGCGGCATCGTGGACGGCATCGCGGGCGGCGCCGCGGGCGAGACGGCGCCCAAGCGCGGTTCCGCCTCCGGATCCGACATCTCGACGTCGGAGAGCGACACGTCGGAGAGCGAGTCCATCGAGGACAGGGACGTCGAGGTGCCGTTCGACATCGCGGCGACGGCGCCGCGCGGCGACGACGCGGACTGCGAAGAGGTAAAGATTGTGGAGGACAGGGATGACGATGACGCCGCCGACGACGCGGAGGCGGACCGTGGCCGCGGCAGCGGCGGTGGCGGGTCGCGCGGTGGCGCGCTCGACGACGAACAGCGTGACGGTGAACCTGGCACGGGTCCCGCTGTCGGCACTGGCGGCGCCGCGGGCGGCAATGATGGCGACGTCCCCGCGAGCGCCGGCAACGGCGCGTTCGCAACAGAACTGCCAAGACAGTCGATCCGGCGCGGAAGATCATCGGCCTCGACGAGAGGAGGGGGGATGGGTTCGGCGCCGTCGGTGCGCTCGCTGGCCCGCGTGAGGGGCGGCTGCCGCGACGCGAAGCGGAAGGTCTGCGGAACGGCCAACGCTTCAGGTGCGACGGAGGGTGCCGCCATCGCTGCCGTGGGGTCCGACGGCGCTACGCTGGGTGGTTCGGCAAGAAGCGCCGCGACCGTCGGTGGCCGAAGACCAGGTGCTGCGCGCGATGGCGACGGCGAATGCGGCGGCTCCTGCTTCTCTGGAATTCCCGCGGCTGTTCGCTGGCTTCTTCGGGACGCCGATGCCGATGTTGATGCCGATGTCGGCACCGACGATGCTGCTGGTGCTGGTGCTGGTGCTGATGCCGACTGCGACATGGATCCCGTCGACCGAGACGTCGAGGACGAGGCAAGTGCGGCAGCGGAGCGCGCCGTTGCGTGTAACGACTGCGACGAGCGAGATGAGGTCGAGCGTGACGGCGCCGAGGCCGCCCCCGAGGCCGCGCGCGACCCGCTGGACCGGGACCCCGAGCGCAGCACGCGGCTGGAGGTATAGCTCACCTCGGAGAGCGACGCGTCCGAGTCGGAGCTTGCATCCGAGCCGAGCAGTCGGCTGAGCGACACGACAGGCGGCGCCGTGCGAATGCGCAGTGGCGGCGGCTTCGGCGGACGACCGCGCCGCGCCCCGGCTTCGGCGGCCGTTGTCGCTGTCGTCGCGGCTGCCGTCGCCGTCGCCGCGGCGAGAGCGGCGTCCGACGACGACGGCGAGGTCGCGCCGCGGCTGCGCTTGGCGCTAGGCGTCGCCGCGGCCGGCGGAGACCGCTTCCCGCGCTGTGACGCGGGCGACGGCCTCGCCGGCGCTGCGCCGCCGCCATGCGCGTCGTTGTCCTCCCTATCGTCCTCGTCGTCCTCGTCGTAGCCATCGTCTGGCCGGTCCAGTGCGTCCAACGGATCGCCGCCATCCCTGTCCGCGGCGCCCGCATGGGCTGCGAGATAGTCGCGGCGCTGCTGGAGGTCGATCCGGCGATGCGGCGGCCGCACGATCCGCAGCGCCCACCGGCGGTTGTCGCCGGGATCGCGGCGGAAGAGCCACGGCGACGCCCGGAGCGTTCGGTAGACGATGCCGTGCCACGCGGCGGTGGCGGGCAGCGACTTCTCCATGTGCACGATGGACCAGTGCTCGGTGATCCACGGGATCACCGTGAGCCCCGCGTCAAAGAAGACCGCGGCCTCGGGGCCCGTGGCCACGCCGTCCGCTCCGCTCTCGTGCAGCGCGTACAGGGCCAGATGGACGACGACGGTCCACGTCCGCTGATGCGGCGTCCACGTCCACGCGTCCGGCATACTCGGCGGCGGCGGCGGCGGCGACGGCGCGGACGCCGAGGACGGGCACGCGGGACATCGCGCGACACCGAGCGTCTCGGATACCAGGAGCGAGCGCAGTGGGGCCGCGGTCTCCAGCGCGGCGAACGCGGCGGGCAGCGCCGGGAGCGGCACGCAGGCGGGGTGATAGACGGCGGGGCAGCCGCGGCATCGGAGGCGGCGACAGTGCCACGCGGCGGGGTCCGCGGTGCGGCGGGCGTCCAGCGCGGCCGCCGCGCAGAGCGCGCATGGCGTGTCCGGCATCCGGTGGTTCCGACGGCGGGCCCGGCGGCAGCGGAGTTGCAGCGACGACGACGACGGTGGCCGCCAAGCGCCTAACGCCCCGGGAGATCACGCGGCGCCAGGCACGTGGGCACGGCGACCACGCGACGAGCTGCTCGCGGGGATGGCCCGGGCGGCGCGATGCGCGGCTCGCGCGGGATCGGCGATTCATGCGTCGGCCGGGCCAAGGCGGGGCCTCGGGTGCGAGCGAGCGGCGCGGCGGTGGGCCGCCGGCCATGCGGTCCGTCGGACCTGCGCCAGCGCATTCCGAAGGCGGCGCAGTCTTTTCTACTTTTGCCGGGCGGAGCTTGATGCCAGCAAGGGGTGCGGCGTGGCCGGCGCCGACCCGCGTGTGGCCCGCCGAGCCCGTCGGTTCGACGACCCCCGGCAACCCCTGGCAATGCTGCGACAGCACGCCGACCAGGCCGAAGCGCAGCTGATCAGGAACACAGAGCGTATTCAGTCACGCGTGGTATATGAGACATAAGAAAGGATCGAGGGAAGGGGAAAGGGAAGCCACCCGTTTAAGCGGATGGCGGCGCCGCGGGCGGCGCAGCGCCCGCCGCAGCCGGCGCCATGGGCGGAGCGAACATGTAGTCAAAGAGGCGCTTCTTCTCGGCCTTCATGTTCTCCGTCATCGCAATGATCTGCTGCTCCTGCTGCTTGTGCTGGAGCCGGATCGCGGCGAGGTTCTTTTCACGGTCGCGGGCCCAGACGGCGCGGTCCTCGCGGGCCAAGAACTCGGCGCGGTCGATGGGGTTGGACGGCGGCGCGTGCGCGTTCTGGGCGCTCATGATCGACGCGCCCGTGAGCCACGCCGCGAGGCCGCCCTTCTGCTGGCGCTCGGAGGCGCGCTGCGCCTCGACGGCGGCATACTCGGCGCGCGCCTTCTGCTTGAACGCGGTCCACGTGGCGACGACGTCGGGCGTCGAGTCGTCGCGGCGGCCGCCGCGCATCTCCGTGAGCAGCTCCGGCAGCGACCCGCGCGGCGTGCCGCGCTGTGACTGCGCAAAGATGAGCATCTCGGTCAGCGTGTCCATCAGCGTGTACAGGTAGCGGTCGTTCGGATCGCCGTTCCACTTGGGGACAACAATGCCGTTCTGTGGCTGGAGCGCGTGCTTCTTGGGGTCCACGTCCACGGTCAGGATCGCCGACTCGCGGCGGTTGAGGCGGCTCAGGTCCTTCACGGGCGTCGCGCCCTGGTGGCAGTGCTCGCGGTACAGGTTGTACATGGCCATCTGGTACGGATCGAGCGCGCGCACGATCGGCTCGGCGATGTAGCCCGGGTCGCTGCTGAAAATGACCAGCTCGGCCTGCTGCCCCATGAAGTGCAAGAAGTCCTTCGCGCCGGGGCGGACCATCGCGCGCCAGCCGACGTTGACGTCCCACTTGGTGGCGACGAGCATCTCCAGCAGCTCGAGGCACAGCGTCCACTCGTGCGTATACGGCGGCGGCAGCGCGTCGGGCAGAATCTTCTCGTCGGGCGCCGTCATCTGGCCCCAGAACTTGGAGCTGTTGTCCTTGATCCGGTCGGTCAGACCGCCGTCGCCGTCGCTCGTGGCGCCGCTCGCGCCGCTCTTGTCCGAGGTCGTGCCGAGAATCACGGCGGTGCCGCCGAGCACGACGACCACGATGCCGGCAAGCCACTTGCCATACTGCGCCTGGCGCCGGCGCTCTTCGGCCTCGGCCTTCTCGCGCCAGAACTGGAGGTTCGCGGCCTCCTCTTCCGTCAGCTCCGCAAAGTCCTCCGCATCCGGTGCCTGCGGCGGGACCGCGCCTTCCCGCTGCTTGCGCTGCGAGAGCATCTGAGCGTATACGTCGGATTCTTCCAGAAACAGCGCTTCCGCTTCCTTCGGACGCGGCTGCGTCTTAGCCGGATCCGACGGCGATGGCGGCGCCGCGGAGGCCGATGCCGCGGGTGGGGGCGGCGTTGGCGTAGACGACGGTGACGACGACGGCGATGCCGCTGGACGGAACGACGGCGCCATCAAGGCGCGCGAGCGCGGCAGCACCAGCAGGCGCGCGGCGAGGGACGAGGGGCGCGCCGCCGCACTGGCGGCCATGCGCATGGCGGCCGCCGTGCAACGGGACGCCATGGCGATAGCAGAAAAGAGGACGATGAACCGCGCGCGCACTCGCGGAGAGACTCAGGGAATCGGCAGGGACGTCGGACAGCAGCTCCACGTCTCACGGGAAATACAACAACGTCGCCGGGGCTGCAGGGGCCGTGCGGCGTGGCGAAGCGTGCGCTCAGAGGTGCTGCGGGATGGACGGCGTCCTCATGAGCACGAGCAGCAAGATGCCGAATGGCGGAGACGATGGATGCGGTGGTCCGATTTGGCTGCGCTAGTGAGACGGGCTCGTGAGCCCGTGACGTCGGCCGCTCTCCCTTTGCTCGATGCGAATATGTCCGACGGCCCGGTGGATGGCGTCAGGGCCCCTGCCGGCAAGGCCACGCCCCACGACGACCATCCTCCCGCCCCCGCCCGCCACCTTCCTTGGCTGACTTCGAAACACGCATGGGTTGCATGGGTCGCATGGCATAGCATGGCATGGCATGAGGTCATCAGAAAACAAATAGAGTGTCGTGCCTTCCCGGCATCAGCCATCGTCAATCGCACATGGCTATCCGAATGATGGGCAACAGAGCGATTGCCCTGGCGATTCGATGGCGAACGTGCGAATGTACGGGTGTCGGCCCACTGAAGAAAAATAGCATCACTGCCGGCAAGATCATTTCAAGATACAGCGCAGGACAGTGCAAGACAGTGCAGAATAGCACGCTGGGACGCCAGCCACGGTCACGACGCGGACGCCGGCAAGGACAGTCCTACGTTCCCCAGATAGGAGACCACTACACTGAACGTCTCCTTGTCCTTCTCGGCGTCTTGCACGGCCGCTTTGAATGCCTCGTGGCGCTGCTGCCCCGACAGCTGCAGCGCGCGCTCCTGCTCACGCTGCGTCAGCTGCGCATGCAGCGGGGCGCACGCCGGACACGTGTACGGCGCCGGCTGCAGATGCGACGGCGGGGACAGCGTCGCCGAGGCCGTGTCCGGCGCCACCGACAGGCCCGCCGCCCCGGATGTCATTGCCGCCGTCCCGGCGGCCCGCGAGGCCGCGCCGCCGCCCACGGCTTCGAGGCAGCGCACGTGGTAGGAGTGGCGGCAAAGAAAGTAGACATAGGGCAGCTCGATCGCTTGGCGGCAGCGCTCGCAGGTCTGCGCCGCGAACGTGACGGGCTGGCGCAGCGTCGCGAGATCGGCCTCGGCGTCCGCCATATCGCGCTGCTGCTGCCGCATGCCGGCCTCGAGCGCGGCGTGCTGCGCCTCGTCGCGCGCCAGCCGGTCGCGCAGCCACGGCCCGATGTGGTCGAGCGTGATTGCCGGGTTCTGAGCCAGCTTCGAGATGATCTGGTACGGGTACAGCAGCCGCCGCCGGTCAATTTCCTCGAGCACCGTGCGGAGCAGGGTCACTTCGTCTTCGCTGAACCGCGGCGGTGCCGGAGATGCCGTGAGAGCGCCGTTCATCGACGTCGCGCGGGCGACCGTCCCCTCCGGGCCGCGATGCGCGTCGTGATCACCGTCGTCCGCATGATCGCGATCGCCGTCGCCGTCGCCGTCACCGTCGTGATGCTCGCTTTCGTCGCCGTCGCCATGAGCATCCGTCTCCGGCCGCACAAGCAGCTCCAGCGCGTCGAGCCAGAGATGCGGCTGCTCGTCGCCAAAGCGGCGGCACAGCGCGAGCGCCTGCGCGGCCTCACCACTGCCCACGTAGAGCCGGAGCACGTTGTCCATCTGCCCGCAGAACTCGTACAGGAAAAGGAGGCCCGGCTCGTAACGGTAAAGCCGGCACAGGATGAGCAGGTGGTACGGATCATACCGCGCCGGCGAGTGCAGCAGCCGCTCCATCTTGGCGTCGCGGGGCAAGCGACGCGCGGCCGTCGCCGCTTCAGTTGGCTCGGTCGCAAGGCGGCCAGCCGGCGGGGTGTCGGGCGCGGCGCCGCCCCCGTCGTCATCGCCGATGCCCTCACCCTTGCCGGCCGTTAGGGTCAGCCGGTCGACACTCGCATGTACGGAGAGACGGCTGTGGCTGGCACGCGCGCGCTCGCGGTTCTGCAGTCGGTTCAGATAGGACTCGGCGAGTGTGTTGAACGTCATTTCCTGCGCTTTGGTATCCTCGTCGCGGAGCCGGTCCGTGGGAAAGGACGCGACGTGCGCGACGATGCGTCGGTCCTCGGCGGCGCGCTTTTCGGGCGTCGCCGCGGGCTGAGCGAGGTTGAGGCACCACCGCTTCGCGGCGACGCGCTCGAGGAAGTCGATGCAAGCGTCCTGCTGATCGACAAAGAGGTGCGCAAACTGGTGCGGATTGAGCGGCAAAATGTCTTCGTGCGGCGACTCGGTGCACAGCTGCGTCAGGATCGACACCGTGCTGCGCGTCGCCCGGCTTACCAGCACGGGGCCGTACTTCTGCAGGCCCTGCTCCAATACAGAGAGATCCTGCTCGCCCAGCGCTTCAAGGGCGCCATCATAGTCGCCCAAATCCTGGGTCAAAACTAGCATCAGGAGCTCAATTTGCTCATATTTTTCGGCCAAGAACCGCGCAGCGTCATAGTAGCCGCCCGACCGGCAGACGTTGAACATGGCCACCAGGTCGATCTCGACATCGTCGTCCAACGACGCCAGAATGGCCATCAGCTTGTCCTGCTCTTTGAGCTTTACCAAGCAGTTCACGAGCAGCGTCATGATGGCGGGCTTCATTTGCTTGCTAAACACGAGCCGCTCGAGGTACCGCGCCAGATGCGGTATCCGGTGGATCTGGATCCATTTCGTGATAATGTATGACGGCTCGACGTGCGGCGAGTCGATTGTGAGGATGTACTGCTGCAGCGCACCATCAAAGTCGCCTTTCGAGTACAGCCAGTCGCCATACTGCCGGTAGAGATCTGCGAGCCGTGCGGGCACATCGATCGCGAGGGGGCCAGCCTCGTAGACCGCTTCGCTCTCCAGCATACTCGCAGCCACGTTGTAGAGGTGGTTCGAGCACAGCACGGCAAGACGCTGCTGCAGGTCCACGAGCGAAAAGGAGACCCAGCGACCCGCGCGTTTGCTCCACGCGAGCAGGAGCCGGTCGGCGACGACGAAATCGACCGAGGCCGCGGCGGAGGCCAGCGACGACGCCGACGGCAGCGTGGCTTGGGCAGCTTGCTGCGCGAAACGCGGCGTCGTCGCCGTGTCGAGCGTGCGCCGCGGCTCGAACGTATGCTCCAGCACGACAAACTTGTTCTTCAGGTCGTAGACAATCAGCCGCGCCGGCGCCAGCCGCGCCGCCGCGGACGGCCTGCTCCGTGACGCGTTCGCATGGGATCGCGGCGGCGCCGTGCCGGACGCTGCGCTCCCCGCGCCGACGGCGCAGTCGTCGCCGCACGAGACCACGGCGAGGAATCGCCCGGCGATCCACTGCAGCGGCGGGTGCGCCACCGAGACGGCGTACGACGGCCCGCGGCCTGACGGGCCGTAGCAGCACAACTGATGTTCCCGGGCGACGAGGACGTCTTCGGCGCGGGCGCCCGAGGCCATGGCCGCAGCCGTGGGCTCGCCGGAACTACGAATCGCTGCGCTGGTCTGAGCCGTCGGCGGCGTCGGCATGCCGAACGGGTGCTTAGTGGCGCCAGCGCCGCCAGCGTTGGCCGCCGTTGATATCGATGTCGGCTTGGCGGTGGCGGGGAAGGCCTGCTTCTCGAGCGAGCGGTCGGCCATAGGCACCATCACGGCGGCGCCATAGATGCCTGGGGCGGCGGCTTCAACGACCTGCGTCTCGTTGCTACTCGAGGTCGACTTGATGAGAGTGATGCCGGAGCGCGTCACGACGTACAGCAGGACCGGGATCGAGGCAACGCCGACTAGCCCCAGCCCGAGGGTCGAGCCGGGCGGCTTGGACGGCGAACTCGCGAACCCCAGATACGTGATGGGCTCGCTGCCCTCAAAGATAACTTTGGGTTTCGACGCGCGGTCTTTGGTCAGATCGCCACGGAACATGATGATCGTACCATTCTCGAGGCCGATCGCGATCTGCGTGAGGTTCTGTAGCACTGCCATCGCGGTCGCGGCCACCACGTGGGGACCAACCTGCACATGGGCCGATTTGAGCAGCGCCAACTTGAGCTCGGTCGACGGCACCAGCTCCGTGCTGGTCGCGCCGGCCGCCAGCACCGTTGATGTCGATGTCAACGAGGCGGCGAGGGACGGCGCGTCGCCAGCGGGATCGGACGCGACCCGCGGCAGGGTCAGCACGTAGGTGCGGAGCACGGGCGTGCCCGTGACATCTTCGCCGAGCACGACCAGCGTCTGCTTGGCCGCCACGAGGGCCATATGCGTGACGCGTCCCTCATACTCGGCGAGGGCGAACTGCTGCTTGAGCTGCGTGTTAGCTACGATGATCTCGCCGTCAGCGGTGCCAAAGAAGACGAAGCCGAAGCCGCCGACGCTCGCGGTGACGTGAGCGTGGTGCAGCCAGTCGGGCAGGACGTCGTCGGCAACCGGATCAAAGAAGCGGATGTACCGCCAGGCCGCGGCCGACGCCGACTCTCCCGCGGCTACGGCGAGCATGACGCGAGACCGCGTGGGCGACGTTGGTGTTGCTGGCAAAAAGCGAGGGAGAGCCACGGCCACCACGCCGGTACCCGGCGCCGCCGTGACTCACTGCGGTGCGACGATGGCCGCGACGATGGCGGAGAGAGAGAGAGATCGGCGGCGATCGAGCACGAAGCGGCGGACGAGCGAGATGGCAGCGACAAAGGACAGAACAGGCCGGAGGCGTCCGAGAGGCCAGCGATCGTCGGGTCCGCGAGAGCACGTTGGGCGGGCTGACAAGGCCATGCCGCGACGGGCGTCCACGCGAACGTGCCCAGACTATCCTCGCGATCGCTCCGTCAGCACCGAGCGGGGGTCCGATCACGGGCTAACCGCCCGAAAGCCATCAAGAGTCTTTCCCGTCGCTGGCCACCGAGGCCTCGGCATCGATTCGCGATCGTCGTCGTTGCGCTTCAGCCGCCGACCAGCTTGGAGGGCCCTGGAGGCGCGCGACGGACGCCGAGGTGGCGCGGCGGTGGCGTGGCGCGCGCAGCCATCGAGCGCCGGTCGCGGTTCCCTCGCGCAAGGAGCAACGATATTAGCGGACCGTCGACGCATGCGCATCAAGGGTCGCACCGCGATGCGGGGTGCCGCCGTTGCGGTGCCGATCCCCACGATCCGTCGGAGGATCGTGGGAGACGAGACGGCACCACGCGACGCCCGCCTTGGCGCCCTTGCATCCCACCGTTCCCTGCAGGGTTCCAGCTCCCTTCGCGCATCCAGGCCGCGTCTTGCGCATCGCCTTCAATGGGAGAAATCTAAGTTGTATTATCACGAGGATTCATGAGGAAAAGGGCACAAGAGATGGCGAGAAAGCGAGCATCACCCCCCGCAGGAGCGCGAGAGAGGCTCACAGCTCATCGCGGACCACCTTCGGCTCCCCAACCACGGGCGGCGCAATCGTCACGCGGAAAGTTTCGCAGTTGCAGCGGTCGTATTTGTTGTTGTTGACGTCCTCCAGGCACTCGTTGGAGACGCTCTTGTTGCCGCGCACCTCGTTGATGTTCTTGAGAACGCAATTGAACTTGGTGACCTTGTTGTCCTTGGCGCGGGAGCCACCAATGACATACGTGAGCTTGTTGACTTCCGGCTGGATCGGATACATACCGAGGCGCACTTTGTCCGTGAGCACGGCGTCGTCGGTGCACGGCTCCAGCACGATGGTGCCGTCGTCCATCATGTACGCACACTTCAGGTCGTCGGCCAGCGAGCGGATCCCTTCCAGCTTCGCCTTGGAGAACCCCTGGTCGGAGCGCCACACAAACTCGCGCTTCACCTTCTGGTTGATCATGAGGTCCCCGTCAAAGAGCGTCGGCATTTTAGCAGGCGGCGCTTCGACGACCTTGTACAGCATCCCGTTCTTGGCCGCGTCGAGGCCCAAAAAGCCGGTCAAGTTCAGATCGCCGTCTTTGTACTTCCAGATCATAAACCGGACATAGCTCTCGAGGCCGATCTCGTACGACGCCAGCACGGGGACCATGTGGCCGACCATCAGCAGCATCGTCAGCAGGGAAGCCAGGCGGCCCCATACGGCGTTGGGTCGCATCTTGCCGGGACGACGTGTCACGCGCCAAGGACGTAGTGTCAACGCCCACGAGCAAGACAGACGGACAAAACGCGCAGTGGGCAACCGCTGGGGCCAGGGCACAACGCGGGATCTCGCTTCCGAGCGTAGCGGAAAGTCGCAGCAATCACAACGAGCACAGGAGGTTACGGGCGCAACAAGGCGCGGTCGACACGGCAGACAAACGAGCCAAGCCAAAAGAAACAGCCGCAGGGCGGGGCGTCACCAATCTACTAGCCGTAAGGGACGAAAGCAAGGGGTCGTCACGGATGCAAAACAGCATAGAGCGGTCGATGGTCAATGCCGAACAGGATTGCACCCATCACCCCGTGTCATCATCTGTATCCAGCGTTTGAAACGAGCGCAACCCACCGACGCAAGGAATATGGAAGCTGGATGCCGTTCCCGCGCCCTCATATAAAGGTCAACGAACGGTGTCCATGCCGATGACAACGATCTCCGAAACGGACCCACTGCGCATGGACATTGTCCGCCGATCGCTGCGGAGCCGGGCTAGGCCAGATCGATCCAGCCGGCCGCGGGTGGCGGCGTTCGTGAAGAAAAGGAGAAAAAAATGTTCGCAAATTCCCATATCGGCCGCTGTCGTCCTCTCGGGGGCGCTTCAGGATACATCGCGCGCCGCCACCTCAGGGGTGGCGTTTGCGATCTGGTCCGGTCGATCTGAACTGCCTGCGCCACAGTGAGACCGCCAAATGGCACAACGCGATGAAGCAGGACGCTTCCCATCACGCCGTCGAAAGCAGCCTGGAGGGTGCGAGAGCATACGAGAATACACCTGCCACCGAGACCCGGGCCGCTCAGGAGGATGGGTTGGGCTGTGACGAGGCGCCCGTCGGAAGGGCGGAAATCATAGCCGGAAGCTTCAGACACTCCGGGTCAAAGTTGTCACCCGCCCAGGGGGCGACGACTTGTGCCAGGATGCGGCACTTGCGTTGCGTCGATTTATCCGTCAAATCGTACAAAGTGGCCAGGTTGAACAGAAGCTCATGCGACATGGCCGCGAGGTCCGGCGTATCGATCGCCATGCTCTCGAGGTACGAGATGGCCTGCCCGACGTTGCCCGAGTACAGCTGGCAGATCCCCAAGTTGTGAATAGCAATGCTCTTGCGCTTCAGGTCGAGCTTCGCTTGCGCGAGGATCCCCAGCAAGGCCTGGGAGGCCGCGTCATTGTCACCCCGCGCGATCGCCAGGTACGCGCGGTGTGCCAGAATGATGTCCTTCCGGTAGGTGGCTGCGGGGCAGTGCTCGGCCTGCCTCACGCACTGCTCCGCCGCTTCGACGTGGCCCACCTGGAGTGCCACACGGGCCAAAGCAACCCAGAGATCGATAGCGTCGGGATAAAGCTCAACCAGCAGCTGGAGCCGCGCGCTAGCGCTGACATAATCCTTCATGAGCATGAACACGGACACCAACGTGCCCTCCAGCTGAAGGCGGTCGTCATAGGGAATGTGTCCTGAGGTGAGGATCGTGTACAGGCATGCGATGCTGTAAGGGCCTTGCCCGAGCAAGGAGGGCAGCGCCGCCAGATAAAGCCGCAACTCGAACGGCACGTGGGCATATGCGCCCTTCGCAACCAGCAGGTCCGAGTTCGTCCGCGAGTCATAGCCCATCGCCGTACATTCATTCTGGGCTTGCTCATGGCGCTCGAGCTGGGAAAAGCTGAACAGGCGCAAAAACCACAGACGGTACAAAAACGCAATCATGTCGGGCACGACGTTCAGTAGGGGTGCTGGATGCAGCGTGTACTCCGTCAGCAGGTAGCGTGCCATTGCCGCGACACGGCCGAACTGGCGCTGAGAGAAGAGCGTCTCCAGATTGTCTAATGAGGGCATCCCGGCATTCTGAGCCAAGAGGGGTGCCGAGCGCTGCGGACGATTAGGATCATGTGGCCGCCAAAACGCGTCCACCAGAGGCGTTACGGGATCAATCGCCATGACAGGGTCGACCTCATAGTTGTTTTGCTGTCCAAAAGGCATAAGAGCAGGCCAAGCCGGGTGCTGCATCAGCGACTCCACAGTGAGGAGCGATCCAGCATACTCATCGGCCTCGGACACGTGAAGACCATGGAAGTCTGAGGTACTCCCATGAGCACTCTCTGCCGCCGCTGTGGTGGCAGACTCGCCGTGAGACGACACATTGTGCAGTCCGCTAAACAGCGCGGGCGAGGGATGGGAGGCTTCGGGTATTGTGGTACTGTGAGGCGAGTGGAAGTCGCTTGTGCCTGACGGGCTCGGGGCCTGAGCAGGCACGGACGACGCGATCCCGGCACCGTGATCCTGTCCCTTGGGGGTAGACGGGGCCGCTAGGGGGGGCCCTTGGAAAGTCTCGCTGGCTGACGCCGCCGATGATACGGTGGAATGCGCGGATGTTTCAACAGCGCGTCGGCTGCTGCTGATGGCATCATGGCTTCGCTCGTCCGTCGGGGCATGCGCGTAATGCGACGTGAAGGGCCCGAGCGCCGACGAGGTCGGCTCAGCGCCGACACTACCACGATGATCACCTGCCACTGCATATGACGAAGCAGGCGATGTAACACTCGCGACTGTGGCGGATGTCGATTCGTACGACGAATACAGCATTGGCGTTCTCGACGGCATCGCTGACAGGCTATCGGCATGGGAGAGCGGCGGGGACATGGCCGTCGCAGCCGGGAGGCCGGTATTCGTCGAATTGGCGGCGAGGGGTTCCGACGTCTGCGGTGAGGGGCCCGACATCGCCGTCGTGGTCGCCGACATGAGAGCGGGCGCCGGGCCAGTGCCCATATAGGATGACTGAGGTATCAAGGGTGCTGGAAGACCCATGGATCCTGCATCGGATTCCGGGAGCTGCATCGTGCTGCGCTGAGTCGTTGGTGTGGCGATCGGGAACTGACCTAGAAAGTCTTGATCGGGGCTGTCGCCGAAGAGATCGTCAGTGACGAGCGGCACGACCGATCCCGGTGTTCCTGCCGCACCAGCGAGCATCCCTGCCGCGCCAAGAGGTGGTGCGATAGGATTGGATGAGGTTGCATCCGGCAAGTCAAAGTCAATGAGCGGTCGTGACCCAGCCATCCTGCAGCCCCTTGGTCCAGGTCGAGGGGATAGAGAGAATCTTCCGTGGAGCGCGTCAAGCGATCCGCATGTATAAGGGCAATTCCAGAAGCGCCGTAAATATCGATCAGCCTTGATTGTCCATGAATCACACTGGTGGTGGTGATCTAAGGCCGCGGCGTCAAGGGGTGTACCGTGTATGTGAGGCACACGGTGACGTTAGGGTCAGATTCTGGCGATATGGTGCCAAGGAAGGCATGCTCGTGGAAGCATGTTTTGTCCCGCCAGGGAAGCGATTGAGCCGCTGGGGGTGCCAGCAGCGGCGACGGACGCGTCCACATCCAAATATGACGAAGGTTGTTCACTCGCGTGGCGCACCGAGGGCTGACTGGCGGAACATGGGCTGGCCCTGCGTCAGACAAGGGGCGCGTTCGGCAAGCGGCGAGTGGCGTGGGGCGCAGCGTCAACAGGTTGTCGCGACGTGACGACGTCGCGCCCGTGGATGATCGAGGAATCTGGCTGAGTCTGCAAGCAGCGGGGGCGATCGACGGCTGTCGGAGTTGGACCCGATCTCGACTCTCGACTCGGTCAGGAAAGTGTGAAGGGCGGGGGCCAGGGAATCGGGAGGTCACATGTGACCAATTGACACATGTATGACTATATGATAAAGAGGTAACGGTAACGGGGCCCAGCGAGTTTAGGAGCTCAAGGCTGATGACTGCGGAGTCATGGTCAGATCCTGCTCTGGCGGACCTTTTATACTTGAGCGCCGACTTAATGGCCTCGCTTCCAGGGATCTAGCGGTGTTGTACTCTTGTTCGGCGGAGCTTGTTGCACACTCTCTTGTTAGGCGGTGCCTAATTAGGCAGGGTTGCTAGAGAGCCCTTGTTGGTGCCGCCCATGCTGCGCCCGCAGAACGCCTTCTCCGCGACAAATCGATCAAGAGAAAAGAGAACAGAATCACGGGCAAGACGAAAGAGACGGCTCAATCACAGACAGCCGGTAAGTTGGGGGGATCGACTAGCGTATATGATATGATATTGGTCGAATGAAACAACATGCCGTAGTTAAGGGACGACAGTTTAGCGGCTGCATTGCGAGATCATGCATGCTGGCAAATGCCGCAATTAAACAGGATCTCGTTTTCACAAGATCCTCACCCATATCTTTTTGATTTTATATTCAATCACATGAATTTACAAGAAGGGTGCACTAAAATGGCACGACCACTGATCTGCCTTTGGCTTGATCCCTGCGCTGTGGACGACCAAGTCATGCCACCTTTGTGTGACCGCATCATCCATCCGGTTCCATCCGAGCACGTCGCCATCAAGTGTCGGACGGCGGCACTGTCCGATCAGCCTGTCTTTGAAAATGATTGGCGTCATGAAACGGATATGCGCAACATTCCAAGCGATATACAGGCGAGAACTAAAGCAGTCTATGACGGCGGGGGCTAGTTTAACGCCGGATGAGCTTGTCGACCGTGGGCTACAGAGAAGCTTGCCCGGGGGTTGCGGTACAGTGCTATTGGTCTGACCCGTGTGGCCAGATAGCGTCGGATCTTCAACGCGGCATTGAGGTGCGGTTTATGAACTTACCGTTGGTGGTTTCACATCCCAGCAAACCTCGAGCCACGGTTCCCTGGCGCCAGCGCTGACTGAGTTTCAGGACCACATGCGTCTGGGCATACACCCGGGTCCTGCGGGCCCGGTTGACTCGCTCCGGTTCGATCGAACGGGTGCCCGCGTGAGACGGGGGAGAGATCGGCACCTTCGTCGGGCCCTGGGTTTTCCCCATGGTCAGGACCCGATTCGTCTCTGCATGAGCCTGGGTCGTCTAGCATACGTCGACTAGGACGGTGTCGAAAGGCTGAGCACATGCCTGGTACGTAAGATATCTGGGGACGAAGAGATTGTCCCTATCCCCGGGGTCAATGAATGCACCGTAAGCGACGACCACGGGCTTGCCCACCCCGTCGGCGACGCAATTGACGAACTGGGCAAACGCGCGCTCCTTGCCTATTTATAGCTGCAGGCGCTGGCGTTCTCAGCGCCGCTTCATGTACTCGGTCCACAACGGCTCGTATGTGGCGAGCCATACCTCCACGGATCGGTAATGCGCGGCAAGCGCCGTGCCTTTGGAGGTCAGCTCTGACAGCTGACCGCTGCAGCGACTCCTGGCGATCGCGCTGCCATGTCTCGAGCTGCTTTTGAACTGCTTTGATGCCGGCTCCCACTAAGTGCTTTTTGCTCAGTTTCTGGCTAGCGGTCTAGCCATTGGACCGTTCCATGGTGATAAATATGTTGATTCGGTCCGGGCGGTTCCCGAGGATGCAGTGCTGATTCAGTCTGTCTGCCAAGAATATCACTGTTTCGGGGAAGGCCGTAACACTCGGCACAGCGTCGGACACATTTCTCTCTTATAGATTTGAGAGAACGCGTGGTCCTCGCGCGTCCGGACGCGTGGTCCATTTTTCGTTACAGTTTGTTAGGGTGGCAACCTACTGCTGTGGTCCTGTGGCCCTAGAGATTGCTTCGTTGCCTGCTAGTGGCGTGTTGGGCAATGGCATGCCTTGCACGCTGGGATCGCCGCAATATGCAACAGAGGATGGGTCTGGCCGGCGTATTGGTGCGTGTCGCTGCTTCCGCTTTGAAGGCAGAGTGGACAGGATGGAGGATGGAGTTGGAGGCCCCGTGCCGCCATCCGCCAACATCGCACGGGCGGCCTTCACGGGCGGCCTCCATGGCGCGCACCGCCTCCAAGTTCGCCCACTGTATCGCCGTCAGCAGTCCATGTTCTCCGCAAAGACGACAGCAATCCCCACGAACCTTTTTAGTGGCATATTTGGTGCGATAGTTGGTTCATCAAGAGGTTCGACGGCAACTAGGTCGCAGCATCGCTTCAGCATGCCCTGCGTCCAGGCGAATCCACGTCGAGTCTATTTCCAGCCTCACCTGATAATCGCCACACCCTACATCCTCGCCAACGCCTCCTTCGATTTCATGATCTCCCTCCACTCCATCATCTGGGGTCCTCACCCGCCGGCGTCACGCTATGAAACACAAGCCTCATCGATCAAAGGGACCCGGACCCCGACACGGAATCGCGCCGAGGAGCTGTGGTGGATAGGGCCACGCACGCTCTGATGGGGTCCGATGGGGTCTGTTTCTGATCTGTCTCTTGGCGCAGCGGGGACCGCGCTGTCTGCGACCCATCTTGGGGCTTCTAGAATCTTCGACGTCCCGTCTGTTGTGGGTCACTTGTCTGTTTGCGATCGACGCAGCCGATAGTCATTGATTAGGGGCGGCCGCCTTCGGGTGTTGGGTCGAGTGTGTCGGAGAAGGAAGACAGTGTTGCCCCCAGCGCATCTAGGCCCCCGTCGTCTGCAGTCAGCGGTCTCCCCCGCCATGGGCAAGGGAACCCAGGGGACCTGATTTTGTTTGCGATCGCCGCCCAATCACGCCGTATAATCTGATAAGCGCTGCCGCTCGACCGAAAGGGGTGTCTCGCTGTCGGCCTTGAAGGCGCTACGCTACTGTGGAGAGCGGAAATGCACGACGCCTTCCGAGCGCAATCGAAGCAATGGAAGGATTCAAAACGGCCTAATTGATGCCGCCGAGCCTATCGTACGAAACGGGACTGAAAGGGCAGGTGATCAGTATCAGTATCAGTATATGGACCATAAACTATTTAGTGTGCTGTTTAGTGTAAGAAGGAGCGATTGGCCTGCGCAGGCCGAAAGCCTGCAGGCTTTTCAAGCATGGTGGCAACAAACTCCACATTCCGCATACTCCCATACGCTAATGAGTGGCCCATGGGATCCATGAAGTAGATCCCTCGATGCCCGCCGAAACCTCCCCACCCCCCCGCTCGCTATTATTGTTTTTCACAATGCATCTTTTCAGCTTCCCATGGGGAGGCCTCGTAGGCCTACTCTTGTTCACGCAGACGGCTGCGGCTGCGGCTCCGGACGGCGGTGTCAAGCCCACTTTCGTGCCCGACAGCCCCGTCTACTACTTTGGTCAGCCACAGCTCACCCAGCCCCTCTATACCATGGTGCCGAGCTGCGCGGCGTGCCCCACATACCAGCAGACCACGATCGCCCATGACGCCGACCGGACACCGTGGACTCGGGCGTCCATCAACTCGACGCTCTACACGTGCGGCCAGCCTAAGCCCACTCGGTCGGTGGAATACTTAATCATTATCGATGGCTCGACCAGTATGAACTCGGTGTGGTCGTTTAGCGATTTAATCTTGTCCCTCTCGTCTGCCGCGTCTCGCAACGGCGCCACACCGCTCTTCTCCGTGGTTTCAGTTGGCGGTGAGCCAACCGTCATTCTATACCCCACCACAGATTACTATAGCATCTATTTGGCAGTCGACGCTCTCATGAAGCATCGCCATCCCATGTGCACTGGCCGCGAAGCCACTTTAGAGGCGATCCGCATCGCGCTCTTTGATGAGCCGATGAACAAGAAATACGGCTTCAAGGCCAATTGCGTGGTCGGATACGAGCCGTGTACTTTCAAGTGGAATCCGCTTGGCATGAGCCAATTTACGAAAAATATCGTTGTCTTCACCGATGAGGACAGCGACCTCCCCACCCACGTTGAGAACCAAAACTCGCAGCAGCAGGTGCTGGGCAACCAGTTCTGCGCCATGCTGACTCAGAAGGACTATGTCAACGAGGGAGACCCCACGGTTTTCTGCAGCTCGAGCGCATCCATTGAACCCGCGTGGGAAGGCCCGCGCGCCCTCTACCGCGGCAAGTATACCACCCGCCTGAACGAAACCGTGGACAACATCCAGCTCCTCGTGCGTGTCAACAACGAGCCTGCCGTGCTGCATCCCGCCGCCCAGGCCGAAGTGCTGGCCACGGCCCGCAGCATTCTCCGCGCCAACGCCATGGTCTTCCTCTTCATCCGGCCAGACAATGCCGCGAACCCCTACCAGCCCGTCTCGTCATGGAATAGCGAAAACCCGCTGTATATCGGCGGCCCGACCGACAACAAGAACACGGCGATCTGGCAGTATGGTGACCCGGCGCTCGGTGTGCAGGCCTCGGACTTCAAAGGATTTAATCCCGTCGCTACGTACAACAATCTCGTCATGAACCAGCTCTCCAACTCGCTGCAAGCGCTGGTGCTCGGCGGTGGTGGCTGGCTGCGGCTCTTTGATACGATGGACTGGCTGGCGGACTTCAATAAACTGTTTTCGTCCTTCAAGGCCGTCGCCGCGGACGTCGACAATTGCCATGCCCCTCCGCCGGAGACGGATCTCAAAATGCTGAAGACCTACGATGTGGACGGCAACGCCTGTGACTGTGTCGTTGATCGTCAGACGACGAAGGCCACTTCCTCGACGACAACGACAACTAGGACGACGACAACGACAACGACAACGACGACAACGACAACGACAACAACTCCTACCACCACCACCACTGCTACTCCTACGACGACATCGACTACGACAACTGAAGAGTCGACGACGACTACGGCAACGACTGAAGAGCCGACGACAACAACAACGACGACGACAACAACAACAACAACAACAACAACAACAACAACGACTATGACGATGACTACGACGACGACGACTGAAGAGTCGACGACGATGACAACGACGACGACGACTGAAGAGTCGACGACGATGACAACGACGACGACGACGCGAACGACGGAAGAGCCGACGACAACAACAACGACAACGACGACGACGACGACGACTACGACGACGATCACGACGACGGAAGAGCCGGTGACGACGACGACGACGACTGTAAAGCCGCCGACGACGACGGAAGAGCCGACAACGACTGCGACAATGACTACGACTACGATCACGACGACGGAAGAGCCGGTGACGACGACGACGACTGAAACGCCGCCGCCGACGACGGAAGAGCCGGTGACGACGACGATGACTGAAAC
>ML014119.1:0-133862 GCA_003615045.1 Caulochytrium protostelioides | reverse complement strand
TGAAACGCCGCCGCCGACGACGGAAGAGCCGGTGACGACGACGATGACTGAAACGCCGCCGACGACGACGGAAGAGCCGACAACGACTGCGACAACGACTACGACAACCACCACAACAACTTCGCCGACAGCCACCACGTCGACAACTACTACTGCACCTACTCCTAGTCCTACTACACCTAATCCTGTCGTGACGACCAGCATGACGGCGAGCCCTTCGACTCCCACCAGTATGACCACGTCGATCATCGCGTCGACTTCTACAACCGGAACGACGCTGACCCCCGTAATTTCGGCAACTACGACCACGAGTACAACAACAACGATTTGGGCGGCGCCCGCGCCGACGATAGGCGAGGAACAGACGACGGAGGAGGATTCATCGCCCTCGCCTGGTATCCTGGGTGGTGCCTTGGGCAGCGCAGCCGTTGTGGGTGCCGCGGTAACTGCGGCCCTGTGGCACACAAAAAGCTCGCACCAAATCGATGCGGCCAAGCTTGAATCGTATATTGGCACCGGCCAGCAAAATCCCCTATACATGGGCCCGGCCAATGAGACGTATAACCCGCTATATGAGAGCGCATCCCTCGGCCTGAATGACCGCGTATGACCTTCGTCTTCTTAAATCCTGTTTGGTAATTACTTTTTATGTTGCATACCCTTCATACCCTTCTTACCGTATGATCTCGTCGCTCTGCCTGTTGATAGACGGCTAGAGCAAGGGGACGAGCTGATACATGCATATTATGAGTTAGAGTCCACGAGGTGGGTTTGGCTCCGCCAGCCTGAGCATCTTTGTCGGCGGCGGGGCAATACTTCCAGTCGATGCTACCACTTCCCGAGCGGACTTCCACCGTACAGTGGACGCCTGTGTCCGCCTGCTTGCGGCAGGGAAGGCACTCCTCGCTTCCAGGGATCTAGCGGTGCTGTACTCTTGTTCGGCGGAGCTTGCTGCGCACTCTCTTGTTAGGCGGAGCCAATGAGGCCGGGTAGCGAGCTGCACTCCCTTGTAGATGCCGCCCATGCTGCGCCCGCGGAGCGCCTTTCTCCGCGACATGCACGCAGCGGGGGCGATCGACAGCTGCCGGAGGTGGATCCCGTCTCGACGCTGTCAGAAAAGTATGGAGGACGGGGGCCCGGACAGGTCAGATCACGTGTGACCAGCTGACCTCCGACCACCCGCTGAGCCCAACTATCGCAGCCAGAAATCATTCATTGCCTACGGAGGCCGCTCTTCGCACACGGAGGCTCACCCGATCGATCAGGATCGATCGATCGATCAGGACCCATCGATCGGACCGATCTCCTGATCGAGCTCGTTCCCTCGATCGGGTGTTGTGGAAAAGACGAGCAATTTGGATTAAACGATTATTCCGCACCTTGGGAGTGGAGGTCGGGAAAAGGCGACCACACCGGACAGGTCCGCACGGCGTGAGACCGGCTCCAACGTCGGCGGCATCCGTCTGGTCGATCAGAGGGGTGCGCAACGAACCGTGAACGAAGTGTGAGGGACGCGGCGGAATCGTGTGTGGGCGAGAGCAATAAGAGCGGCTGATCCATGTCAGACACGCGACATCATCGTGCGGTCTTCCGTGAAGGGCGGCGGCATGGCCGACACTTCCAGCAGACCGCCGGCGGTGCGCATCCGTGCGCCCGACGAGGCGGGCGGGTACGACGCGACCGAGGTCACCGACGTAGACCGGGTCATCGGCGGCGTCGGCATCATCGACCCTCCGCGCATCGCTGATGTCGTCGTCGACGTCGTAGTCATCGGCACTACTGCCGGACCTGCGGACAGGCGCAGATACGAATCACCCATGATGCGCTGCTTGGGCATGGCCTCGTAGGTCACGAGCGCACGCTGGCCTAGCACGTGGCGCCAAGACAGCGCATCTTCCTGCGCATGCGGGTTCTCGGTCAGCGTGCAAGCGCTCGGGATGCGGAAGCGGAACGTCTGCGCGTCTGACTGGGCCGACATCTCTTTCTTATGACGGTCACGACGCGAGGCCGACGTCGTCGGCGGCACGGACGGTGGATGGAAAACGAGGTTGAACTCGTGCCACGGGTACTGATCAGTGTGACCCATCGCCAGGTCGTCCAAGTCACTGCCGTTCATAACGCCGCCCATCGACGACGGTGAGCTGTAGGACAGGTGCGGGCCGTGGGCGGTCGGCGACGGCGTTAACATCGCGCGCGGCACGTAGAGGGAGGCGAAAGGTAGAACCATCGTCATCTCAACCTCGTGGGCAGACGGCTGGATGCGAGCGGTGCCATCAGGCGCTAGCAAGTTGCCGTTCATGGGCTGCAAGCCAAAGATGGGCTGCACACCGCCCATCGTGCTCGACATCGACGTGGGCGGGCGAGACGAGACATCCATATGCTGGGTCGGCGACGGCAGCGGCGCCGTCGTGAACGTCCATGCGGGAGGCATGGCGTGTCCCGGGAAGAGGTGCAGGTAGCCAATTGCACTCACCACGCCGAACACTGGCGTCCAGCCACGGTGAAGAGTATGCGTGCCGTTCATCAGCGCCTCAGCACCCGACCCGTCGGCGCCGCTGCTTTTGTTGGGCGCTTTCGAGCGTTTGAAACGTGACCAGAAGCCGGTACTCTTGCTCGAACTTTTAGTGGGCGCCTTGGCCGAAGATGAGGCACCAGCCAGGGTGCTCTTAGCCAGCTCCTTTGGACCGCCCTGTGTCATCAGCACACCACAGTGGACGGCGTTGGCCAAGGGGCTATCACGCTCAGGATACGTTTGCGGCGGTGCAGCCACCTTCGGACACGCCATGATGCGCTCCTGCAGAGCCCTGGCTTCACGGTCATCTGCCTCAGTAAAATCCTCGGACTGGCTGGAAAGGACTAAGCTGTTCGTCGTCGGGAAGCCTTGCTCCTTGGAGGGGGGCGTCATGATGCGGTGGTACTGGGCAACGCAGTCACGGACCGTGCGGACGACAACGTCGCGGTCATACCTCAGGTAGGACGACACCGTCGACTGGCACCACTCCTCGCGGACACTGTGACGGTTATGCATGCGCATCAGTGCCGAGTCAGCAGCAAGACGGTACATCCATGGGTCGCACCCCTGATTCGGGTCGTGAACAAAGTGGCCTAGACCGCGGTGGGCAGCAGCTAACGCGGCGTGGTAAGCATCCACCGCATCCTGGAAAGCGTGGCGCTCCTCAGAACGCGCCCCGGCCATCTCACGGCGGGCCTTCTTGAGCGTACCATGACACTGGTTCATCTCAGCCGCCAAGCTCTTGAGACGCGGGATCAGATTGCCCTCAAGAATCTCGACGTGACGCGCGTGCGACTCGCCCATCAAGCGAGACATGGTAGCGAGGTTGTCGGGTAGCTGAGCAAGCTGATCGCTGTCCGTGGTGCGCCCCGGTACCAAGGTCATGGACGTCATGGCGGCCATCGTTGGCGTGTTTTGTGACGGACCTTGGTTGTAGGGGGAGACGGGGCCCGCTCGCGAAGCTGGGGCGCGCTTCGAGCCCTCAGTGTGATTGCCAAAGAAGCTGCGGCGATGGTGCTTCTTATCGTGACCGAGCAATGAGCTATAGTGGCTGTCGTGGGCCTCAGCCGCAGCCTTCTCGGCCGTCACCACAGACTGCAGGTGGCTGATGAATTGTGATAGGAATCGGTTCCATCCACCCGTACGATGAAGCAGGATGAGAATCGGGTCTTCAGGGGGGGCCGTTAGCTGTAGCTGACCACGCTCCACCGGGCTCGGAATTATGACCGCGTTCTGAGCCATGGTAACGTTGCTTTCGTTCATCTGGGAACGTGGTGGAACCGATGGCCGGTTGGTCTGCGTAGCGGGAACACTGGCGTTACCCACAGGGTTGACGACCTCTGCGACACTGGGCTGATGGAGAGCGCCCCCGCCACGACGACGGTAGGGCATACCTATGTCCGCCGTGGGCATCTCAGGCATTGGCGGCACACTGGACGCACGTGGCTGCTGGAGACCGGTTTGGAGATTGTCGTTGCGGAACTGTTCGGAGGCTTCCATTGCAGTCTGCTCCATGCGAGATGGACTCATCTGCTCCGATGCTTCAGTGCCGCGGTAATTCGCCATACCTTCACCACTACTGGTCAACGTCGTTTGACCCATTGTGGGTGCATTAGGCGTGGAAGGGCGCTCCAGATAGTAGTGCTCCTCGCTGTAGAACCCAGGAGCAGGCGCGGTGTTGTCTCGATAGCCGGGCTGCTGCGTGTTACTCGAGTAAAGCGTGGTCGAGTCGTCCGCATGAAGGTCATCGTGCGAGTTATTGTGCGTGGCGGCGCCGAATTTCTCCTTGATCTTGGTCTTCAGTGGCTTGGACTCGTGGCCGGCATCATCGTACTTGGCCGGATCTTTGAGGGGGCTCTTGAAGTCCGACTGGGTGGGACCCATACCCATGGGCGCGACAGCCCTGTTCTGGCTTTTAATAATGCGAGACATGGTTGGCGGAGTTGTGAATGTTTCGAGCAAAGGTGAAATGCTGCTGAACTGCAGCGGAAGATTAGGAAACAGAAAGCGATATGATCTGGTAGACGCAAGCTGACGTGGACAGGACAGAGAAGAACGGGAGACACCAGCAAATAGGCGACTGGAGTAGTGAATAAAATGGACTGGAACCGAGAGGTGCGATCAACGCTACAAAACGGTCAGGAAGAGTTACAAGCGAGGTATGGGAGACTAGGGCAAGGTAGGAACTAGAATAAAAAAAGAGATGCAGGGGTTTCACTTCACCACACCAGAAATCACGAGATGAGAATTTGTTAGCAACCCAACGAGCGCGCTGGCGAGCTAAGCGTCAGGAAGTTATACGATTTGCGGAAGAGAGATTGAAACAAGGGTTTGAGAATCGAGGCGTGATCGATCACGTCAGAAAACAAACCAAAGTAAGGAAAAGTCGCTGTCGATTGGTGAGGAGGAAAGAGCGATGTGTGCCGCATGATGTGGTGCGTAATCGATCAGAGGTACTTGCATGAAGACACGCACACATCGTGTGTCAACCGCGTTCCACCTTGTCTTTCAAGCATACAAATGCCTCGTGTGCTTCTGGAGTGAAAATCTTGCGATCATCAGAACGTGCGTTGCCTCTTTTATACTTTTTGAATCATGATCAGATAAGCTTCTCAACGGGTGTACAGGATCAATCATTTGATGCTTCGCTGTTTGATCCGGTCGTATACCCTGTGCCTTGATCAGAATGACGTGGACGGCGACGCCGAAAAAAAAAAAGCTTATTTGCGATCGCGCGTGAAGCAGACACGGCCCCACCGAACTTGGAAGGGTAGGGGTGCGCCATGGCCCGCTGCTCGCGTGAGGCAGCCACCGACTCCGACTCCGACTCCGACTCCGAGTGGGTGATGAGCCAAGCCACACATCGTCAAAGGATCATTCACCGATCCGAACTTTTTGCGGAATCATTACACACGAGGAAACAGGTCTATAACGTCTCCGTGGGCAACTTCGAGGCAACAGCTTCACTAAGTCGAGGGGGAGTCCTGTGCGACAGCCGGGATCGTTGATTAATGATCAACAGTGGCTCACCGCGTACCGCTTGGCATTCCGGTCTGTGCTATCCGACATCAGGGGGCAACCCATATTTTGATACGTTGGGCTGATCCACGATACGGTCGTTGCCATTGCCATAGCACAAGCTCTGTATCCACTTTCAATAAACATATTCCATCTTTAATCAAGGACAGAATCACGATTCTGCATCTCGAAAGAGGGTGTTTTGACGAGTCATCGTTATCCTTCCGGTCTTCACGTCCGGACTCTGGCCGTTTCTCGATGATGAAAAACAAGGGGCCCCAGCCTGGTAAACTGAGCGCACGAAGCCCATACAAGGAAGGGGGCCCAACGCCTGGCGTTACCGCCCAGCGCGTCGGACCTTCGCCCAACGTTCTCAACTCAAAGCGCCTTCCGCTGCTCGCAGGGATACCGGTCCCGCACCCCTCTGACACCGGATTGATCCATCCGGCAGGTTGGATTTCCGATCACCGACGCGCCGCGTCTTGAGGCTGCGGCCTTTTTCGAACCTTCAACGCCGCCGCGCCGTCTCTTGTCCACGTCACGCCCCAACGCCGCTCTCGTCGTCGTCGCCGCCGTCGCCGTCGCCGATACTGATGCCAATGCCAATGCCGGTGCCGATGCCGATGCAGATGCCGATGCAGATGTCGCCGCCACTGCCTAAGAAGCAAAAGCAAAAGCAGAAGCAGCTCTTGCTCCTGGTTTCATGCTGATGGGAGCGATCACCCCGTTGCCGGCTGCGCGCCAGAACCGCCAGAGCCGCGAGGGCTCTCCGGCTGAAGATGGCGCATACCACGACCACAGCCAGCCGGCGACCCGGCCCCCGCGCGCGCAGGATATGTCGTCGTCAAAGGCTCAGTATCTGACCCATACGCTATGCACGTTTCCCGAATTTGATGCGACGCAGCCCATCGGGTGTGTGGCGGCGCGGCCTCACACCCCGACGGTGTTTGTGACAGCGGGGTCGCGCATCTGGCAGATCAACCTCGAAAGCCGTGCGGTCGAGTGGCACACTACTCTGGAAGCCCCGCCAATCGTCCAGATCACGACCAATGTCTCCAAAAACTTTCTGACCGTCCTCGACGACGCATGGACGCTCCATCTCGTCTATATCCCGACGGCGCAGGTGATCTTCAGCCAGCGGCTCGCTTTGATGATCACGGCAGGGCCACCCGTGCGGGTCACAGCGGGTCATCCCCGTCCGACAAATGCATCTGTCTCCGGTGCGCAGCGGCCCGCTCAGACGCAAGGCGTGGTGCTCCTCACGTCGCCCACGGATATTGATTCGAGGACGTCGCCGCACGCATCGTCCACGCATCATTCCAGTCCCGCCAACGTCACGGAGTCCAGCGACGACAGCGCTGCGAGTGCCGTTCGGTCGAGTGAGGACGTCTGGATCGCTTCGGGACATCGGTTGCTGTGGGTCGGGCGCTTGCAGCTCGAGGCGATCGAACAGGCCCTGCTGACGCACGATCTGGGCCAGGCCGAGCGGCTGAAGCAAAGCATCGTGATGCAGCATGTGGCTGTCCACGCGACGATTCGGTCGGGCACGCTGTCGCGGCACTGGTGGACTGGCCGGCATCAGGTATTGTTGACCCACGACGAAGGCGTGGACGTCTGGACAGTCGGCTCGGACCGCTTCGCCGCGGCAACGGCGTCATTGCCGTCCTTGTCAGCGTCATCAGCTGGGATGGCCGTTGCCGAACCCCGCTTGGTCCTCGCTGATCAGTTCGTCAATCCCGAATCGCACGGGTCGCAGGAGCTCCGGAACCGAATGGCAGGATACTGTGACATACATGTGACCGATGAGTGCTACTATGTGCTGACCCCGTCCCATCGGGTGCACCGAATGGACAAGCGCACCGGCATTTTGCTGTCGTCGCTGGCGCCGCAGATCCAGCCGGAGCGGCTTCTCATCGATCGTATCAACGCCAGGCTCCATTTGATCGCGGCGATCGGACCGCAGGGCACCACCGAGATTTATAACAACGAGAACGAGTGTCTGTTTGTGATTACGCCCGCCATGATCGCCCCACACGTTCAGGTTGAGCCGCATGGCACCACCACTCCTACGCCCGCCTCGATGTATCCCTTTGCTTTCAAAGACGGCAGCCTGTTCCTCGTCTGGGGCTCGCAGGTCGTGGTCTGGGAGCAAGACAGCCCAGAGTCACATTTCGAGCGGCTGCTCATTCATGCCGATCTGCAGGATCTCGAGCAAGCCGCACATCTCGCGCAGCAGCATGGATTCGATATGCAGGTCGTCTTGCAGCAAAAAGCGGCTTACTTGAGCCAGCAGATTAGCGAGTACCAGGCGCAGCACCTGGAGCAAGGCCACCACGAAGAAGATCCGTCCACACAGCATTTGCTGAATGAGATGCTGGGCGTCATGGAGGAAATTGAGGACGATGAGTTTGTCGTCAACCTGCTGCTTGACCCGCCCTTCCATTTCATTCCCAGTATCATGCAATGTTTCAACGTGCTCCAGCTGCTGTTGTCAGGCATGCACGCCCGTGCCAGCTCCCAGGATTCCGCATCCCAGGCCTCGCAGACCGGCGGGTTTATCGCTGCGCTTGCCGCGCGCATGGCGCGGCTCGAAACGTACACGCTTATCGAACCGCAGTTCAATCTCGGGCAGTGGCGCCTGTTTGCCTCCCTGCCCGCAGCACGTCTGCTGGCCGGCTACCTCGCGACCGCTGATCTGCGCGCGGCCACCGTAATCTGGCTGCGGCATGCCGATTCCGACATTTTGCCGCATCTCGCGTCGTTCTTGGACATGTTTGGGCAGCTACCCATGGAGGTAATCGAGCCGTGGCTGCGCAATACGGTGATCCCGTCGATTCGCCAGTCGCAGTACGCCATCGTCCTCAAGACCTGGCTCATCTCGAAAGCCCAACTGCTGGAGCAGAACGGGATGGCGCAGAAAGCCTTGGATGTTCTTTGCGCCTGTGACCGATTGACCGTGTTGACCACAGGTAGTATCGTAATGGGCACGGCGTCTCTGCATACGCCGGCGCAATGGACACGCGACGTCGTGAACGGGGCCGAAGTCGAGCACTTGGATTCCAGATCGCTTGGGCCTGTCAAGGCTTACTGGGCAAGTCTACCGGATCAGACGGGTTTGAGCACGGAATGCGCGCAGCGCGCCGATACCCTCCGCCGACAGCTGGAGCTTGTACTGCTCTTGAAGCGTGCCTTTGACTGTGATCTATCGGTCGCACAGCTGCTCACGATGGCCCCCGAAGACATCATTGTCCGTGCCGTGAACTGCGTCGAAACCAGCGAACTGAACGCGGTCCTCACGTCGCCGGCCCTCCAGCAGATCTGCACGTCGCTTGAGATCGCCGTCCCGGACCAGATTCTGGCCTATGGGTCGCTGATGACCGACGCGCCGGACGTGGATGACGGACTCGTCCGCGCCATCGTTTGTGCGCAGAATCTGAGCCATGCGACCGATGTGCTCGACCTGACCGTCGAGATCATGACAACGGTCGTGCAGCGCTGTCAAACGGGATCATTGGACCAGCTTGGTTTGATGGATCTCACATCACGCGAAATCTTGCCCGACTTTCGGGCGCTGTTGGACCGTACGCTGGCGTGGGATCATCTGAAACGGCATGAGCAGCTCATCGAGTATCTCCGGCTGCTGCTGATCAAGCTGATGCTCAATAAGTACTTTATGCTGCAGATCAACTTCTCCGATACCTCAATGGCTCGCCGCTTACTACGTGGAATTGCTGAAAGCCATGTGACAGGCGGTCCCACGCTAGACGAGACGGGGCCACCCTCGTTCTCGTCGCCCGTCTCGCACGACCACGAGGCCATCACAGATGGCGGGATGCTGCTGCATGTGTATGGCCATCTGTCGCCCATCACCTTCTATCGGTATCGCATCCGCGCCCTGTTCCAGCACGCCCAGTATGACCGGATCGCGCGACTCTTGCTCGCGTCCCAGCAGCCGCACAATCCGACCGAAGGCGTGCTGCCTTTGACGGCGTCGGACGGCGAATCCGTTGTCTCCGGTGGCCCAGGCAAACGCAGTACATTGCCGCCCTTGACAGTGCTGACGAGCGACAAAGCCTTCTTTTCCGCCCTGACGGCCCGCGCGTTCCCCTTCTCGGCGGCCAAGCTCTCGGTGTACGAGATGATCAGCTTGCTGCAGGAGCTCCTCATGTGGATCCATGACCAGACTGAGTCGCTGTTCGCTGAGCTCGCCGAGACGGCCCAAGGCGTGCCGCTGCTTTCGCATGATGGGTTCCTCATTGCTGAGCCGCGGTGGGTCGAAGCGCATCCAGAGCGCCAGGCGCTCTGCGAACGCTACCGCCATCATGTGGAGGGCGCCATTTTTCTTGTGGTCACTCTCAACGAGTGTGTCAAAGATTTGACCGCGCGGCAGACGCCGCATGCCCTTTATCAGGCATTGGCGCGTGGCTTGGGCAAGGCCACGGGTCATACCTATCCGGTCACCCAAGAGCAGCGCGACAGCAATACCGCGTCGCAAAATGAGTTTGTGAACGGCGTCATGGCGAGCGCCAGCGGCGGCGCTCAGCTACCACATCCCAGCCAGGCCATCGTGTTGGCTGTCCATGCAATGTACGCCACGCACCATACGGTTGCGTTCTGGAAGACGGTCGCCGCGTTGCAGTCGGAGATGCATGTGGTAGTCTCACCCGTGGTCTTTGCGGAAGACGTCGGCGTCGACCACTACGCCGGCGAGCTCATCAAAGTTTATCTGACCTATCTCAATCACTCGAGCCAAGGAGCCGATGGTGAGGCAGGTCTGATACGTGCACGGCTGCTGCAGCTATCGAGCATCCTGCGGCTGCCGCTGGAATCCAAGTTTCTGATGATTTTGGCACACAATGCCATTGACGAGAACCGGATCGGCACGTTGCTCGTGCTTGTACATCAACTGCTCGGCGGAAATGACTGCATGCGAGGCCCGCATGGCCAGCGCGCAGACCACGTCGTGGCCGGTCTGTACGGCGTGCTCATCCATTTGGAAGAGAAACTCCGCGCGGATCCGACGCTCTTTTCCACCACGCTACCGAAAGGCTGTCCCCTTCCAGGTGCAGATGCCCGTGAACCGCAGAACTTCTGTCAGTGGATGGAGCGCGTGGCGTGCCAGCTGGTATGGATCCGCCAGAATAAGGGCAGTTCTGTCTTTGTACTGCCCAAACCGATCATCCCCGGCCTCGTTGCTGCCTCGGATCCCGCGAAACCCCCCTACGTGAGCACGGAGCGTCTCTTCCTGCTGATGCGGCTGCTTCAGATTCAGAGCGAGCTCTATCTGGTGACTGACAAGGGCCAGTACCGCGCGTCTCTCGAGGATCCTTTCACGCACGACATTCCACGCAAGTATCTGCGCACGTTGCGCGGCAAACGATCGTCGACCCCATTAAACGATCCTCTGTCGACTCCGGCCTACAATCATGGTAGCGGCAGTAGCAGCGTTGGCGACGGCGGTCATGCGGAGTATGCCGCAGGCAGTAGCCGTAGCCACGGTGGTGGTATTGGTGGTGGCACTGGTAGTCGTGGTCACTTGAGCGATGACCGTCGCGCTATTAGTGATGGTTGTAGCCGCATCGATGTCGCTGATAGTCGTGCTGGTGCTGCCAGCAGCAGCAGCTTTGGCAGCGGGTCCACCTTGCAGCGTTCGCACAGCTCCGGCTCGCGTGGCGCGGGGTCTAGTCTGGCGATAGCGGCCGAACCAGGCGGCTCGCTCAAACGCTCTTCCAGCGGCCGATACCTCGACGATGTTCACTCTCACGCCGTGCCTACGTCGACGTCCTCGGGACCGACCGAGGCTCGATCTGTTGCCCCGATGGATGCGCGAACGGTCGCCGATGTGGTTGTGAACAAATCCGAGACTTGCGGCCCGAGTCTGGAAGGGTTCCTCGTGATGCCCACGACCCAGGCAATGGTGGCGATGGCAACCTTCTTTCTGGATGCGATCGTCACGGGCCCCGATCTGCCGGCTGCTCAGCCCTCGGCGGCCACGATTTCGACCACCAAGGGGAAGGGGAAGGGTCGTGCTCTGGTTCAGGACGCATTCACCTCGGGCCAGGACCTCGTTGATCTCCTCATGACCCACCGCCATCCCATGCTGGCGCTGATGGTGGTCGAGGCGTTGCCCTCCACTTCGTCGCAAGTTCAGCTGGACCTCGTCCATCATCTGACGCGTCGCGCCCGCGTGCAGTTGATGAGCGTGATCCTCTCGGCGTCGCAGATCGGACCTATGATTGCGCTGGCGACAATGACGAGCCTGCCCCTTGAGGACGCGTTCAATGCGTTCAAGAGTGGCTTAGCCACGACCGGCAGCCGCGACTACTCGCGTCTCCAGCTGCTCGCTCAGCTTGGGTATATGGCCGGCGCCGTGTGGCGTCAGCGCAGCTTTATGGCTGACTGCGAAGGTTTGGCCCGGGATGCGGGATGGTGGCGCCACTTGCGCTTGCTCGACATTCCGTTCGACGACACGGTCTTCCGCCACCCCGAGCTCGGCCCACCCCTCAAATCGCGGCTGCTGGCCCAACTCCTGGCCAAATGCGGCCATGACCTGGAGCTGGGCCGCGAGTACTGCGAGGACTACCACCTGTCACCTGAGCAGCTCATCAAGACGTATATTAGCGAGCTGCTAAAGAGCGAGCTGACCCATGGCAGTGCCGCGCGGTCACCGTCGACCTCCGTTCAGGAGTTCCGCCATCGTCTGCTGGTGCTGGATGAGGTGGGCCAACAGTGCGCACAGAACTGGATCATGCATGAGTTCATACCGCTCGTCTCGCCGTACAACTACGAGCTCATCAACGTCTTGCTCGACGAGGCCATTCGCTGGAATGTATCGGACGCCAAGAACCAGAAATGGCTTCTGGAAACGTTGGCCGAGACAACCCGGTCCCATGCTACCTGCTCGCAAGTCGAGCTGGACTGGCTCGCCGCTTCGCCGCTCCCACGCCTCCTACTCCATCAGTCTTCGGCCTCCGCCGCGGGGACTGCGATCGGCGGTGCATCCCAGAGTAGCATGGCCGGGCCTTTGAGGTCGCTCGGCGAGACGTGGTCCGATACTTCGCTCACCGCCGGCAGCATGTCGACCGAGCGCGTGTTTGCTATGTTCCCATCTGCCGTGCACCGCCTCCCCTTCCATGCGAGTGTCAAGCACCCGCGCGAGGTTCTGGAGCATGAGGCCAAGATCGACACGGTGCTCCAACTAACGCCCTTAGCCCAGGCCCTAAATATCTCGGTGGATTCCCTCTGCTACCACGTGATCATGCTCGAGCTGTCGGATCCAGCGATGGCGATCCCCAGTCTTCAGGGGGACGCGTCGTCGGCCTCATCATCACCGTCGGTGGATCCGGCCACCTTGGCCCTTGTGGTCAACGGATCGGAACGAATGGCGTCGCTCGTATCGCGCGTCGAAAGCTTAATTGTGCGCATGCACAGTGTGACGCTGCTCTTTGAAAGTGCAACCCAAGCGAGGCGCGTGCTGAAGGGCAAGTCGCTGCTCCAAATTCTGCATCTGGTAACGGCCCAGTTTGAAAAACTGTGTGCACGGATGCACGGCACCTCGGAAACAGTCGTGCTGTCGGATGGGACGTCCGCGACCCAAGGGGATCTGTTTAGCAAGTTACAGCGCTACAAGACGTGGGCCGAGATGGAACTCCGTCTTTGCGAATTTGACTGGCCCGAGGGGTTGCTGCTGATGACTAAACCCGAAGAACTGATACAACAGCTCTTTGTCTCGCAGGCACCGCAGTGGCACCAACGCGCCGCGGCCGTCCACAACCTGGCGACTCGCATCGCGAAGGACTTTGGACTGAATTTAGAAAAGTATCAGCTAGGGCTGGTCCAGGCCTTCCTTTCTCGTCAAGTCGTCAGCCCGCCGACTCAGTATCTGCCATCGAGCCACCATCGCTTAGAGATGGAGCAGGCGGAGGAGCGCAAGTTAGAAGAAGGTTTGTTGTTGCTGTTAACGCCGCTGTCCCAAACGGCACCGGATGACCCCGAAACCGAAGCGCAGATGCAGAAAACCCGACTCCGCAACAGCGTGCAGGTGCTGCTGAGCTGCGCGTACCAAGCCAGCTCCAAAATCCCGACGCGGACGCGTCTGCGCGCCCTGCGCGTGCTGTTCCGTTTGGCACCCACGCCCGTGTTGGGTGCATGCGGGATCGACTACGTCGGCACGCAGCAGTACATGCAGATGCTCTACTATCTGATGGACTTTGAGGAGCTCAAGATCGTCCAGAGCCTCAAAGATTTTGCATCTTGCCCGAAGGGCGCGCTGTCGCAATCCCTCTGGCTGCAGCATCGCCAACAGCCCAAAGTTTTGCAGCTGGTCTGCAACATTATGCTGGACTACGATGTGATGGACGAGGCGCTTTGGGAACGCGTGCTCCGTCAGCTGCTCGCCCACGGCATGACGACTTATGTGCTGGGAGTTCTCAATCAGCTCGTCAATTCGCCATGCTCGGCCGCGGTCCTGCTCGCCTTTCTGCCGGGCTTTTCGGCCGAGACGCTGATGCTCATCTTGTCGGATACGGACATGTATCGTGGTATCGCAGAAAGCCATATTTCGCCCTCTGACCGTTTGTCACCTACGCAGGTGCTGGCGTTGACGACGAACCTAATCATGCAGCTTGACCCCAACCCAGCGCTGGACGCGCCGCGCGCTCGTCTTGTGGCGCTGGCCAATGGCCAGCTGCGCGCTGTGGCCGCGATGCTCGATGCCGACGATGCGGATGCGGATGCCGATCCGCTGGCCACAGCGCCATTCCACTTCGTCTATGCGGCGTGCGTGCTGCGCCTGGCGGACGCTCTGGATCTTACGGGCGTGCCGGTGTTCGATTTGCTTGACCGCCTTGTGCTCGCCGACGGCGGCGTGCATACGGGCGGCTTTGCAGGCGCCTCAGTCGCCGCCGCCGCCCTGGGTCCCATCCTGCCCCAGTTCTATCTGGCCCAGCGCGTCCTGCAGCTTCGCATCTTTGACGAGATTGATCAGCTGCGGCTGTATGGCTCCTTGCAGACGCAGGACCGGAAACTGCAGGACGCCTTTTTGCAGCACCTGGTTAATGCTGACCGAATCGAAAACCTCGTTACCGCGACGTGCGAAGCTGGGCACTACGAGCAGCTGCTCCGTATTGTGACGCAGTGGAAGACGTACCATGTGGATGCCACAGGGGCGGGAGAGTCGCCGGTCCCACAGCTCATGGCCGTGCTGCAGCAAGAAGCTAGCAGCGATGAGGGCGTGGCGGGGCTGCCCAACGAGGTGGTGACCGAGATTGAGCCGCTGGCGCTATGGATGGAGCAGCATCAGTATGGCACCCGTGACGAACAGCTCACCATTTTGCGAGAAGTCACGAGCTGGGCTTCGCATTGAAAGAGCCGCTGCAGCGGCTAGCGGCAGCGAGCGCCAAAGGCACAGCGCTCGCCGCGCACCTTCCTGCGTCTAAGCCGCAACAAATATATGCTGATTGGTATCTAGCCAGACGTCCGCCCTGCTCTAGTGCATGCTGAGTGCATGATGTGCCGATCATGTTATGACGCCCAATATTTGCAAATGTCGATGGAGAAGACGCAAAAACTAAACTTAAAAGATATGAGACCATTGATATGAAGAAGAATGATGGTGAAAAAGCATTGCGAGGTGCGGAATCAGAGTTTGGGTGCCCACGCAATCTTGCTGCTGTGATCCAGAAAATACGTGGTGCATGGGTCGTAGCCCATGTGCTCAAAGGGGAGCATATGCGACGCGTCCTCAAGATCCACGACCGTCGAGCGTTCCATCTGTGCTGCAATGAAGTGGATCGTGTTACGGATCTTGGGATCTGTGTTCACGCTGCCCATCTTGCAAAAGAAGGATTCTGATCCGGCCCAGACGGTCGATGGCGTAGCGAACGACGTGCGAAGTTGGTCGAGCATATTGTATGGCCCGACGCCGAGGAAAGTCTTGGCCTCATCGTTGGGCGTGGTCTTGGTCACAAAGCCCGGCTCGCCGTTGCGGTTGACGCCTGGCCGCAAGCCATACTCGAGCCACAAGCTGAAATGCAGATCGGTCCAGTTGCGGAAAAATGGTTTGCGGCGCAGCATTGTGTACGCGGCATCCCGCGAGGGGTACCAGCAGTGTCGTCGGGCCGCGGCCACCGACATGCTAAAGTCTTCGAGCGGCCGGGTAGCAAGGTCTTCTTCCGAGTCACCCCAGACCGGGCCGCAGGGTTCATAGAGGTAGAGGTGGCGGAAGAGCTGGGGCTTCATCATGCTCATCTGCAGCAGAGAGTTGGCGCCCATTGAGTGGCCGACACCAAGCACAAAACGGCGCTGCGCCGCCGGTACGACCTGCTGCACCCACTGCCAAACTGCCAAGCCGTCCTGGGCAATGTCGACCCAAGACCAGCGGTCGGGATCTTCCGAGCTCGCGGGGTTCAGCGGCGCCGAGTCGCCCTGACATCGGACGTCCCACGCGATAAAGGCCGCAATATGGGGCGCGCCGCCACTACGGCCCTGGTTGCGCGCCGTCCAAGCCTGGTTGATCAATGGCTCCCAGAGCTCCTTGTGGAGGCCGTTGGCATGGGCCATCAGCACGACGGTGTTGGCGATGCGCAGCGCCTGGGGGTCGGGGTTGCGGTAGACGTTGACCGAGAGCCGGAACCGCGTGCCTTCCTGGCCCTGGATGATGGTGTTGGTGAACCGTGGGCGGGCGAAGACGAGCGGCGGCCGTACGGCCGTGGCGGGCGCCGGGGCCCAGGCCGGCGCCGGCGCACGGATCTGGGCCGGCAGCTCGCTCACGCTCGGGGACGACATGGCGGTGAACGAGAAGAGGACGTCGATCGAGGTCAGTTGATTTTACTCGGTGGATTCTTGGTTACAACGGGCAGTGTCACCCGAAGCGATGAGAATTCAGTCAGAGATGCGGCGATAGAGAAAACGCGATGTGGGAGGGAAAAGGAAAATGTGCGAGAGGAATGCGAGACGAGTCAAAACGATGCGTCGGAGGTAGTAATTGTGCGGAAGGAATTCAATCACGCGCAGAGGGATATCAGCAACGCCAAAGGCGAAGGGAACGATACAGGCCGCGGTAAGCCGCGCTGAACTGTGATGGGGAGGGGTGAGAGAGTCAAACGGATCTTTGTACACGGGTGTGAGGGCTGCACCTCTAAAATGTTTGGCTAGCAGTCCGTGGCAACATTACGTGTAATGAATTGAAACCGGACGGCGGATCGTCTCTACCCAAGAGAGGAAACGAGAGATAGGATCGCCCCCGGTGCCGTCTCGTTCATCAATAGTCATCCGAGCATGTGTGTTGCTTCCTGCTCAGACCCCCAGCTTATAGACAAAAGGCATATAAAGTATAAAACTCAGACGACAAAGTAGCATCTGTCTGGCTCGCGGTGTGCGGATCGATTTATCTGGTGCGGTCGACCGCGTTGCCATCGCTATTGCCAACGCCGCAATGGTGGCGACGATGGCGCTGATGGCGAGCGTGTCGATGGGTCATGTAAACGCCTCCGATTCCTCCTTCCTATCGACCTTTGCCATGCGATTTTCCGCCGGAAAATGCTTTGAATGTGCACTTGCCACTGCGCAACTCCTTAGGCGCTTAGAACCCTAGGACAGCGGTGCGGCCGAGCCGCCGTAGGCCGTACTTAGCCTGCCGCCACAAAGCGACCGTGGATCGCCTCCCGACGTCGCTTGGGCGCGTCGGACATAGCGCTGACCAACCGCCGAACCAGCGCCCCGCCTTCGCTACCGTAGCATCCACGGACGAGCGGCGCGGCGCGCTGCCCTGGGCGTGTCGACGGCCGCTCGCTCGTGTTCACCAACGGTGCTGCGCGGTGACCCGCCACGCGCCGTGTCGCCACTCCGTGGTTCGCCGCTGACCGCCACCGCCGCCGACAGCCGCCGCTGCCAATGCCGTAGACAACGGTCCGAGAACCACGATGGCCAGCTCCGAATACGGGGGTCCCGTCGGCGTCGGCGCACGGGGTGCCAGACCCGCGCTTCGGACCTGTGTCCTTAAGAAAGCGCGGGCCGCGGGTGTTCCAGTTTTGCTGGTGCTGGACGCAGCAGGAGTCAGGCTTTGAAGGCGCATTTTTCAGCCGACGGGATGCAGACGCCCCAGGTCTGCTTTGAACGTGGCGCATGCGCACCGGCGGGGTCGGGCTCCCGCGAGCTTGCTGGCCGAGTATCAGCGGGCATATCGCGGGCGTAGCGCGGCGGCTTTGCATCGCCGGCTTGGGGGCTCAGGACGAAGTGGCCGTGGGTCGGTCGTCCGCCCCTCTCTCTCCACGGCCAGGCGTCGTCACGTCCGGGGAAGGGAGAACTCCCCCGCTCTCCAAGATGCGAGCGCCCCGTCAAGACAGCGCATCAACAGCGGACGTTTTGGCTTTGAAGAAAAAAATAGAGAAAAAAAAGAAACAAACAGACCAGTGATGTGATGTGGTGAAAAGCATTTTTGCGGCTTCTTCCAGAAGCGGATGGGCACCGCATTTAACAGCGTCGCCGGTGCGACCCAAAGTCCCAGGGATGCATTGGAAGGAGAGAGAGCCGATGATGGCCACTGCCGTTGTGCATCAGTCGCAGACAGGGGGGGTATGGTGGTTAGGCAAGATGTCACGACGCGAGAGAGTCTGTACCCCAGGGGCTGGACCCCAAGTTCGCCTACCTGACATGACCCCGGTCCCGGCCGCTTTGCTGACCATCGGCGGTCTGCATTTTTACTGCGAGAAACCAAGGCTCTGCTGTGCAGCCACCCGGTCCTTCTATGTGATGTCTGTCTTGCCATGCGGATCCGTCGTCTCTGCGCTTTATCGTCGTAAGGGGGTCTCAGATACAAAGGAAGGGGGAGAGGGAACCAAAAAAACGCGGCATGCATGGCCGGCCTGCGGTCGCACATCGCGCGTCCAGGCATCCGCCCGCGTGGCCAGAAGAAGCCACGCGGGCAGGGAGGGGAGGCGGGCCTTCAGGCAACGGGGCCTTCACGCCCTGGCGTAGTAAAGGACGGCCAACATGCCCACCATGACACGAAGGTAGCCAAAGATCGCATGCTCGCCGGTCTCGGCGCTGCTCGGCGAGGCGTTCTGGCCGTTCTCGTGGCCCGCAACGCCCTGCAGCGGCACCATCTCCGCCAGCTTGCCCTCGGCGTGCTCCTTGGCATCGATGGTCTTGGCTTCCACGAGGCGCGCGCTGGCGGGTTTGTCTTTCGAGACGGTGGGCGCCGGCGTCGGCATGAGCGCCGCGACAAAGTGGTTGGTCATCGTCGTGGCGGACGCGCTCCACGCCAGGAAGGTGAGCGTGACGGCAACAAAGTTGAGGAAGAGGGCGCCGTTGTTGAGCAGCGAAAAGTGCCCTGAGGCGCGCGACTGGCTGAAGACATCGGGGCCACCACGCGCGGGGTAGATCACGAGCAGACCACGCGTGTCCATCGCGAGCCAGATGTGGTACTGGAGGATGAACGTCTCGAGGCTCATGCGGCCGATCCAGCCGTAGAATCGCGACGAGGACGCGCGGGCCCCGGGCGTCGCGTTGCGCAGAATTACGTAGGCGACCACGATGAGCGGCGAGAGGAGGGCGTGCCACTGGTTGTAGGCGAATTTGTTCGAGAAGAACGTCAGGTTCACAACGACAAAGCCGCCGACCGTCGCGATCGCCGCCAAAATACCGCGGCGCATCAGGCGCGGCCAGCTGCCGTCCGTGGCGTACGTGGCGTCCGCATGGGCCAAACGGGTCTGCAGGCGGGTCACGACAAACGCGGTGACCATTCCGACCGGCACGATCCAGAGATCGAGGGCGAGGCGGAAGCGCGATTCGCTGGCATCCCATTGCGTGTTGAACATGCGGTTAACCACGCCGAAGAGAAGCTCCAGGATACCGGGGAACGTGATTCCCATGGCGACGGCAATGGTGGCGAGGACGATCTTGAACAGCAGCGGCATGGCGGAGTGGGACGCGTTGGCGCTGGAACGGATACGCATGGTCACGTAGACAAAGAGGAACCAGAACGAGGTCAGCGGGCCAAAGTAGTAGAAGAGACTGTTCTGAGTCATCAGGAAGCTCAGCTGCAGCGTCAGCAGGTTGAGCCTGAGCAGGGTGCGCAGCACGCGGCCCATGCTGTAATCCTTCTTCTTGAAGAAGTACATGAAGTGACCGTAACCGGTCATGAACAGGTAGGCGGCGACCATGCACCGGATGGCATTGTAGACATAGGGCATCTTGCTGCCCCCCGTGTAGTGGTAGGCGAGGATCATGAGCTGCATCCAGCCTTTCCACTCGTCAGTGAGGTATCGGTTGAGGAAGCCAGTCGTCGCCACGCTGGGCGGCTTGTTCTTAGGGCCGTGCCGCTCGACTGTGAGCAGGCCCGCGGCCAGGATGACGGCAATGAGGCTCCAGAAAAGGCGCGGGTCGACGGGCTTGTTGACGCGGTAGCTGAGGGCAGAGCGGTCGGCAAAGTAGACCCAGATCAGCATGCCGCCCCAGAGGAACATGTACCACGCGGTGGTCCCGCTCGGCAGGAAGCGGTCGACGATGTGGACGCCGCGGCCGAGCACGCGGCCAAGTCGGGGCTGCGAGCGCATCAGACCCTCTACAACGCGGGACGGTAGGCGCTTGATGAGCACGGGCACGGCGTGCAGCATGGAGAGCATGCAGCCGAGCCACAGCCAGAGCGAGAGGTGCCAGTACGTGCGTTCCTTGGGGGTATCGAGCTTCACGCAGCACGTGGCCACGGGCGGCGTGCGGTTGTTGATCTGGGCGACGCACTGGTTCGTGATGATCATCTGCAGCTCGGCGTTGACGACGCCCGGGGCATAGTGCATGCCATCGGCCGACATGCCCGTCTGCGCGGCCTGCGCATACAGATTCCACTGGCCGAGCTCGAGGGACGGCTCGTAGTTGTCGTGCGCGCGGCCGATGCGGTGGTAGAGCGCCGTGTTCCACTCATAGATTTGCTGCGGCAGCAGGGTCTCGCGGCGCTCCGGTGTGAGGCGCTCCGGGATCACGGGATCCAGGTAGCGCACAATGGGGTTGTCCGACATGTAGCCGCCGGGACCGTTCTTGACGAGCGCAATCACTTCATCCATGGTCTTCAGAAACGCGGCTTTGGCCGCGGTCGGGTCCGGAATGTACCGCATGTAGTGCAGACCGGTGCCCAAGACAAACAGCTTCGGCTTCTGGCCCGAGACCGGCTTCGTGGGCAGAGGCGTCTTGCGATTAAGGAACGACATCATATCGGTGCGGTTCAGATACGGATCCCAGTAAAACTGGGCCTCGACATCGAGAAGGGTGACGTGGTGGTCAGCGTGCTTCTCAAGCTCGACCTTGGCCTGCGACGGATCCAGCGTCGTGATGAACTGTTTGTATAGCTGGCGGACGGTCGAGTCGCCCCAGAACACGACGGGGGCCTTTGCATAGCATGCGCCCACCTGTTTCGCATTAAACTGGTGCATGAAGCATTTCTGCGGCTGCCACGTGACGGGGGCGTCGAGGCCGCGGGTATGCAGAACGCCGTTCTCCATCGACAGCTTGCATCCAACTTCGTAGTCGAACATCTTGTTGAGTTTGTTGATCTTGGACAGCGGCACGCAGAGCCACAGGATCCAGCAGAACGACACCGTCGCCAGGATGGTGAACAGGTGGGAGCCGAGCCATCGGGCCCACGGGTGCGCCCACGGGCCGCGGCGGTCGCTGCCGCCACGGCCGCCGCCATAGCCGCCGCCGCCGCCGCCATGACGGGAAGTGGGCAGTGCCGTGTAGGCGCTGAACCAGCGATCGGCCGAAAGCCAGGCGAAACCGCCGCTGCTGGGATGTCCGTGCGTCGGCCTAAAGGACTCGTACTCGGCGGCGGCGCCGTCGACTGGCACGCCGTGGGCGGCGGCGGCCTCGTCGCCAACGAGCCGCTGGTGTTCGTCCAGGCCGTTGGTGGTGGCGAGGGTGGCCGTCGAGGAGTGGTCGAGCATCATGCCCGGGTAGCGGGCCTCGTCGAACAGGACGCTGGTGGTGGCGCCGGGCGAAGGGCGGTGGGCGACGGCGCCGAAGGGTTCGCGCTCACGCGGCGACGACGACACGTGGTCAGGGCCGTGGAAGGCGTCGGCCATAGTGGCGTCTGGATCGGAAGAAACTCGAGTCTCCACGCGCAACCGTGAGCGAGGATAGAGCGTTCACAAATGCACCGCGACGTGGCGCCCGCGTCGGCGATAGCACAGCGACACCGAAGACGGCTTAGCAGCGAAACAACGCCGTGCAAAGGAGCGTCGCGTAGAAGCAAGAGGACGGGTGCTGTCGTGGATGGCCAGCATAAGCCGTGGCTTCGCGCAGCATGTGCCAGATGAGGCCAGCTGCTCGGCACGGGGGGCAGAAAAAAACAAGCACGGCGACGACGACGCTGACATATGAACGCATGAGCGAGCGTCGCGGTGCTCAAGCAACGTTGGCGACGCCCATCGGCGGCGGGACCGGCCGCCGCCGCCGTCGCCGTCGCCGTCGCCGCCGCCGCCGTCGTGATCGACACCGGCCGGCCCATGGTCGTCATGCTCGGGCGGCGGCGAAAAAGCATGATCTTCCGGCGAGAAACTCCTGCCGGCCGGCCAACGAGACGCGACCGTGGGCTTAGCCCTGCTTCGCCTGGCCCGCGGTGGGCGCGGCGCGGCGCGGCGCGGCGCAGCGCAGCGTGGTGTACATCCCGTCGGGACCGGCGGCGGGCCTGCGGCGGCGCACCAGCCCTCGAGGTCGCTGCAACTCCCGCTGGGACGCGTAGGGCGGGGTTACAAATGACCGTTGCCGAGGGAAAACAAATATATATCACAAATCGAAAAACGAACATGAACGGCGCGTGGAACGGACGGACATGATCACGGCTGGAAGCGACGCGAGCGCTTGGCGCTTGTGTTGATGCGCGGGCCCCTCGGGTCCCCGCGTGCTCCGGGCGGCGCCGATGGCCGCGGTGACGCGGCGATTCCTCAAGGGCGGCGGCGGCGGCGGCGGCCGAAGGCGGCCGAAGGCGCGGAAGGCGGCAAGAGGGGATCGGCGGAGGGGATCGGCAGCAGCGGCGACTCTGGCGTTGGTCTTCGAAGTGCAGCAGAAGACGTGAGACAGACGATGTGAATCATGCGCAGCGCAACGGGTCTGCGGCGACTGAAATGTGCCACAACAGCCGAGGCATATCGCGCAGTTCTCCGATGCAAAGCAGCGGAGTGCGGCGGCGACCATCCAGCCAACCACGCGTTGTATCGAAGCCGATGCCCTCGCGTCCCTCGGCGCAGCGACATCGACGCATGTGCGGAAGCAAACGGAGGAAATCGGAAACGGCCACAATGGACAGCGGCCTGCAGCGCAGCAGTGCACGACCAGCAATCGAGTGGGGGGACGATCGTCCAAATACCATGAGCCTTCGCATCGGCATAGACCGCCGCGTCCGTCGTATTCCGTCTCCCCGAAGGCAACGCGTGGGCACGGACTTGCGGGAGATACTGAAGGCTCCACCTTCGGTGGGTGGACTCTTCAAATATGATCTTAATACTCAAAAATGGCGCTCTGCGCGAGAGGCACACGGGGCGCGAGGGGCGGGGAAGTCATACCATTTTGGCGATATGCCGGTGCAGACGATCCTACCCGGACCCGCCGTGGCCACGAGGAAGACGCGGCGGCGGCCACCGGCCCTTCGGAGGGCCGTCGCGGCGCGCCGCCTAGACGTCTGCGTCCGTGAGATAAACGAGGATCTCCCGGCAGACCGTCTCATACGCCGGCGGCAGCGCCGCCGACGAATGCGCACCGCCGCCATGGTCGCCGCTCATCGCAAGCGGGTCGGTCGCCGTGCTCGTGGCAGTGGCGCGGGTCTGTAGCCGCGACTGGACCTTGGCGAGCGTGCAGACTTCGCGGACACTCTGTCGCAGGGCGGGCACCACATCGAGCGAGACAATATCGCGCGGCGCGGCGGCGTCGGCGTGCGCGGCAGCGTCGGCATGCGCGAAGGCGATGGCGCGGAAGGCGGCACGAACCGCATCAAGCAGCCGCGGGCGGTCGAGCACGAGACATCCTAGCAACAGGCCCAGGTATGCGGCGTGAAGGGCCCGCTCGGGCGTCTGCTTCGCGAGAAGATGCTGCGAGACATACATGCCCGTCAGCGCCGCGACCGCGGGCATGCGCGGCGGGGTGGCGGGCCCGGATGAGGCCAACGACGGCGCGGACGGCAGCGACGGCGCGGTCGCCGTCGTCGATGTGGCCGATGGGGAGGATGCCAGCGACGCCATAGCGAGCGGCTGTAACCCCCACGGCGTGATAGAACACTGCGCCAGCGAGGTTTGCACGTCCATACCCCACTGAGCTGGCGAGCCGCTCGACAAGGCCGCTGCGGTGCGAGTGCCGCGCAGCAGGTTCATGAGGAAGCCGCAGGCCAGCATGGAGCGGTCAAAGAAGAACGCGTCGAGCTCGACGGGATCGATGTCGTTGAGGCCCATGGTCGATGTCCTAGCCGCCGCCGGGGCCGTCGCTAGCGGTGATGCGGTGCCGTCACCGCCTGAGAGCACGGCCGCGCTGTCCTGGAGCACCAGTTGGTGCGAGATATGGCGACGGGCGTCATACCACATACAGGCCCATTCGAGGACCATCCGCATCGCATCGGCTGTGGGAACCGCCGCGGGCGAGGATGCGGCGCTGCGGGACAATGCCGCCGCAGCTGGTTCGGGGGCGAGGACGAGGGCGGCGCCGTGCCCGAGATTGACCAGCGCTTTAAGCGCCGGCAGCGTGAACACGCGCCAGAAGTCGTCGCCGGGGCCGCACGCCGTGGGCGTCCGCGGGGCACGGACCAGCAGCGCGACCAGCGCGCGGGCGAGCGTCAATCCCGGTGATCGGGGATACGATGGCGTCGGCGATGCCGCGGTGTCCGTCGTGGAGACCGCTGCTGCCGTGGACGCCGTCGCCGCTGCAGCCGCGCCGTTCGTCAGAAACTCGACGAGCGTCAGCAGCATCAGCATATCGGCGCCATGGGGCGGGACGCCGTCTGTGACCAGTGGCGGCGGGTCTGCTCCCGGACGGCGCTGTGCGAGTAACCGCAGCCCGTCGGTCGCGAGCGCATCAAAGACGGCCTCGACGGCTCGGAAGAGCGGCGTCTGGATCAGCGTGGTGGGCACGGCTCCGGCGTCCGCGAGCGCGCGGCTGTCCCGCAGCAAGGTCTGCGCCGAGGCCTGCGTCAGCGGCAGCCGCGCAAGAAAGCGCAGCGCGAGGATTTGGATGAGGTCCAGCGAGGCGAGCGAGCTGGCGAGTCCGGCCTGCGCGGACAGCTGTGCCAGCTGCTGATCGAGGGCCGCGTCGTGAAGGCCATCATCGTCACCGTCGGCAGCATCGGCGGTGGCGCTACCAGCGGCGGCGGCGTCGAAGGCACCCCCGACGTCCGCGGTGAGCAATTCCAAGGCCAGACGCACACAGGCCGGTCCTTCCTGACTCTGCTGCAGAATTGCAACATTCTTGGCATCGCGCGCCATCCCTGCGAGGACGAGCAGAACTGCACGCCGCGGAGTCGTCACGCCCGGCCCGCGTCCCGCGTGGTCGAGCAACAGCCGCGCCAGCGCCGGGAGCCGGTCAAAAGCGCGCATATTGAGCCAGAACCCGGGCGTCACACTGCGTTTCGCGAGGCTCCAGAGCGCCTGGTTGCGCAGCGCGCCGTGACGGTTGCGATACCGCGTGAGCGCTGCGAAGTCTTCGTGGATGTAGCGCCACTCGTCCGTCAACGCAGCCCGGGCGCCCGCCACCGCAGCCGACAAGGAAGCCGCCTTGACTTTGGAGGGGAGCTTCGGCTTGCCGGCCGCCGTGGTCGGCGCCGCCGCCGCTCGGGCCCCGCGGGCGTGAGTCATTGTCGGCGACGGTCCACGCGCCGCGCAGGGCGGCATGAACGCATCGGCATCCGGCGCGGCGTCGACGTCGTCGCTCTCGGACTCGTCGCTGGGCGCGAGTCCCTCGGCGCGGCGTCGCTGGCGCAGCGATGGGTACGCGTCCACATCGGCGAGCGCGAACGCGGGGTCGCCCGCGCCGCTTGTCCATGCGCGCTCGAGTCGCGTCAGCTCGGCCACCGCCGCGGCGCCGCTTGGGCCGTCGAACGGCGACGCGGACGCTGTTGATGCCGACGCGGACGCCGACACCGACAGCGCCAGCGCCGCTTCGGTGCGGCGGTCGGCGGCCCGCAGCGCCGCAGCTTCGGCGGCACAGCCGTCATCGGAGGCGTCCAGTCCACCCAGCGTCAGGTCCTCGAGGAAGCGCGGCGCCCGCGCATACGTGACGATTTTGGGACCCGACCGCAGCGAACGGGGCACGCCGTCTGCCGGCGCATCGACCGTGTCGGTGGCGGCGACGGCGGCTGCGGCGCGGGGCGAGACGCCGACGGCGCGGGGACGGACGGGGCTAACGAGCGCTTGAGCCAGAACGCGGGGTTCGCGCGGCGACCGCGCCTGCATCCGCGCCAGACGGCCGCCACGGGGTCGGGCCGTCTCGGCGGGATCGGCAGGCGCCGCCAACAGGGCTTCCAACGCGCCATCGGCGGCCAGCAGCTGAACCAAGGGCTCAACAACCAGCCCCGCTGATGCGGTGGCGGTGGCGCGACGGTCGTCGTCGTCGTCTCCATCGTCGTCGTCGTCGCCATCGTCATCGTCGATGGCGGCCACGGGTGCGAGACCCGCCAGACAAACGGCCGGCGCCTCGGCGGGCGCCAGCTGGATCGCGCCGTCATCGCTCCAGGACCTCATCCGCGCGCCGTGGGGCGGCGTCGATGGCGCCGCCGTCGCCGCGGGCTTCTGGCGGGCGAGCGCCCCCCGGGGCGCGTCCCGCGCTCGTCGGGACGGCGGGAGGGTCGGGGCGGCGGTGGACGGCGCGGACGACGGCGCCGCCGCGTGCGCCACGAGGCGCCGCCGCTGGTCCGCCTTCGAGAGGAGCGCGTGCAGCGACGACGGCGCTCCAAGACGGCCGTGCGCCGCGGCCCCCCGTGGCGGCGCCGGCGGGGCCGCCGACGGCGTGACGGCGGCTTGGGGTTTGCGCCCCGCCCGCGCGGCCGTCGGCCCCGTCGACCCGGTGACCGCGGCGCGCCGTGGCGAGACCGAGGCGTCCGCGCCGGCGGCCGCCGGACGCGGCCATGCCGCCGCCGGGGATCGAGATGGCGGCTCGTCCATGGGCCAACGGGGCAGATCCATCGTCACGTCGAGTGACCACGGGTCCGCCACTGTCAGGATCGCTGTCGGGGTGGGCCCCGCCGCAGCAGATGCTGGCTGGGGCGTTGGGGCCGCTGCTGACGGCGCTGGTGCCCGCACCGAGACCGAGACGGGCTCCGGTGCGTCCGCGGCCGGGGAAGCGCCGCGCCGGCGGAGGGTCCAACGGCGTGGCGGATTAGAGGGCTGCGCGCGGTCCACGACCGCCACGGTCTCGACGGCGGCGGTCGCTGCCGACCGAGCGGCCGTAGCTGCATCCGGGAGGTCAAGCGCCGTAACATCGGAAGTGGGCAGGGGGGCGTTCGGCAGCAGGGGCGACGCTGCGCCGCGTTTCCGCAGCACGGTCAGCTTCGCCGACGCCGCCGGCGCCGCCGGCGACGGCCGCTCCTGGGCCGCCGCTGCTGCCGCCGTCGTGAGCGGGCTCGGCAGCGGCCGCTGGCCCATCGCGCCCACAATGGTCGGCCGCGGCGTCGGCGCCGCCGCCGCGGTCAGTGCCGCCATGTCCACACGCTTCACGCGCGGCGGCGAGGACAGGAGCTGGGCGCGCGCGAGCAGCCGCGCTTCATTGCCGCTCAGGGGTCCTACGTACCGGCCTAGGCGGCGGGCGATGCGCTGCGGGGACGGCGATGGCGAGGGCGCGGGCGAGGGCGACGGCGACGGCGACGGCACAGCAGGTTTGGCCGCAACGGCGGCGTGCAGCGGCGGGGTCGCTGCCGCGGAGCTCCGCCCGAGCGCCATGCGGGGCCCGGGCGCCGGCGAAAGGAGGGTCGGGACGGAGGACGGCTGCCGACGTTTATAGGTGGTGACGGGCGCGCGGCGGCGCGGGACGCTCGCGAACGGGTCGCCCATGAGCTCGGCGGCCGCCATCGCACCGGACGACGCGAACGTCATGGACGCGGCGGCCGAGGACGCCGAGGATGCGGGCGCCAGCAGCGCCTCAAACGGCGACGCCTCGGCGGCCCTGGCGGCATCGCTGCGGCGGCCGTGCGCGCTGATGCCGATGCTGACGCTAACGCCGACGCCGGCGCCCGCATTGAAACCGACCATCACGGAGACGCTGGCAGGAAGAATTGTCGTAGCGATCAGCGTTCCTGTGGTCTGTCGGCGGTCCGCTGCGGGAGAGGCGATCACCGCTTCGAAGTTTCGCAGGGGCTGTGGACGACGGCGACGGCCCCATCGGCCAACGAGCTGGGAGTGTCTGACGGCGACCACGGCATTGAGAGCGGCCGAGTCTGGGCGAGTCTGCAGCGGCGTATGATGATCTGCGGCGGCACGGATGGGGCCGTCCGGGATGGAGGCGGGTCCGGGAACCCGGTGCCCGGCCGAGAGCATGGCCGGTCGCGATCAGCGTATGGGCGGCCACGTAGCGAGTCTCGCAGGACCCGTATGACGCTCATACGTCTTGCGGTGTCTCGGCCGTGCGCTCGCTGCTTGCGTCATACTGGTGCTGCGCTGGCGTCCGCCGGATGAGCGCCGTTCCCTTGGACGCGAAGGGTGGGGGCGCCGCCGCTAGCTGGCTGGCTAGCTAGCTAGCTAGCTGGCTGGCTGGCTGGCGAGCTGGCTGGCTGACTTGGCTGGCTGGCCTGTGGCTGGCAGCCGGGGCGCCCGCCCGCACCCTGATGGACCAGGCGCCGCCACCACCGGCTCGAGCTGGTAGGCGCTGGTATGCGCGGCGCACCGGTGGTCAACACGCGCATCGATCGACGATCCGCGGCGGTCGTCGCGGCCACGTGACGGCACCCGGATCGGCGGCACCCTGAGGGGCTCAGGACCCCGTGCGACGCGGGCCCGCGGCCGCCCTGCCGGAATCGTGGCGAGAGCCGCCCGAGGCCGACCTCGGATACTCGGATCCTGAGTCCTCCCGGTCCTGATCATCCTGATCATCCTGATCACCCTGGACCACATCCACATCCACGTCGGATCCGCTTCCTGCCGATACACCTGCTGATACGCGCTCGCCGTGGGGACTCCTGTGGCGCCGCCGTCGCCCGCGCGTCCCGCGCATCGGCCCTCCGACGCGTGTGACGACGGCCCCCGCCATGGCGCCATCGCCGCCGCCGCCGCCGCCGGCTACGGCGCGCTGGACCGAGCAGTACACGGCCTTGGTGCGCCAGCATGCGGCCGAAGCGCATAGCCTCGAAGGCGCCCTCCGGTCCATCAGCTACCTGCTTCCCGGCAAGTTTGCCGGCGCCGACTTGATCTCGGAAGCTCGTAAGTCCACCAACGTGACCCACCGCGAGCATCGCCGCATCCTGCCCTCTTCCCCCTCACGAGACGGGGGAGCGGTCCCGATGAGCCGCAGGCCCGGATGAACCGCTCGCGGCGATGAGGCATCGTCGGCCTCATCGAGCAATCGCCTCGCCTGACCGTCGCACCAGGGCGTGCACGCCGATCGCTCACCTCTCGACTTCACTTGCGGCGCTGTAGTCTTCTCGGCGGTCAACCTGCTCGGACTCGCACATGACCGGATCCTGGCGCAGCGCTTCCGCGACCGCGCGCCCGCCGCCGTCGTCAGCCCCTTCAACCGCTACATCGAGTACCAGCACGAGCGCTCACCAGCGTTCCGCAAAACGGCGCAATGCTTGACGCTCGTGCAGACGCTCGAAGTCCTCGCCGAGATGGCGACGCTGTTCCTGTGCACCCGCGGCGCCGGCCGCCACGCCGTCGGCCGCGGCGTGCACCGGCTGCTCACCGCCGTCCGGCCTGCGGCCACGAGCGCCGTCCACGCCGTGACGGCCCACGGCGCCCGCGCGCCTGCCGTCGGCGGCGCGGCCGCCAACCTCCCCGACGGCGCCGCCCCGTCGGTCGCCGGGATGGTCGCCGCCGCGCTCGGGCCCATGACCACGGCGGCGGCCACGGCCACGGCCACGGCGGGACGCCGCTCCCTGCGGCGTCGGTGGGCCGTCGTCCTCGCGATCGAGCTCATCAAGCTCGCGCTCCGCGCCAACCTCCTGCGCCTCTCGGGCGGCCGCATGCTCCCGCACGCCGTGATGCCCGAGCGCGACTACGACCCGTCCCAGCAGGCGCAGGCTGACGCGGCGGCAGCCGGCGGCGACGGCGCGATGGCCGCCGCCGCCGCCGACCCCGCGCTGGCCCTGGCCGCAGAGCCGCCCGTCTGGAAGGGCCGCCGGTCGGGGCGCTCGCATCTCGTGGTGGACGCGCTGCTGCGTCCGGAGGACGCCGCGGCCGCCGCGGCGACGATCGACTTGCCGCGGGCGCTGGCCGCGCGCCGGGCCGGCAAGCCGTTGGGCCTGTCGCCACGGCATGGGGCGGCCCACGGCGCCGACGGCGCCGATGGTGCCGACCCGCTCGATGCATACATGGCGACCCGGGCGCTCCCGGACGCGACGCGCAGCCCCCTGCGCTTACTGCCGTCCCTCGCCGCGGACCGCCGCCGCCTGCAGGCCGAGTATGCGTATCTGCTGCGGCCCGTGATCTATGGTAAGTCCACGTCGGCGATGAGGGCTCAACCCCGTGTCGGATTGCCAACAACTCATTCCATGGTCGTGTTTTCCGATTTGTTTCTTTGACTGATGGCTAGTCCTGATGATCATGCGGTATGGCCGACGCTCGTGGAAGCCGTGGCTGCTGTCGCTGACCGTGGAGTGCGGCGCGTTTACGACGGCTGCGCTCAAGATCACGCGGCCGTCGGCGCCGACGCTCCCGCCTCAGGCCCACCTGTCCACGCTACAGCGGTGGATTCTGTCGCTCATTCGCCTGCGCGGCCTCCGGATTCGGATGCGCCGCGACATTGCGCCGCTCGAGAGCCAGGAGTACAAAAAGCGGCTCTGGCTGCTGCTCTACTATTTCTTGCGCATGCCATTATACGACGTCTACACCAAGTAAGTGTCCACCACGCGATCGGCGTGGCGACGATCCTGCGGCTACGAGCTGCCAGTAGGATTGCATCGATCGTCGACTCACCCTCTGCTTTCTCTGATGATGTTTTGTTGGGTATGATGACAGACCGCGCCTGGACCGTTTCGCCAACGCCTTGTCGACGAAACCGCTGCTGTCGCTGTTCTCGGGTCTTTTCCAAGACTACCAACCGCTCTGGGAACAGTATTACTTTACGACCTCCGGCTTCTGAGCCCCGCTCACGGAAGCCATCTCCCTCGTTTGCGGCAACGATGTCGCCCGCTCAAGTTAAACATAAAGAATTTCGACCAATCGTGTCCTAAGCTATTCCTCAGCTTTCTCAGAACCGGAAGTCCAATTGCATGGCACGTTCTTCATATGGTCGTACAAGCCAAGCTAGCAAAATGGGATGCGGACCGACGGAAGTCGGTGAATCCGAGGAACGATCGCAGGCCTTTGCGGGAGGTGGGCATTTCGGCGTCGACCAGCGCTTTTAGCTTGGCAGGGTCAGGTTTCCATTCCACCCTTCCCAATCATGAGGCCTCGATACGCGGTTTGCGGAGTCCAAACGCGCCCTTGGCTTGGTTCAACGTGACCCCACCAAGGTCCAATCCATAAGAGCATCCATGACGCGCCCCTTGCAGGAGACCGTCCAGCAGTGACCAGCATGGTCCTACGTCTTGCAGATGGCTCTCCCAGGTATCGGACGGTTTCCAACCGAAACAAATCTCTGCGATCTGCCTGCGCAGCACGGCGAGGCCGTGTCGGCCGGACAGCGCCACGCATCGTTGGGACTCGCGCGCCACTTCAGCGCCCATCGTGAAAGCCTTTCGCGTCGGGCATCAGCCCGCCGCGGGCGCCGCCCAAGCCAGCCCACGGGGGTCGGTCTCGGCGGCGGCCGCGGCGGCCGCGGCCGTCCCGGCGATCGTGACATCCCCGCGATGCCCGGCCTCCGCGGTGATCGGCAGGGCCGTCTCGTCTTCTCCGGCGTCGCCGCCGGCAGGATCGGAGTTTCTCCACGAGAGCGCACGCGAGGGTCGCGTCGCGTGGGCCTCCAGCTCGGGCCGATCGGCCGCCGCGGCGCACGGCACGGAGGCCGCGGCGACGCCGACGCCGACGCCGACGCCGATCGCCGATCGCCGATCGCCGATCGCCGCACCGGACGCCGTGCTCGCCGCTCCCTCGCCTGACCCGCCTGACCGCCGCCATGCCGGCCACCGCTGCCGACCCCGCGGCCGACGTCGACGGCCCGGCTCCCGCGTCGACCCCGGCCACCGACGCCACCTCCGCCGCGTGTTCGTCCGCGACCTCCTCGACCACCACCAGCCCGCGGCCGCCGCGCCACCACCGCGCCGACGGCACCCAGTCGGCGCGATCCAGCACGACCACGCGCACGGGGACGCCCCGCCCCGCGTCACCCGCCGCGTCGCCGGCCCTCGGCGCCCTGAAAGCGCCGTCCTGGTCGCCCGCCGACCCGGCGGCGTGGCAGGCCGCGCCGTCCAGCGCGCCGACGGCGCGAGCACCCGCGGCGGAAGCGGCGTCGGCGGCGTCCCTGGCATCGGTGCGGCCCGAGAGCCCGCCGCGGCGTCGTGCCGCTATGCCGCGGGAGGCCGACGCCGAGTCCGAGCGCAGCGGGTGGACGGCGGCCTCGCCGGCGCCCGTGCGCGCGCCCATCAGCCTCGGCACGCTCGTCGGCGCCGCCGCAGCCTCGTCGTCGGCCATCCACCAGCACGCCGAGTCGCTCATGTCGCAGCACCGCAGCACGATCGTCGATCTGTGGAGCCAAGTCCAGCGCAACCCGTGGGTCTCGGCGCAGTCCTCGCCCCGGCTGGGCGGCCGCCGCGACCTCGCGTCGGATAGCACCTCGACCGTCTCTGTCGCGGGCGGTGCCGTGAGCCCGTCGCCGTCGTGGCCGTCGGGCGCGCTGGCGACGGCGTCGGGCGCGCTAGCGACGCCGTCAGGCGGCGGCGGCGGCGGCGGCCGCTTCCGCGATTTGACGCCGACAGGCGGCCGCGCCGGCGCGACACCACTAGATCGGCTGGTGGCGAAGCTCGACGAGGCGTTCGAGTACCAGCATGCCGTCAACTGCTCCACGGCGCGGGCGTCGTCGCTCAACTACATCGCCGCGCTCAACCAGTGGAGCCGTCAGATGCATCTGGAGAAGCAGCTCGACCTGGGGCGCCGCCAGATCCATACTTTGCAGAACGTCGTCACGGACCTCGAGGGCACCATTGACGGGCTCAACCAGGAGATGGCGCAGCAGACGGTCCGCAGCAGCTCGCTGGAAGTCGCGCTGCAGCGGACACAGAATGACCTCGCCATGGCCGTGCACGAATATCGGCAGGCGATCCGTCACCAGGAGGAGCTGCTGGCCGAGCATGCGCGCGTGCTCACCACGATGCAACGCCAGCGCATCAACCAAGACTTCCTGGTGGATTCAGGGTAAGTCAGACCGGATGCAGTTATTCGCGATGCGAAGCCATGCAATGCCATGAGGATAAAAATGGAACCAACTCACTCGGACGGCCTTTATGTCGCGTCTTTTTCTGATCAGAATTCTCGTGGCCACACTGTGGATGGTCAATACGCTACTTGTGCGCCAGCCGCTGCGCGCCGCACTAGCGCTGACGTCGCTGCAAGGCCGCCGCCGTCGGTGGGTGGACCAGCTCTCGCGCCTGTCGATGGCGCTCCTTCTCTTCCTGCGCATGCGGTCGGCCGCCACCTCCTACGGCGTCCATCAGCAGGCCGGCGCGTTCCTCATTTACTTCCGAAATGCCGGCGCCGTCGTGCAGCGCCTTCTGTATCGCATGATCACCGGCAAGTCGCCACCTACTGTGTCGCCACCGCCGCCCGCGGCGTCCAAGGCGTCCACGGCGTCCACAGCGGCCGCGGGCTTCGCTAGTGCGCCGCTAGCAAGTGTGATCCCCGGCGGCTATGCCGCGCAGACCGGTCCGTTCAGCCATACCCTCGCCAACGCCTCGCCGTCCCCGCACCCCGCCCTGATCGCGGCCTCGACGACGGTCGCCACCATCGCCATCACGCCGGCCTCGCCCGTCGCGGACGCCCGCGCGGACGCCGACGCATCCTCCAGCCTGGTGGCGCAGCAGTCGGCCGCCGCCGCATTCGAGCTCTACTCGCCCTTATCGTATATGTAATCGATGGCCTCGGGATGCCGGTGATCGGCACCAGGCCGCCCTAACGCGTGGAGCACACGGACCCGTGGTCGGCGCGGGGTCCCCGGCAGCGGCGGCGGCCTGAGCCCCGTTTGCTCGTGCCCCTGCGCCCTCGCTCGGCGGCGTGGGGGGCGGCATGCTCGGTGGCGTGGCCGGCGTGACGCGGATCCCCGGCGGCCGCCGTGGCCGACGGCCCCTGGCAGGACCATACCGACGCGGTCGCCTGGCGCGATGTCCAACAGAAGAAGCCGGCGATCCGTCGCTGGACGCGCTGGTGGACGCGTCCACCCCGCTAGGATCGCTAGGATCGGACGCCGGGCCGCGGTGACGGCGACGGCGACAGCCCGCGGACGCCGCGTCGACCCCCCCGACGACGCGCCGTCCACCGGTCTGATCGCGATCCTGCCGACGCCCTGCGGCGCCACCGCTCCTCTGCCACCCTGCTGGCTGCGCACGCCGACTGCGCGATCGTGTCTTTGCTCGACCCGCGGCCTCGGACCTGGGTTGCGGATCGCCACTCGACACGGCGGCTTCCCTGATCGCCGGCTGGCCGCCGCCGCCGTCTCTGCCGCTGCCGCTGTCGCGGCCGGTGCTGCCGCCATGGAGTCCTATGCGCCTGAGTATACGCAGCATCACCGTCCGTTGCTCGGGCTCGTGAACGTCCCGCCGCCCACGCCCCCGGCGGCCCCGGGCCACGGCGCTGACGCCGCGCCTAGCCCGATCCCGGTCTACCCGCCGCCCGACCCCGCCGTGGTCGGCCTGTGCGATGCGTTCTTCCGCGCCGACCGCGAGGCGGCGGCCGCCGCCGCCTACGCCCTCGCCCTCGCCACCGGCCGCGCCGCCGACGACACGCCGCGGCCCTCCGTCAAGACCAGTCTCCGCATAGCCGGGCATACCATCTTCCATTGCCGCGTGTTCCCCGAGGGCACCGACTTCACCGTCCCCAGCACCGGCGGCGGCGGCAGCCAGAGCGGCGGCAGCTATGCCGGCTCGAGCCGCAGTGGGCTGCCCGAGGACGCCGGGGCGTTCAGTGGCGGCAGCCGCCAGGGCGCCGTGCCGCTGTCGCCGCTGAACCCGACGTCGCCGCTGTACCCGGACGGGCTGTTCAGCCCCGAGTGGGTCCAAAAGTACGAGCAGCACACGCCGGCCGTGGTCCTCGGCATGTACCATCTGCCCGACGCCGAGCACGGCGCGCCACTGCACATCCTGCGCGAGCTTGATGGGCACTTCATCGCGCGGCTCATGGACGAGCGGCGCAAGTATGCGAGCGCCATCCGGCGGTTCACGGCCGTCGTGGTGCTCGCGCCGCACCAGGCACAGGCCGCGATCACCGAGGAACGCATCCACTACATCCGCAAGGGCGCCGGCCTCGACAGCAAGTCGCTGTTCGTGCTGCCCAAAGCGACGCCCACGACGGCCGCTGTCGATCTCGATGCCATGATGCTGCATATGACTCAGATCCTCGGCGAGTATGCCCTGCTCTTTTACCGGGAGATGATCAAGAAAATCCAGAAGAAACGTAAGGCCCGCCTAATGCTGCTCAGCCAGGGCGGCTCGCTCGGCACGCCGGCGCCGCCGCCCGGCGAGCTCGGCGGGGGGATCGGCGGACGCCCGCCGACGGCGGTCTCGCCCACGACGGCCGACGGCGCGTCGTCACCGGCCGTGGCCTCGTCGGTCTCAGGCACGGCCTCGGTGGCGTCCGCAGTCGTCTCAGCCGTGGGCTCCCACCAGCACACGACGCAGGCGTGGTTCATCCGGTATGACTACAAGACAGGCGTGTTCTGCGAATTCCGGGACGACGTCTCCGGCGCGATCCGGTCCTATGAGAGCGCGTACAACAACCTCGTGCGCCACTATCTGACGCTGGCGGCGATCGGGCCGCGGGTCCGTGAAAACCTGCTGTTCGCCGACGCGCTCTTCATCAAGATGGTGATTCTCAGCTTCCGTATCGGGCAGCCCGTCGCGGCGCAGAACCTGCTACACCGCCACCTGAAAGCCATGGCGCAAGTCTGTCTTCCCGAGGATGAGCGCCATCTGCTCGTGCATCGCGCGTTCCCGGTCCCGCTGCCGCTTTCGCGCCACGCGCTGGCGATCAGCCTGCACGTCTGCTTTGTCGCGTGGCAGGCCCATCTCTACCACTGCTTCGGTCAACTCGTCGCCCACGGCCTGGCCCGCAACCCCGAGCTCCTGACGTGGCCGGGCAGCGGCGGCTTCCCCGGCATCGCCAGCGACTCCTTGATGGTCGCTGCGGGCAGCGCCGCGGGCGCCGTGCTCCCGACAGCGACGCTGACGCCGCAGCAGCAGGTTCAGTTTCCGGCGGCCTATGACGAGATCGCAGCCCAGCAGTATACTCGGCTCTTCCACTTCTACCGCGAGCTGGCGCACGACGGCGCCACCCTGCCGCTGCGCACGCCCGCCCTGTTCCTGCTGCCGCCGACGCTGCCGCGGCACGCCGTCTCGGCGGATGGCGAGATCGACGCCGCCGTCTGGGCCGACCGCGCCGTCGCGCTCTGGGACGCCGCCTACCAGCGCTACCAGCACAAGCGCCACCGCCGCGGCTACCCGCGCATGGCGTGGCACGCGCTCTCGGAAGTGGCGCAGCTGACGGCCGAGCAGGGCCAGTATGCGGCGGCGCTCGAGCGCTACGAAGCGATGATTAACGACCCGCTGGTGGACTCGTGGAACACGCTCCTGCAGCACGCTCTGTGCTGGACGGCGATGTGCTATGTCCATTGCGGCCAGTGGTCGCTGGCCGTCGCGACGCTCGTTCGCATCTTGTCGCTGTGGCAGGGCGACCCGCAGCCGCTAGCCCACGCCGGCGCCTTCCTCGCCGCCCTTCTCGCCGGCCGCCTGCCTGCCCGCAGCCTCGTGGCGGAGCTGGCGTTGCCTGCCCACGACAGCGCCGCCACCCAGACCCTCCTGGCGGGGGCCGCCGGCGCCGGCGCCGGCGCGCCGACGGCGACGGTCACGATGGCCGCGCCCGAGACCAACTGGTACGACGTGTCCGTGGGCTTTCGGCAGAGCACGGCGCCCATCCGCTCCCCGATCGCGTTCCAGCTCCGCGTCGCGGCGCGCGCCGCCGCCCACGCCGCGGCGCTCCCGCCGATCGCCGCCGTCGTCGTCCATCTCCGCAACGCGCGCCAGCCCCACGTATTCCTGCACGACGCGCGACGCCCCGACGCGCCATGCCACGTGGCCGTCGACGACGAGGCCGGCGACGCCGACAGCGCGGGCGGCCGCATCCAGACCCGACTCGGGGGCGACCGCCCGGCGTGGTCCGTGACGGCCACGACGCATGCCTGCGTGCCCGGCGACGTGACGCTTGAGGCGCTGGAGCTCGTCTACGCCGCGCCGCCGTCGGACGCGCCGTGGCGCTCTCTGGATGCCGTCCGCGCCGTGCCCCATGCCGTGCTGCGCGTGACGCCGTCGGCGTTGGTGCCCGGCGAATGGATCGATCCGGCCGCCGCGACGGCCAGCGGCCACCTGCCGCGCGGCGGGACGGCGCGCGGCACCCTGTATGCCGTCTGCAAGGCGGTCCAGCCCCGGCCGACGGTCGAGATCAGTCTGGCGACGGCGCTGTCCGCGGCGTCCGCGACTAGGGTCGTGGCCACGCCGCCGTCGCCGCCGCCATCGCCGGGCGCGCTGTCGCTGCAGCCGCTATCGGACGCGCCGCTGACGACCGTGCTGGACGAGCCGTTCCCGATCTGCGTGCAGATCCGGCCGATGCGGGACGCGGCGCCACCACGCGCCGAGCCCTTGCGCGTCGCCGTGTGGGTACGCGCCGAGTTCAAGACGATTGGCACCAAGCTGAACGAGGCCGAAGACCCCAACAGCGTCTTTGCGGCCACCAGCGAAGCACCAGCGGCCGCCAGCAGTTACTTTGCGATGGACGACGTCGCCTACGTCGACCTGAAGCCGCCGCCGCCGGACGCCGCGGCCGTCGACGGCGCCGGCGACGGCGCCACGACCATGGCGACCGTGCACCTGCTCGCGCGCCGGACAACCACGGAGCGCACGCTCATAGTCAGCGTCTGGTTTGCCCACGCGCCCGCGGCGGCGTCCGCCGCGCTGACGCCTGAGGCCCTACAAGCGTCCGGCTGCCGCCATACGGAGACGCGGCACGTGAACCCCATTTTGCCGCTGACCCACGGATCGGGACACCACGCAATCCGGATCACGCGGCAGGACCCGCCGCGCCTCCTCCCGCCGCTCGACCCGGCCGCCGCATGGGTGCCCCGCATCGCTTATACCTTCATGGTGCTCATGACCCTCGAAACGCCGCTGCCCCGGGTGATGCTCACGTCGCTCGAGGCCGTCACGGACGCGCAGGAGCGTGCGCGCCGCCACGGGGCCACCGCCGCCGCCGCCGCCGCCGCCGCCAGCACCACCGCGAAAACGGCGGCGCTCGCGACGGCCGGGGCGGAGCCGACCTTCACCATCCAGATGATGAACGACGGCGCGGTCGGCGAAATGATCCCGACCTCGAGCGCCACGATCGCGCTCGTGCTGAAATTCGTGGCGCCGGCGACGCATCCCTTGACGCAGCTCCCGCGCAGCCACCTGGTGGCGCTGTGGTCGCGGCCTGGATCGGCGCTGACGAACCGGACGCTGATCCCGCTGCCGCCCGTCTACCTGCCGCCGCCGCGCGTCTATGTGCGCATCGACGCACCGGCCGTCATGACCCAAGCGCAGCCCGTGACGGCGCGGATGGACGTCGTCAACACGACCCAGCAGTATCTCCAGCTCCGTGTCACGCTCGCGTCCGTCGAGCACTTCGTCTTCACCGGGTACAAGCAGCGACAGATCGGGCTCCCGCCGCTCACGACGCATACCTTCGAGTACCGGCTCGTGCCGCTCTCGGCCGGCCGCTGCCTGCTGCCGACGCTGCGCGTCGTCTCGCTGAACGTGCTCGCGGCGCAGGCGGCCGCCGCGGCGCAAGCCGCCGCCACCCAGGCCGCCGCAGCGCAGGCCGCCGCCGCCGCCGCCAACGGCCCCGCCTCGGCCTCGGCGACCAGCGTCTCGCCGCCGTCGGCGCTCAGCGGTGCCTCGACGCCCCTGCTGGCGGCGCGCGCCAGCATGCAGGCCCTGCGCTCCTCGATCGTCGGCCTTGCGCAGGGCGACGCCGGCAGCGCCGCCGAGCGCTCGGAGCGCGACCGCAGCGCCAGCCAGAGCGCGAGCACGCGCGACCTGCTGCTCGATGCGAACCGCAGCGCGCCGTCGCTGCCGGGCCGCGACGACGACGGCTCCGGCCCCGGCTACGGCCACGGCGCCAGCACGCCACGCAGCCACACGTTCACGGGGTCCGGCGCGGCGAGCCGCGGTGCACTGCGGCTCGCGATGGCCAGCGGTGCGAGCACGGCGACTATCGGCGGCGGCGGCGGCGGCGGCGGCGGCGGCGGTGGCGGCGGCGACATGGCTGGCGGTGCCGCGGACGCCGCCACGGGCGGGTCGAACGCACCTCGGGGCGCGGGGGCGCCGTCGCCGGACTCACCGTACGAAGCGCTCATGATAATGACCGAGTCGGATCCCACCTATGTCTTTGTCCGTGCGCGGCCCTTATAATGTGCCCGGGGCATCGCGCTGGATCCATGCATCGTCCCTCCTTCTCCTGGGCCGTATGGACGTTCAATATAAAACAGAGGTGCCGATCAACCGTTGAGACGTCACCCGGCCGCCGCGCCGTCCCGCCTTCGGCCCAGGAGTGCCGGGCGAAACACGGCTCTGCGGCTCCTCCGTCGAGCGCGCGGCAGAGACAAGTGAATGGCAGGAAGACAACAAGCCCGCGCGTGGCACCATCACCGGCGCCCCTGGAACAACCGACGATCTCGATGGCGACGGCGATGGCGACAACAACGCGTCGATGGGAGTCGCGTCGGGCGACACGTCGGCGGCGTCGACGATGGCGATGCTTACTCGTACGGCCGGTCAGCATGAGATCGCCGCCGCCGCCGCCGCCGCCGCCAGGACCGCCGCAGGCCCGGGCCCGGCGGGGCGGAGCGCCAGGCGCGGCGCTTTCGTTGGCATCGCGAGGAAGGGGGCGTGAGGCCAGGCTTGCGGGGACCGGCGGCGGCCGGCCGTGCTTCCCTCTCACTCACTCGTGCCGCGGCGGGAGGCAGGCCACGGCGACGGCGCGCGGCGGCCGCGGTGGCGGCGGCCGCCGTGGCCGCATGCGCCCGTGACGCGCCGCGGGTGGGGCGAGGGCCGCCGCTCGGGACGCGGGCGTCGTGCATATCCGTCGGACGCGGCGCGGGTTCCGCTTGCGCAGGCGGCCTGCGGCGTCGACGCGTCCACGCATCGCCACGGACGCCCGCGCCGGCGCCGACTGCTGCGTCCCCGGAGCTGCCGCTGCTGCCGCCGCCGCCGCCATTTCGAGCGTGTTCCCCGCGGAAGCACCCGGGCTCCGGCCTCTTCCCTTTTCTCTCACTCCTCCCCCTGTCCGCTTCGCCCTTTCTTGATACTGTGTGCGCCGGCGTTCCTATCCCCGCCAGCGTCAGCGACGACGACGACAACCGCTCGTTGGCTGCTGCTCTTGTCGCCGCCCTTCCCCCCCCGCCGCTCGTGCCGCCGTTCACGCCGCCGCGCCGCGCCGTCCTGCCAGGATGAACCCGCGCTCGGCCTCGAGCCCGGTGCTCGAAGTCGCCGCCGCGCCGCACGGCATCCCGGGCATCGCGACCGCGCAGCTCAAAGCCCTCACGGGCTCCGGAACGACCATGTCGGCGACGACCGCGATGCCGCCGCACATCGCCGCAATGGCGACGACGCGGCCCATGTCCGCCGCGGCCGTCGACCTCGGCTCCCGCGCCGCCGGCGGCGCGGCCGGTATGAACGGGAGCCCCGCGACGCCGACGACGAGCGGCGTGAGTCTGTCGGGCGCGACGACGTCGGGCCCCGGCGGCAGTCTGGCCGCGGCCGCCGTCGCCGCCGCCGCCGCCGCCGCAGGCCTGACGAGCGCGGCGCCGCCGACGTCCGCGAGCGCCGCGCGGTCCACGTCCGACGTGCTGGCAGGCACGTTCCGGTCGCCGGAAGCGCAGGCCATCGACCGCTGGTTCGAGGACCTCAACCACTACGAACGCACCCTCGAGAACATGGCCAAAGTCAAGATGGACAAGACGTTCCAGGAGGAGCTGCGTGCGATCGAGAAGTGGTTCAGCGTGCTGTCGGAAGGCGAGCGCACGGCGTCGCTGTATGCGCTGATGCAGTATAGCAGCCGCGTGCAGATCCGCTTCTTTCTGACGGTGCTCCAGCAGATGGCCCAGAAGGCCTACGGCAGCCTCGACGGCGTCCCGTCTGCTAGCGGCGGCGGCGGCGGCGGCGGCGTGAGCCCCACTGGCGCCGTCGGCAGCCTCTCCTCGGGCCGGCCGTCGTCGACGACGCACGCCTTTCTGTCGCAGCCGTCGCTCGGTCCGCCGGGCACAATATCGCATACCACGAGCGACGAGCACATCGGCGCCCCGAGCAGCGCGAAGCCGCACTTCAGCGGCCTCGGCCCCGCGTTCGGCGGGCCGCGCGGCTACGACCAACGCAACTCGGCGCCGCCCTCCGCCACCGAGCAGTACTCCCAGCTGCTCGGCGACCTCACGGGCCTCCAGATCCACGATAGCCTGCCCCATTACCACTCGCGGCCCACCAGTCCGGCGCTGCCGCCCGGTCTCGTGCCTCCCGGCAGCGTCGCCGCGGCGGCGGCCGCCGCCGCCGCCGCTGCTGCCGCGGCTGCTGCCGCCGGTGGTCACAACACCGCCAGCGAGCACTTGACGCCCATCTCGACGACGACGCCGGGCGGCGGCTCCGGCGCCGGTCCGAATGGCGGGCCCTCGTTCGGCGTCGCCGTCGGCGGGTTCCGCCGCGGGTCGGTGTCGTCGAGCACGCTGGGCTCGCCCCTTATGCGCCCGAAGACGCCGATCGACGAAGCCATCGACCGCGCCGACTGGTCGGTCAAGCCGTCGCCGCGCATGGCCGCGCCGCCGGCCGGCCTCACCGTCGGCGTCAACCACTACATCGCCAGCGGGCCGCCCAGCAGCGGGCCCAACAGCGCCGTCACGGGAGCCGTCAGCGGCGGCCGGCCCAGCGTCGGCTCCGTCACGGGCCGCGGCGTGTTCGGCTCGCCCCAGACCGCCCACAGCCCGGGGCTCGCAAACGCCCTGGTGGACGACGAGTTCCAGGCCCTGGGCCTGAGCCGCGCCCGGTCGCCCTACCTGGCTCCGGGCGGGAAGCTCGGCAGCGGCAGCGGCGCAGGCGGCCCTAGTGGCGGCGGCGCCTCGGCCGCCTCGCATCCGCTGGCCAACTCGATCGTCGCCGGCCAGGACGCGAGCCCGACGCCGATCAGCGGCGACATCGACGACATGCTCACGTCGCGGCGGCCTGCGCCCCTGCACCCGCCGACGCCGCACCTCCCGCCGGGCGCCGCGCACCCGCAGCCGTTGTACGACGGCCCGCTGTGGCGCAGCAACAGCGCGCTCGGCACGATGCATATTGGGCGCACGCAGAGCCCCGCGCCGTCGGCGGGCCACCCGGGGCTGTTCGCGAGCCCCGTCGCGGGCGCCGGCGGCCTCGCGATGGCGCCGCCGCCGGGCATCGCGAGCCCGCGGCCGAGCCCGTTCCCGCAGCACGGCGCGCCGCTGCCCGGCTCGGCCTCGGCCCACGTCGCCTTCGGCCACCCGCACGGCTCGGCGCTCAGCGCCCACGGCTCCCGCGTGCTCGCCGCCTTCAGCAGCCCGCCCCTCCGCGCCGGCAGCCCGGGGCTCCACCACGCCGACCCGCACGACTACTTCGGCGTCCACGGCGCCCTCGGCGGCGGTGGCGGCGGCGGCGGCGGCGGCGGCGGCGGCGGCGGCGTCTTCGACGACAGCGCCATCGGGTTGGGCGGCGGCCCGCGCGGGCTGCACCGCGGCGCGATGCACCACCCGGCGCACATGCATGCGCGCCATCCGATCCACCGGCCGAGCAGCGCCGCGCCCCACTTCGGCGGCGACCGCAGCCACCACCCGGCGCACGCCGCCGCGCCGGGACCCCACGCCCGCCCGGGCACCGCCGGGCCCGGCATGCCGCCCCGCGCGAGCACGCCGGGCCCCACGCACCAGCCGTCCTCGATGGGCGGCGGCGGCGGCGGCGGCCACCTCTCGGCGGCCGGGTCGCCGGCGCCGACGCCGGTGTCGGTGACGGCGGCGACGGCGTCGATGGCCGCCACTGTGGCCGCGGCCGCCGCGGCCGCCGCGGCCTCGTCGGCGGCAGGCCCGTCGGGCGGGACGGCGAGCGCGACGTCGCCCGTGGCGGCGTCGGCGACGGCGGCGCTGCTGCCTGCGCAGCAGCACCGCGAGAAGGGCAAGATCCCGGAGGCTGTGGACATGGCGCTGCTGCACGATGTGCCTGCCTGGCTGCGCTCGCTGCGCCTGCACAAGTACACGCCGATCCTGGAGAACGTGCCGTGGCGCGAGCTGGTGAACATGACGGACCGCGACCTGGAGCTGAAGGGCGTCGGCGCGCTCGGCGCGCGGCGCAAGCTGCTGAAGGTGTTCGAGATGGTGCATGCCGAGCTGGGCGACGCGGCGCAGCTCCCGGCGCCGCCGCTCGAGTCATCGTAACGGCGCCTGTGAGCGGCTGGCGCGGCGATGTCGCGCTTTCCCGACTCGCGCTCGTCCTTTTCTTGATGATGGGGTCGGACGGCCACGGGGGCTGGCCCTGCCACGTGCCGTGCCACGTACGGCTCCATGGAACCCGACCGATCGTGTCACAGAAACATAAAAAAGAAGACAAATGAAGTATTAACCGCAACGGACGAGGAGGAGAGACGTGAGAGAGGGTGGCAGCGACGCGATCCGGGCCGCCGTCGCTCCCGAGCACAGAAAGGCCTCTACTCGGAGAGACCGAGCTTGCGGCGCGCGTCGCGCTCGGCGGCCTGGCCCTCGGGCGTCTGGCGGAAGGAGGCATACTCGCCCGTGTAGGGGTTGACCTTGTTCTCCACCGCGCGCTGCGTCTGGGCAGCGATCCACTCGGGCGTCGTGGTGCGCAGTTTCGGCAGCGTCGTCTGCCAGTACATCCAGATGCCGAAGGTCAGCGTGAGCACCGTGCCCACCCAGCAGGCCACCTTCTTGTTGACGCTCGGGTCCAGCGTCTGGCGGGGGCCGTAGGCGCCGTAGGCGATAAAGTACACTAGGGATCCGCGCCAGTCGTGTTCCGCCAGTGAGGATCGACGCATCGCATCGCATCGCGTCGCAATACATCACATGGTGACGCAACGCAACGTATCACGTCGCCACATTCATACCGTCATCATCAGGAGCCAGAAGAAAAGCAGGGTGAGTCTCCATCAGACGACATCCAGCACGCAAGCACGGTGTGACAGCGCCTAGTGTGGCAGGGACGGACGACGTCCCTGTGGTCCATTTCTTGCGAGCGAACGAGAGAGGGAGGACGGCGGTGGCGACCAGCGGCGGGGAGGAGCCTTCGCCGCGCAGCGGACCGCGCATCCAAGCGGAGCGGCAGCGCGCGTCGGCCCGGCCGCCGTGTCGCGGCGAGCGTCTGCTGGCCAAGGCGTTGTCACTTACAGGCACGCTTCTCGTCCATGGAAAGCGCCTTCCAGTCGCCCTTCTCCTTGGCGTGGAGGGCATCGTGGATGGCGCCCTTCTCGCACTCGGGGAGGCGCGACCAGCGCTTCTCCAGACCCTGGAGCGCGTTCACCGAGAGGTACGCGGCGGGGCCCTGCGCGGCGCGCGTGACGGCGGCGCTGGCAGCCGCGGCCGGCGCCGACGTCGACGCCCAGCGGCGCGGCGCCATCTGGCGCACGGCCGAGGCCAACACGGGACGGAACATCGTCAACGGGAAGCGAGAACAGTCGGGAAGGAGGTGGAGGGGGGTATGGAGCGACGGCGGCACGAAGCGACGGTGACGAGCGGCGAGACGGCGTTCGGCGAGCGAGACCAGCAGGAGCGGCGGGCGACGTCGAGTCATACACGATGAGCCGGGATGCGAGACGGGCAACGCGGCAGGACGGCCTGGGCAGGCGGCCGCCGGCCGCCCGCCGCCGCCGTCGTGGTTCGCCTTCGTCTCGGGTGCACGGGCTCGGCACGCGACATGAAGAGCCCCGGGAGGCAGGCGCGCGTGGCGGCCGCCGCCGGCGTGTCCGTGCTCTCCAGCCGTGGTGTCGGTACCGACCAGCGACGGTCGCGGCCGACGCTGCGACACCCGCGGCGACGGCGATGGCGACGGCGACGGCGACGGCGACGGCGACGGCGACGGCGACGGCGGCCGGTACGGCGCAAGGACGGCCACCGCGCCGTTCCCCGCAGCGCCCGCCGCGGCCCGCTGCCGCCGCCGCGCGCGATGGTCCCCACCATCCGGCGGAACGGCGACGCGCGTCGGACGGGGGCCGGCGGCGCCGGGAATTTCCCGCTCGTCACTCCCAACGGGCTTGGCCACCCGCCGCCGCTCGCCGCCGACCCTCGAGCCGGCCGCCCTGTTCCCAACCGGATCCATGATCATCCTGCGGCATGACTGATCCAGGCGATCGTTACATCGGCATTCAGTATTCGTCTCAGGGTCGAGAAAGAGCCGCTGATCCGGAAGCCGCTGCCGTCGCCGGGGAAGGTCACGGGGTGGCGGAAAGCGCCGGGACCGGCAGGGAGGCATACCGGCACGGAATCGCGAGATGGGGGTTCACCGGGGTCACCGCGTCGTCGCCGTCTCGGTCGCCCGCGGCCGCGGCCGCGCCGGCAGCGGTCGCTTCCGTGCGGGCGACCGGGTCGCTGCCGCCGTCCCTGCGAGGCAGCGGGTACCACAGCCGGGTGAGGCCGAGGCGGCGGACATAGGCCCAGGCCGCGTCGTAGCCGAGCCCGATCTGGTCCGCGCCATGGCTGTCGTCGGCCAGCGTAAACCGGCATCCGGCGTCGCGGAGGACCCGGGCGACGTCGCCCATCGGGTAAGGGTCGGCGAGCCCCTTCTTCAGCGCGCGGCTGTTGATCTCGACGAGCATGTCGTGGGCGGCGATCCACGCGGCGTTGCGCCGCACGCGCCGCCAGACCCGCGGTGTCAGCGGCGCTGCCGGCCGGAACAGCCGGATCAGATCGAAGTGCGCGACCACCGTCGGCCGCAGCGTCTCCAGCATGGTCTGCTGCGCGTCAAAGTAGTCCATGAACAGCTGCTCGGTCGCGTCGGCGGCGGCATCACTAAGATCGTCGACATCACTCCTGCCGGCGGAGGCCGCCAGGGTCCGACGGCGCTGCTCCGCACAGGCCTCGGCCTGGTCAAGGCCGGCGGCGTCAAAGTCGATGGGAACGCCGTACACGTGGTGGACCGAGCCGACGAGGTAGTCGAGGCGGTGGCGTTCGGCGAGCGCGCGGGCGAGCGCCAGATCGCTCGGGCGGATCAACTCGGTCTCGCACCCGACGAGGATCAGCATGGCCGGAGGCGCCGCGGCGGACGCATCGCCCGACGGCAACGCGTGCTGGTGGCGCCGTGCCGCCGCCACGTACGCGTCGAACCGGCGCGCGAGATCGTCGACGGTCAGCGACGCCGCGCGCTCCTCGGGGTACAGATCGGCGTCGGCGGTCCGCGGCACATGCTCGCTGAGGCCGAGCACGCGGAACCCCTGCGCGGCGGCGGCGGCGACCGTCTCGGCCAGCGTCCCCGACGCATGCGCGCAGAATTCGCCCGAGTGACAGTGCAGCGTGAGCATCGTGGCCGGTCGGGGCGGTCCGCTCGTCGTGGCGGGCGGCAGCGGGGTCGACGGCAGCGACGGCAGCGACGGCAGCGACGGCAGCGACGGCAGCGACGGCAGCGACGGCGGCCACTCACGTCGACGAATGGCGATGGCGGCCCAGGCGTGGCGCGGCCAGCACGCGATCCCGTCAGCAGCGCCGGTGTCGCCGTCGGTGTCACCGCGCGATACGTGGCGATACCACGCGTGGCCGCCAAGGGCCACGCACTCGACTTCGCGGCCCTCGTCGTCGCTCGCCGGGGGCCTCCGGACGCCGCCATCGGACGCCGCCATCGGACGCCGCCATCGTCGCCGCGTGGCGGTCGCCGAGCTGCCGCGCCGCCCGGCACACCGCCAGGCCGCCCAGCACGGCGGGCATCGCCGAGCTCGACCCACGTGCGCATCGGCCTGGACCCGGGCCGCGGCGACGACGGCGACGACGGCGACGACGGCGACGACGGCGACGACGACGGGGGCTGGGGCCCCGGGCTCGCCGTGGCTGCGCCACCCAATGCGCGCGGGGGGGCTCCCCCTCCCACGGGCGCCCACGCGCCCACGGGCCGCCCGTCGTCGTTCCCGTAGATAACGCACCGGCGCATGCCGCGTTCATGCGATGCGCGACGCTTCCTGGCGTCGCGACGCCATCGCACGTGGCCAGCAGACGCGTCGGCTGCAGCATCGTCCACAGTATCCCCACTCCCATCAGCGTCGCCAGCTGCATCGATGCTCGCCGCGATCTGCACGATCGCGTGCTCTCAGAACCCCTTTGCTGGCCCTGGCTCGATCGTGCTGACGTGCGGGCTCCCGATCGCCGATCACCACACCTGCTCTTATCACGCTGAGCCTTTTCCGTGCCATCTCGGGACTCGATCGCCACTGTCCATACTGGCCGCCTGCTCGATCGTCAGTGCCTCGTTCTTGGCTGCACCTTGAAGCCCCTGGGAACCCGTGGACGATCATGTCGCCGCCTCGTCCGGATGGACCCTCTCCATCGCTGCTGGACCCTGGATCACGGTCGTCGACGACGCCGACGCGGCTCGATCACCCCCTCGATCACCGGTCCGCCATGACCGGTCCGCCTGCTCACACGGGGCGGGCGTCGGCAGGCCCGACGCCGTCCCGGCTCCTGCCGATGACCCAGATCGCGCCGGGCGCCGCCGCGGCGCGCTCCCGGATCGGCGTTGTGGCACCCGTCGTGGAAATTTCCGCCGCGCCGCCGTCGACACCACCGCCCGCCACCGTCGTCCCGATGCCGCGGCGCTCGCCCTCGGCGCAGCATCTCCACCCCACGGCGGGCGGTCTGCCGCTGCCCGTCACGGCCGCGGCGCCGTTCCTAGCCGGCCGCACGCGCCGCCACAGTGAGGACGACGACGACGACGACGACGACGACGACGACGCCGACGACGACGAGGTCGCGACGGGCATCAGCACGGCGTCTCTCAAGTCCGGCGACTCCTGCGCCTCGACCGCCTACCGCGCGCTGCGGCCGCGTCCCCTGATGCCGACGGCCCTGCGCGCCGACGGCTACGCCGCGGCCGCCGGCGGTTCCCCAGCGTCTGCCGCGGCCATCTCCGCCGAGCCGTCGTACGGCCCCGCCCACGGCCCCGTCCCGCGCCACCAGACCCTGCTGTGGCGCTGCGCGTGGACGCTGACCTGCCTCAGCTTCGGCGTGCTGCTGCTCTATGGCGGGTTCGTGGCCGAACAGCTCTCGGGCGCCCTCACGGGCATCGAGCGACCCGTGGCCGACCGCGCCAGCAGCGCCGCCGCCGGCCTCTACGGCGCCAACGTGCTCGCCTGGCCCCAGGGCACCGAGCCCGGCCATCACGGAAGCGCCGCCGCCGCCGCCGCCGCCGCCGTGCCGACCGTGGCGGCCGACGCTAGCGGCGGTGGCGGCGGCGGCGGCCCTGACGATTCGGGCTCGCCGCCCATGGATCCCGACGACACGACCGTCGTCTATGCCGACCACGGCGCCGTCTCGAGTGAAAATCCGCTCTGCAGCGAGGCCGGCCGCGACGTGCTCGCCGACGGCGGCTCGGCCGTCGATGCGGCCATCGCGGCGGCCCTCTGCTCGGGCGTCGTCAATATGTACTCCTCCGGCATCGGCGGCGGCGGGTTCATGCTGGTCCATGACCCGGCGCTCACGAATGCGTCGTACGACGCAGCCTTGCGCGACGCCACGGCCGCGGCGGCCGGCACCGTCGAGGACGCCTCGACCTTCACCGTCGACTTCCGCGAAACCGCGCCGGCCGCCTCCCACCCGGACATGTACCGCGCGAACCCGGTGCACGCGCAGGTCGGCGGCCTGGCGGTCGGCGTGCCGGGCGAGCTGCGCGGCTTCGAGACGGCGCACCGGCGCTGGGGCCGGCTGCCGTGGGCGCGGCTGTTCGCCCCGGCGATCCGGCTCGCGCGCGATGGCTTTGCAGTCTCGCCGCATCTCGCGGCGCGCTGCACACTGCTGCCGCAGCTCATCCTCGGCGACCCGGCGTTCCGCGCCGTCTTTGCGCCGAACGGCACGCTACCCCGGCCCGGGTCCTGGATCCGCCGCACGCAGTATGCCGACACGCTCGCGGCGCTCGCGGCCGACGGCGCCGACGCGTTCTACACGGGCCGCATCGCCGACGCCCTCGTCCGCCGCGTCCAGGCCACTGGCGGCATCCTTACCCATGACGATCTGGCCCAGTACGCGGCCACCGTGCGGCCGGCGCTCTCGGGCGAGTTCCGCGGCCGGCACGTGGCCGTCCCGGATCTGCCGACCTCCGGCCCCGTGCTGCTGTCCGTGCTTCGGCTGCTGGACACCTATACCGTGTCGGCCCGTCCGGCAGCGGCTCATGCAAGCGATAGCAACGACGCGAAGGACGACAACGATGGCGACACCACCACCACCACCACCACCACCAAGGGCAAAAACGGCGACGAGGACGGCGAGGACGCCATCGTGGACGCGCATCGCATGATTGAAGCGTTCAAGTTCGGCTTTGCCGAGCGCGGGTACTATGGCGACCCCATGGATCCCGTGTACACGAACATCACGTCGCTGAGGGACTCGTTTCTGTCGACGGCGCACCGCGACTGGGCCCGCGCGCGGCTGACGGACGGCACGACGCATGCCAACGCGTCCTACTACGGCGCCGGGTTCGAGGACCGTGCCGACCACGGCACGATGCACGTGGCCGTGGTCGATGCGGACGGCATGGCGGTGTCCATGACGTGCACGATCAACCTGCTCTTCGGGGCGCAGCTGATGGACCCCGAGACGGGCATCATCCTCAACGACGAGCAGGACGATTTCTCGATCCCGGGCGTGCCCAACGCCTTCCAGCTCGAGCCCTCGCCGTACAACTTTGTCCGTCCGGGCAAGCGGCCGCTGTCGTCGAGCAGTCCCGTGATCGTGCGCCGCGTCCGTCCCGTGCCCGCGCCCGAGCCTGCGGCGGGCGCCACCGCCGATGCCGGTGCTGATGTCAATGCCGGTGCCGGTGCTGATGTCGACGCCACAGCGTCCCGTGCCCGTGCCCATGCCCGTGTCAACGCTGACGGCCAGACTTCCACCGCAGAACGGCCGCCGAACGCGCCGTCGACGGGCGGAACGGTCGAGTATGTGTCCGGCGGCAGCGGCGGCTCGCACATCGTGACGGCCGTGGCGCAGGTCCTGGTGGCGCTGCTCGCGCCGCCCGCGCCGCCCGCGCCGCCGCTGTCGTCGTCGTCCTCGCCGCCGTCGTCCTCGCCGCTGCCGCCGCCGCCGCTCGCGCCCGATCAGCAGACCGACCTGTGGTCGGCCATGACGGCCCCGCGGCTGCACCACCAGCTCGTGCCGAACGCGGTGCAGGCCGAGTCGCGCCTGACGGCCGCCCTGCAAGCGGGACTGGAGGCCCGGGCGCACGCGGTCCTGCGGCTGCCGGCGAATCTGACGTTCACGGGCGTCGAGAGCATCTATCGGCACCGGAACGGCTCGCTCGAGGCCGTCAGCGACCCCCGCAAGGGCGGGATCGCCGCCGGCTACTCGCTGCCGCCCGTCACCGTGCTCCCCCGCGCCCCCTAACGCCGCGGATGGTCGATTCTCAGATGGCTAACGCCTCCGGCCAACGGACCACGTCGAAGCGACCCTGGCGATGACCATGACAAAGAAAATGCATGAAAGAATCCGTCGGAGACGATAGATTAAGAAAGTACAAAAAATACGCATTTACTGGTTCTCGGGGCGGAGCTTGCGGACCTCGACGCCGGCCTGCCACATCTCCGAGTCGGCGATCTCCTTGAGCTCGCGGGTCAAGCGCTCGCGCACGTCCGGACGGCTGTTGACGTCGAGGGTGCGGCGGGTCTCGGAGCCGTTGGCGACGGCCTCGTAGAGCTGCTCGAAGACGGGCTTGGTGGCCTGGTGGAACTTGGGGGCCCAGTCGAGGGCGCCGCGCTGCGCGGTCTGCGAGCAGTTGGAGTACATCCAGTCCATGCCGTTGGCGCCGACGAGCGGGTACAGGCTCTGGGTGGCCTCCTCGACGGTCTCGTTGAAGGCCTCCGAGGGGCTGTGGCCGTGGGCGCGCAGCACCTCGTACTGCGCGAGGAACATGCCCTGCAGGGCGCCCATCAGGACGCCGCGCTCGCCGGTGAGGTCGGAGTAGACCTCCTGCTTGAAGGTGGTCTCGTAGAGGTAGCCGGAGCCGATGGCGACGCCGAGGGCGAAGGCGCGCTCGCGGGCCTGGCCGGAGACGTCCTGGTAGATAGCGACGGAGGAGTTGATGCCGCGGCCTTCGAGGAAGAGGGAGCGGACGGTAGCGCCGGAGCCCTTGGGCGCGGCGAGGATCACGTCGACGTCCTTCGGCGGCTGGATGCCGGTCTGGTCGTGGAAAACGACGCCGAAGCCGTGCGAGAAGTAGAGCGTCTTGCCCTGGGTGATGTGCGGGCGCATGGCGTCCCAAGCGAGCTTCTGGCCGGCGTCCGAGAGCAGGTTCATGATGACGGTGCCCTTAGCGCAGGCCTCCTCGATCGGGAACAGCGTCTCGCCCGGCACCCAGCCGTCCTGCACGGCCTTCTTCCACGAGTGGCCGCCCTCGCGCACGCCGACAATGACCTTGAGGCCGTTGTCGCGGGCGTTGAGGCTCTGCGCCATGCCCTGCGTGCCGTACCCGATCACGGCCAGCGTGTCGTTCTTGAAGATCTCGGCGAGCTTCTCCTTCGGGAAGTCGGCGCGCTCATACACCGTCTCCTTGGTGCCGGCAAACGAGATGGTCTTGACGCCGCGCGACGCCTAGAATCGTGGAACAAAGACGCATGAAGAAAAAATCAAGAAAAAAAAAAGAAGGTGAGCCGACGGAAAGCGCGTCACGTTTCGCGTTCCGGCAACGACCGAGGATCACGGAGGATCACGGAGGATCGCTCACGATCGCCAGGCCATCGGCGTCGGGGAGGACGTCACATACCACGCGGGAGGCGGCGGCGGTCGAGGCGACGGCCATGGGGCGGGCGGCGGCGGGGGCCGCGGCGCGGGCAGCGACCTGGGACAGGGCGCGGCGGGGGGCGGCCTGGACGGCGCGCGCGACCACACGAGCCGCAGAGCGAGACGGAGCCAGCATGACGGGGAGGATCAAAAGAGGGGTCTCAGGCAAGAAAAGGAGTGCGAAGCGATAGCGATAGCGATCACGGGAGATGATGAAACAAAGGAGAGAGTCGAAAGAATGCCGATGCCGATGCTGATGCTGATGCTGATGCCGATGCCGATGCCGATGCCGATGCCGATAACCATGTGGAGGGTTTGGCTGATGGGACACGATATGGGCACGGCCGGGTCGATGGGCGATGGGCCCACGAAGCGTCCGTGGACGACGGCGGCGGGATCGTGCGCGTCGTCGCGTCGCGTCGCGTCTTTATGTATGCCGGAACGCGAGACTGCCGCGACGCGCGCCGACGGCGCGACCCCCGGCGGGCCGTGGTCCGCCCGAGTCCCGCCGCGGCCGCGTCCGTCCGTCCGTCCGTCCAGCGGCCTGCGGGCCTGCGGGCTCGTCGTCGGTCGGGCCGCCGGCGCCGTGTGCTCCGCGCGGGACCTCTGCGCGCGGCTCCATCGCGCACCCCGAGCGCCGCCATCGCCGCTGCTGCTGCTGCTGCTGCTGCTGCTGCTGCTGCTGCTGCTGCTGCTGCTGCCGCCGCCGCCGCCGCCGCCGCCGCCGCCGGGGGTGCATCGCGTCGGTCGGAAGGCGGACCGGCGGCATCGCGTCGCCGCTCCTTGGGCCGTATCGCCGTGGGCCGCATCGCCCTCGGGCGCGTCAGCGGGTGCGTCAGCGGGCGTGGCCTCACCTGGCCGTGCCTGGCCGTGCCGTGCCTCGTCGTGCCGCGCTCGGGCCTCGCTCCGGCCGAGGCTTCGCCGGCGTTGGCCTTCGCCGGCGTCATCGTGGGCCGCGCGCTTGCCACCGCGCCGCCCGCCAGCACGCCCGGATGGATCGAGTCCACCCCATGCACGCCGCAGGGGTCCCACCGGCCATCGGGACCCGCGGGAGCCGCCCCAGGCGCCCGGCGCGGCCGTCGAGCGAGGGGACCGACGGCCGCGCGCCGTCGGCCGCCGACGCCGCCGACGCGCAGCACCCGCGCCCGGCGGCTGCGCGGGCCCGCCGACGGCGCCGCGAGCCGCCGCCGCCGTGCTCCGCCGCCGCCGCCGCCGCCATCGTCGTCGTCGTCGCCGCCGCCGCCCTGCGAGCCCCCGGACGGTGGGCTCCACGGCCGCCTCGGCGGCCGAGACATCCGTCTCGGAGCCGACGGCCGCGGGCGCGGACGATGGCGCCGTCCGGTCGAGGCGGCGGCTCGGCCGCCGTTCTGCCCATGCGCGTCGGTCCCGGCGTGGATCCGCCCACGGCGGCGCTGTCCCGGTCGGCAGCGTCGCGGTGGCCCGCGCGTCGTCTGCGCGCGACGGCGCGACGGCCGCCGCGATAGCGGCCACCCTGCGGCACGGCCCGACGTGGCTCAGACGGCGTCGGCGTCGGCGTCAGCGTCGGCGTCGGCGTCGGCGTCGCGACAGGCGTCGGCGTCGCGGCCACGTGCGCCACGGACGTCGGCCCGCCGATCGGCCATGGCGAGGATCGGCCCGATCGGCCGTGGTTCACGGCAGCGCCGCCGTGATGCCATAAATAGCCGCGGCGTGGTCCCGGCCCCGCCGGATCCTCCTGGCGCCGACGCGCCAGGAGGCCATGTCGTGGTGCGGCGTCTCGCATCTCCTGGTCTCGCATCGCGGAAGCCGTCGTGGCGCGCCCGCATGCGTGGCGCTCGGGGAGACCCGAGAGACCCGCCAGGCCGGGCGAATGGAGGAGCGCCGCGGCCGATCTGAAAGAAAATAGTCATCCGTCTGTGGAATGGCGTTGGCGGTCGCAGCGCAGAACGTAAGGGCTCGGCAACGCGCCTCCGGACGCCTCTCGCGGTGCGCCACTTGGGTTGCGGAGGCCTCCCGCCGCTGCCATCACGAGCCCTCGCTGTCTGGCCGGCGATGTCTGGTCGCGGGACGACCGAGGCCGGCGATAAAGCGGCTGCAGCTCGCTGCTGCTCGACCCGTTATATCGCATGCTGAAGATACGGCGGATGCTCGACGCCTTGGATAGCTGCATCAGCCGTTGCTTTAGACGTTAAATGGATCCACGGCTCCATCCACGGCTTGACCCGCGGCGTCCATCCGATCACAGCTTCCATCGTCGCTGCGACCACGGCTGAACCACTGTCTGAACCAGCAGCTGAACCAGCGACTGATCCAACGGCGACTGCTTCGATTGCGCCTTCCGTTGCGCCTCGTCTGGCATCTGTGTACGGAGGCCAACCTGCTCCTCGGCCGATCCGCGCTCATCGGTCTGCCACCTGGCAGGAACCCCTCGACCCTCCTCTCTTGCCGGGTGTCCCCAGCCTCTGGCGACGCTGACGGTCGTGCCTACCACGCGACACCGCGCGCTTTTTCTGCAGTGTGCACGGCTCCAGCGGCCGCAGGTTCCCATCGCGCGTCCCAGGCACCAGGCACCATGCCGCGTCGGCCGCCGCGCCGCCGCGCCGCTCGCGGCGCTGCGGCCGACGCCGCCGGGAGGCGCGCATCGCGCTGGCCGTCGCGCTGGCCGTCCCGCATGCTCGCAGGCCTCGTGATCGGCAGCACGCTCGCGGCCGCCGGTGGCGCCGTGGACCCGGCCCCCTGGACCGACCTGCGGTTCCCGGCGCTGGCGGTCTTCGGCGAGGACGCGGCGCACAGGCAGGCCACGATCGCGGTGTACCGCGAGGCGCACTGCCAAGCGGCCGGCCACGTGGCGCGGTACTCGGGCCACGTGGACGCGGCGGGCCTGGCGCGGCGGCACGCGACCGCCCCGGCCGTCCTGGAGGCCGCGCTCCGGCAGGGCGTGCCGCGCGCCGTGATCGGCGACCCGGCCGCGCTCTGGCGCCGCGACCTCCTGCTTGTCAAGCCGTTCACGGTCTGCGGATGGGCCAACCGCAACATGCCGTTCGACCACCCGACGGCGCTCGACCGGCGGCCCTGGGTCGCGCCCGAGCTGCTGCCGCTGTCGGCCCTGCGGCGGCCGCGGACCCTGCGTGGGCCCATGGACTTGCCGATGCGCGACCGGCGCGGGCCCTGGCTGCACAGCCCCGCCCAGGTCGCCGCGGCCATGCGCTACCATCTCGCGCGGATGGGCTCGCGGGAGGAAATCGAGAACTATGCGACCGACGCGTACGAACAGCACCGCCGCTTCGGCGGGCTCCTCGACAACCCGGCGCCGATTCCGCCCATGGTCGAGCAGACCTGGCCCCCGGGCTGGAGCCCGCCGTCCTCGGATCACGTGATGCTCGTCAACCAGAAACCCTTCGCGCATCGCGTCCACAAGGTGCCCGCCTACCGGGCACCCCCAGTGGTCGTGCATGCGGGCGAGGAGCTACCGGAGGGGCATCCCGAGCGGGCGGGCCCGTCGATGCGCCCGCACCAAGCGGTGATCGTCCCGGCCGAGTCGGGAACGCATGGTAGGGAGCATGAAAGCCACGACCAAGACACCGGCGGCCGAAACTCCGACGGCCAAGACGCCGCCGCCGGCCTCCGCGATCCACACGATGCCGGCCCCGGGCGCGGCCCGAACATGGGTTCCATGAGACTAGACATCCCGTCCTGGGTTGACCAGATCCAAGGATCCGACACGGTCGGCGGCCAGCCGCGCCATGGCCAGCAGCCCCGCACCACGCGGGACGGCCGGACCGGACCGGACCGGACCGGACACCGGCATCGCCCCTAATCCGTCAGGCCGCAGCCATCGACGGGCTGCTGGGAGAAGTCGGCGTTGTCTCAAGTGTCCCTGAAACGGACAGGACGAGACAGCCACACACAAGGAGATAATGAGCAAAAAGATAAACAATGGTATTACCAAAAAAAAAAAAAAAAACATTTGCGTGGGTTCGAATATTGTCGTCCGTCAGCCGGATCTGGCCATACGCGACGGAGGGTCTCGCGCCACGCAGGATCAGGGACACCCGGTGGCGGACCAGCAGGCCGGCCGGCGAACGACCGCACAGCCGAGCCACGCGCCTACCCGGGCGGCAGCTGGGTCACGTCGACGCCGTCGGCGCGCTGGGCCGGCGCCGCGGCGCCGGCCTCTTCACACGAGCCGCGCGCATCCAGCGCACTGCGCGGCATCGCCATCGAGCCCGACCGCGCCGCCTCGATCACGCCGAACGGCGCGAGCAGCCGCAGGAACGCATCCACCCGCTCGGGTTTCGCGCTGAGCTCGATGATCATGCTGCGCAGCGTGACGTCGACCACACGGCCGTGGAAGAGGTCGGCGAGCTCGCGCAGCGCGTTGCGCTGCAGCGCGGTCCTGAGGAGCGGCGAGACGGCGCCCGCGGCCGCCGCGGCCGTCGCCGCCGCGGGCGTGGGGGCGCCGTCGGCCCCCGGGCTGGTCCAGTGCTCGTGCGGCATCGCGGACACCTTCACGAGCAGCAGCTCGCGCTCGACGAAGCGCGTGTCCGTGTAGTCGAGGACGGCCCAGACGGGGACGAGGTCCTCGAGCTGCTTGCGGGCCTGCTGGACGACGGGGGTCTGGCCGTCGAGGACGATGGTCATGCGAGAGAGGTCGGGCACCTCGGTGCGCGCGACGACGAGGCTCTCGATGTTGAAGCCGCGGCCGGCCAGCACGCCGGCGACGCGCGCGAGCACGCCCGGCTCGTTGCTCACGAGGCCGTTCAGCACGTGGCGCGTCGTCGGCGCCCGCGTCGGCGACGGCGTGTTGTACAGGATGTTGTTGACGGCCTCCTCCATCGACAGCGGGCCCAGCGGGCCCGTCTCCGGGAACGGCAGCGGCGTCTCGCGGCCGGGGAAGCTCGCGAACGACGGCCGCCGGCCGGTGTCGCCGCCCTCGTCGCCGGCGCCGGCCAGATCGCGCGCATGCTGGCGCTCGGCCGCGCGGTCCATCTCGTCGGCCGTCGAGTAGCCGCGGCGGCGCGGCGTCCACGACATGCATCCTGGCTGCCGCCGCGTCAAGCACGGCATCACGTGTGCGGCGGCGCGGCGGCCGGCATCGCGGGAGCGCAGAGACCGCAGGGCCAGCATCGTATCGTATCGGCAGGAACGGTGGGGGGCGGTCTCTCACACTCTCACTCTCACTCTCTGACCGGCGCGATGTCGGATCGCAACCAACGAGAGCACTCAATCGGCACGACAGCAATCAACCGCAAACGTAATCGCAATCGTCAGGGCTGTCGCAGTCCTAGGAAGCGCGAAGGGGTCGAGGCGCGGAGGCATTGATCACGCCCCAGCACGCAGCGGCCCTTCGCTGGCGCTTCGGCATGCTGGGTTGCGCGCCCGCTGGCACCAGCCCTTCGTGATCATGGACCGTTCTGCTTGTAAGCGGGAAGGTATCGAGTGCCGCGACTTAGACGATGGCCGGCCGAGCCGCGCGTCGCCTAGGCCCGGCGGTCGATACCATGGCGGCAGGCGGCCGGATCGCGACGCGTCCGGACCGTGACCGGCGTCCCGCGGCGCGGCGTCCCGCGGCGCGGCGTCCGACCACGGCGTCGTCCAGGTCCAACCGCCCGTGGCATCGGCACCGGCGGCGCGCCGCGCGCCGCATGCCCGTCCCGCCGCACCGGCGGGATCGCAGGCGACGGTCGAAGGCGCCGTCGGACCGGAACTGGACCCTGCGGCGCCGCGCGCCGGTGCTGCGGCCGCCGCCGTCGGCTCCGCACGCCGGCCGCGCGCAGTCACTCAGCCCCCCGCCGGCGACGCCACGTCCGCCGGCCGTCCGCGCGATCGGGTGCACCTGCGCGCGCGCGCCGCGGCACCGGGTCGCGCGGCTATATCACGCCGATCCGGCGCCCGCAGTCGGCCGTCGTCGGCGGCGCCCGCACGGCGGCGACCACGGCGCGCCGGCGCCGCCGCTGGCCGGTCGCGCGTCGTCCGTCGCCCGCCGTCGTGCCGCGCGCAAGCACGTGGCCGCCGGCGGCCAGAGCTCCCCGCCCGATCCGCTCTGTACGACCGCGCCGACGGCGTCGCTTCCGATGACCATGACGCAGGACTCCCCGCCGCTCGCCGCTGGCGGCGCGGCCGCCGCTGCCGCCAACGCCGCCGCTGACGCCGCCGACGCCGCCGACGTCGCCATGGACACGCGCTACTTCCGCCACTGTCTCACGCTCCTGCCGCACCACTATACCGACAACGATGCCAATCGGTAAGATCACGCGCGCGACGGTCACGGATGCTGCGATCGGCACGATTTTGACTCACGCGGAAGCGCCTTGCTGGTGATGGGGTTGGACGCCGATGCACGGGACCCACTGGGTCCGGCCGGTCGGGATCGCGCAGCATGACGCTCGGCTTCTTTGCCCTCGGCGGTCTGGACCTGCGCCGCGCGCTGGTCCCGAACGCGGCAGCGCCGGCGCTCGCGGGCAGCGGCGCCGACGGCCCGACCAAGGCGGCCGCCGCGACCACGGCTGATGAGCGCCGCGGCTGGCGCGCGTGGATCTACGCGCAGCAGATCACGCGGACCACGCCGCGCGGCCTGTACACTGGCTTCCGCGGCGGGCCCTTCGCGGCCCTGCCTGCCGTCAGCGCGACTGACGCCGCAGCGACGGTGGCAGCCCCGAAGGGCACGGGCCCTGCGGCCGAGCGCGACCATCTCCACGATCTGCCGCACATCACCAATACCTACACAGCGCTCGCCAATCTGCTGATGCTCGGCGACGACCTGGCCGGCGTCCGGCGCGCCGCGACCGCGGCGTCGCTGCGGCTCCTGCAGGACCCCGCCACCGGCGCCATGGTGCCGTATCCAGGCTCCCGCGAGCAGGACCTCCGCTTTGTCTACTGCGCGTGCGTGATCAGCACGCTGCTACGCGACTGGCGCGGCCTCGACGTGCCGCGGCTTGTCGGCCGGATTGCGCGGTGTCGCAACCCCCTGGACGGCGCCTACGGCCAGGTTCCCGGGCAGGAGAGCCACGGCGGCTCGACGTTCTGTGCCGTGGCCGCGCTCGTGCTCATCCGCCGCGCCGCGCGCGACGGCCACGACGGGGCGCCGTCGGCGGCGGCTCGCGACGGCGCCGCCCCGCTGCTCGAGGCGCTGCTGGCGGCGCCGCGCCTCGTCGACGTCCCTGGCATGGAGGAGACACGCGAATGGCTGCTCTGCCGCCAGGTCGAACTGCCGAGCGCCGAGGGCGGCGGCAGCAGTAGCAGCAGCGGCGGCGACGACGACGCGACCCCGGCGGCCGGCTTCCAAGGCCGCATCAACAAGGTCCCCGACACCTGCTACGCGTTCTGGATCGGCGCCGCGATCGCGCTGCTCGACGGGACCGCGCTGACGGCCCCCGGCCGCACCCGCGCCTTTCTCCGCCAGACGCGGTCCGCCCGCCTGGGCGGCTACAGCAAGAGCGTCGGCGGCTATCCGGACGTGCTGCACGCCTTCATGGGCCTGGCCGGCACGGCCCTCATCAGCGGCGCGGCGGACGACGGCGTGGCGGACGACGGCGCCGACGCAGCCGACGGCGATGTTCACGGGCAGCCGAGTCCCACGCTCGACGGGATCGACCCGGCGCTCACCCTCTCGGCCCGCGCCGCCGCGCACTGGCGTTCGCTCGTCTTTCCGCCCGCGACCGCCTGACCCGGCGGCCGGCGTCGACGACCTGGCACCGACACGATGATTGAATAGCGGCATGACCATAGCCAGGCTGATGACCTTAATCCGCATGCGCCCCATCGCTCATGGGCACGTCGTGGTGCCTCGATGCCGCTCATCTCGAGTGTACTGGGATCTGACGCGTCACAAACATCCATCGTCGATGTAGAGCCCTTGGGGCGGCTGACATGATATGACCTGACGAGATATGGCGTCCGCTCGATGCCGATGCTCACACCGCCCGTTTAGCATAAATATATATATGACACGGCAGGGTTCGTCGCCAAACAGATCCATGCATCCGAGGCCTCATGTCGTCAAAACTTCATCCGTTTCGCCAAAGGGGCGGTTGGATCGTTGGCATCCGGCTGGTCGGACTGCATTAGGAAGACCGGCGGCGCCGATGCTGCCGGTGGCGGCGGCGAGGGCGCCGGGTGGGCCCATGGATCGTGACCGTGATACCAGGTGGTGTCCGTCTGGCCCCATGCTGAGCCCGAGCCCAACGCCGATGCCGATGCCGATGCCGATGCCGATGCCGATGCCGATGCCGATGCCGATGCCGATGCTGACGCCGACGCCGCCCCGGACGCCGCTCCGGATGCGGGTACGGACGCCGACCCCGTCGGGGACCACGCCCGCGGCATCGGCGCACCGAGCGGGGGTCCGTGCGTGGGCGTCGGCAGGAGAGTGGGCGACGGCGCCGTCCACCCGGGCATCGCCCCCTCGCCACGTGGGAGGGGTCCGCGGTCCCGTCCGCCGGCACTCCGCTCGCCGCCGTCGCCGGCGTCCCGTGTCAGGGCGAGCGCGCTGTGCGAGCTGCCGGTCAGGTCCCATAGGTCGACGCCGGGGAACAGCACGCTGCTGAGGGAGTGACTGCCGCCGCGCGGGGACGCCGGTGGTGACGCGCCGGCGGCAAACCAGCCAGGCACCGGGGGCGACGGCGCGCCAGCGCGCGACGGTCCCGACGAGATCGACATGGCGTCCGTCTCGGAGTCAGGGTCGAGGTCCGCGTCGGCAGCGGCGTCGGCATCCAGCTCGGCGCCACCCATGTCGCGGTCGGCGGTGACCGATGCGGCTGCGACGCGGGGCGACAAAGCATAGTCCACAGAGAGGTACCATGCGTGATGGGGCGGCAGCGCAGGTGGATGCGTCGGATCGTGAGTGCCCGCCGCCGCCGCCGCTGCGGGGGACGCCGTGGTTGGAAGCATCCGCGACGCCAAAGGCGGCGGGACCGGCCGCAGCGCCGCGTTGCCGGTATGGGCGGCGGCGGGATCGTACGGCAGCTGGTGCAGGGTGTAGTATGGCCGGAAGAGCGGATCGTTCAGAAAGAGCGCGATCAGCCGTGCTTGTGAGCCGCCGGCCAGCTGGCGGATGCGGCGCTTGTTCCAGAGCTCGTCCAGCGGAATCATCCATCGGATGCCGCTGTCGCCATCGAGATCGACATCGGCATCCGCATCGCCGTCCCCGTGTCCGTCGGCATAACGGCCCGACCCCATGGCGGGACCGTCGCCTTCGCCGTCGCTGCCGCCACCCCCGCCATTGGCAGGGCCGCGTCGCCCGAGCAAGCCTGCGGGAACGCGGGGACGACGGCGTCCGAACGACGGCCCCGACCCCGGCCCCAGGACCGCGCTTGCAGAGGGCGACGTGCCGAGCAGGGCGACAGGAACCGCGTACGCCAGAAGGTCCACCCTGATGCACTCCAAGCAGCTCTGCCGCACCATGGCGAGCTGCGTCGCGGTCGGCACGGTTTCGCGCTGGAAATAGGGATACACAAGCGAGGCGAAAGGCTGCCAGGGGCCTGAGGGCGTGATCGAGCCGGCGCTCATGCTCGTGCCCGTGGGCGTGGGCGTGACGGCGTCTGCGGAAAGGACGAGCGGCAGGGCCCCCGGCGACGGGCTCGCGAAGGGCGACGCTGCCTCGATCCGGTGGAAGACCGCGATCTGGGTGCAGTGGCCGATGGTCGCCACATCGTCCGGGGACCGTAGGCCGACGCCGTCAAACACCACGTGGTAGCCGTACGACTGTGCCGCGCTTTGGGCCCACGCTTGGAACTCGGCGCGCGACCACTCGAACCGGTGGTCGGGATGCCGCCAGCGCGGCGGCCGCGGCGAGGATGGCGACGACGGCCGCGCGTCCCTGCTGCCGTGGCAACCGTCGCGCTCGGCGGCGACCGCCGTCACGCCCGGGAAATGGACGTTGAATTCGCGGTTGGGCGTCGTCACGACGGCGATGCGGGGCCGCGTGGCGCCGAGCAGTGCGGCCGGCAGGCGCGCCAGCTCGGGCGGATCGAGATGCTCCACCACCTCGATGGCCGTCACCGCGTCATAGGCCGCCATGTGCGCGGCGTCCGGCTCCGCCAGCGACCCGTAGAACAGATCCACCATGAGCGGGGCTTCCCGCAGGTCACGCCAGGAGGACGACAGCGCCGCGGCGGCGTCGTCGTCGCTGGCGACAGCGGCATCGGAGATCGGCGGCGGCGGTGGCGGCGGCATCAAGATGTGGCGAGCACGATGCAAGGCCACGCGGTCGGCATCGACCCCGCCCAGACGGGTGTACCGCGGGTTGAGCGCCAGCGCGCTGAGGAGGGCGCCCTGCCCGCAGCCGAGATCAAAGACCGCTGAGGCGCCCGCCGCGTCGAGGTAGTGGACGACGCGGGCGCGGCGCTCGAGCCACAGCGGCTGCGCGAAGAACGCGGCCGTCTGCGGCGCATCACTGGCGCGGCACGCCGCCGGCACATCGTGGTCATCACCGTGGTCGTGGCCGCCGCCGCCGCCGCCGCCGTCTGGCACAAACATCGTCAGCGGCGCCACCGCGACGATCGACGTCGACGACGACGTCGGCGAACCCATGGCCGCGACGGTATCAGTTGGCTGGCAGAGAGCGGAGAAGCGGATGGGAGAAACGCGATGGACGATCGTAGCGGGTCGCCGGGGGACCCTGCCAGGCGCGCGCGTAGACAAGGATGGATCAACTCCGCGTCGTCGTCGTCAGGACCGTCGGTGCTGCCGTCGCCGCCGTCGTCGCCGATGACGCGGCCGCCGCGGCCGCACTGCGACCGCGCCACGAGCCTCTGCCGATCGGACGCTAACGGCGACGACATGACGGGCGATGCCACGCGCGAGGCCGTGAACGAGCGGCGGGACGCGACGATCCGTGGCGGGCGCAACCGCGCCGTCGGCCGAGACAACGGGGGAAATGGCGCCGGCGAGGTGATACAAAGCCACACCGGCGCCTTTGGCCGACGCGACCATCCGATTCTCCGAACATCCGATTGTCCGAGACCATGCCGCCCCAGGGCGCAGCACGGTGGCGCAGCAGGTCGCTCGGCGACGGCTTTCCTCTGCCGCCTCCTTCCTGCGCACGCCAGCGCCGCGTCGTTGACGTCGATCCCGCCTCGCCAGTCACGTTCATCCACCTCTTGACATTGATCTACACACCAATCGATCGGTCATACGGCCCATCGTGCACCGGCGGCACGGGGTACGACGCCATCAAGCACGGCCGCGGCAGCGTGGGGCCTCGGCCCGACGGCCGCGACGCGCCATGGCGGCGGTCCACGTGATCCTGCGCGCCGTCCGCGTCGCGTCCGCGCTCCAGCTCGCCGAAGGCTGGCCGGCGGCGCGGAGGAGAGCCACTCGTGCTGCAGCTGATGTCGCTGTCGCTGCCGCTATCACTGTCGCTGCCGGTGATGCTGCCGGTGCTGGTGATGCTGCTGGTGATGCTGCTGGGAATCCTGAGACTGAGATCTTGGCTGCTGTCACTCTCGCCGGTGCGGCTGTCCGGTGGGGCATCGGAACGACCCGTGGGTCCGAGGCCGGAGCGACGGGCGGCGGCCAGCGCGGCGCGCGGGCGGCGGCGCCGACCGCCGCGGCTGCTGCTGGCGTCGTCCTCGCTGCTGGGAAGCCCCTCACGGGCGCTCGCGCTGTCGCTGTTCTGACTCGTCAGCGACAAAACGTCCCTCTCCAAACCAGACAGAGAGCCCGCGGTCTCCGACCGTGCCCCCTCGGCGTCCGACCAGCCCGCGTCCGGATCCGAGACCGACGAGAAGGACGGGGACGACGGGGAGGCGCGACGGGACCGGCTCGTTCGAAGCGACGGCGCGCCGGCGTCGCCAGCACGGCCCGGGCGGTCCCGTCGGGGGATCCGCGGCAGGCGCAGCGCGTCCACGCGTTGGCCGCGGGACGCACGCCGCTCATACGGCGCATCGCCCTCGACGCCCGAGCCCGAGCATGACGCTGATGCGACCGCCATCGGAGGCAGCCGCCGAGCCAGCCGCGACGACGGACCACGGCGCGAGCGACGCGGTCGGCGGCCTCCAACATCGAGAGGGGGCGGCCGCAGCAGCCGCGGGCGCCGGCGCGACGCCGGCGACGGCGCCGGCGACGAGGGGTGGATGAGCCAGCGCCAGACGCCCATCAGGCCGTGGTGCATCTCGGCGCTCATGTCCCAGGCGATGACGCCCAGCACCACGAGGCCCGCGCCGACGCTCACGGCCGTGAGGCTCGCCAGCACGAACAGGGTCGTCAGGACGCCGAAGACGGGGACGCGGAAGACCATCTGGTGGAGGGCCCAGAAAAGCGTGGGCAGCAGGCGCTGCGCCACCCAGAGCAGGCCGAGAACGGCATAGAGCAGCATGAACTCGGGCTGGGCGAGGCGCGTGAGCACGGCGCCGGCCGCGCGCCGGACGGCGATGTGGCTCGCGGCCAGCGTCAGGCCGAGCGCCCACGACGCGCCCGCCGCCACGACGAACGTGATCGCACCACCGAGCCGGGCCCGCCAGAACGCCGTCATCCACGACCACGGCGGGAGCCCGTACGCGCCGCACAGCAGCATGCCCGTGAACACGCAGCGCCACACGACCTCGTCCCGCGGCGCGGGCGGCAGCGGCGGCAGCGGCAGCGGCGACGGCAGCGCGCCGTCCTCGGCGGCGGCCGCGGGCGCGCCGCCGTCAGCCGGCACCTCCGGACCTGCGCCGGCCGCCGTCGCACAGGCCGACGCCGCGGCGCGCAGCGCGCGCGGGTCCGCGGGACGGACGCGGCCGCTTTGGTGGCCGTGGGCTGCGGCCGTCACGGCCGGCTGAGTGCCGCGGCGTGACAAACTGGGTCCGGTCGGCGCGGCGGTCGGCGACGCGGTCGGCGACGCAGTCGGCGACGCCGCGGCGCCGGCAGACGGCGCCAACAAGGCCGCCATGGAGGGGCGCGGCGGGACGGTCCGGCGACCCGGCAGGCGGCCCGGGGACGGCGCCGCCCAGGACGCCGCCGAGGCGCATGAGGACGACGAGACGACCGCCGGCTCGGCGGATGGCACCGAGACGGGCCGGCGGACGGCGGCCGCGCCGTGGCCCTGGACGATGGCGATGCTTTCGGCCAGAACATCGCGGTGAATGGCGTCGGCATCGGCGTCGGCGTCGGCGTCGGCATCGGCGTCGCCGCTGCGGCGCCCCACGCCATCCGCCGGCGCGCCGCGGAGCCGCGCCATACTGCGTCGGTAGAGCCGCGCGATGGCCTTCGCCTCGCGCTCGTAGTCGGGCACGTCGTCCACCGGCGCGTGGCCCGCACGTGGAGATGTCGCCTGGGGCTGGGCCGGGATCCGGACGGGCGGGGAGATCGGCGAGAGCGCAGCGGCATCGCCGTCGAAGCCAGGCGGCGCCAGGTCGGCGGCCGGGAAGCCCGTGTCGGCGCCGGCGGAATGCGGGTGATGGCGGGCGGGCAGCGGCGGCCCGGGGGAGGTCGAGGGCAGGGTCGCAGCGGCCAGTGCCGAGATGGCCGCCAATGCTGAGACGCCGGCGCCGCCCGCAGTGGTCGCTGCCGGATCGACGGGGTGCTGCGAGAGGTCGGCGGCGGCCAGCTGCGGCGCGCGCGGTGGTGCCGACGTGTAAGCGGGCAGCATCACATGGCCGCGCCGACGGGCCTCATCGAGTACGGGCGACGACGAGGGCGACGGCTCGGAGTACTCGTGAACATAGGCGGCGATGGTCTGGGGCAGGGTGTCGGTGAGAAAGTGGCCGACGGCGCGCAGCGGCTCTTCGATACCCAGCGAGGAGGAGGGCGAGACCGGGACGACGGCCAACAGGGCCGCTGATCCCACTGCGGGGGCGTCGGCGGCGGCCGCCGGGAGGGCGAGCGCGGCGGCGGGTTCCGCCGCGATGGGCATCGGAGGCGTCGGCGTCGGCGAGACATCGCCGCGGCCGGACGCGGGTTCGCCGACGACGCCTGCCGTTTGATGGGGCGACCGCCGCGAGTGTTTCGCGCTCCCATCGTCGACGCTGCCGCCACGACCGCCGGCGGAGTCGCTTCTCAGGTTGCCGCTAAGGCCGTTGCCGCCGCCGTCGGCCTCGGGGGCGCCGGTCAGCCTCGGGCGACGCATCATCCCGCTCAGCGGCGAGGACGGCTCGGAAGCCAGCAACGTGGGCTCGAAGTCGAGGCTCGCGGATGCGTCACGCAGCACGTCGTCCACGTCGGGCAGCGGTGCCCGTTGGGCCGTCAAATCGGCATCCGCAGGCCCGTCGGCGCCGCCCACGCCACGGCTGTCGCCGCTCATGGGGATTTCGCGGCGCACGGCGGTCGCGGCCGCGGGGTCTGTGGCGGATGCCGCGGGCGGCTGCGCGCCGAACGTGGCGAATCCGGTCGCGTCCTCAGCATCCTCATCAGCGACGAGACCGACGACGGCGTCGGTGATGGCGGCGGCGGCGGCGTTGACGGCGGCGTTGACGGCGTCCGCAGCGACGGCAGGCTCCGGGGCCGCGGCGGCGGCGGGGGACGTCCCATGGCGCTGCGATGGCTCCGTCAACGAGGGCGACGACGGGGTGAGGAACCGGTCGGCCCTGTCCGGGGTCGGCGCGCCATCGGCGGCATGCCCCCGATCGGCCGCGTGATCGGGAGCACGATCGTCATCGGGCTCTGGGACGTCGCGACGGCGCGTTGTCGGCGTGAACGCCGCGTCGTACGGCGCCGGTGGATCGCTGATGGCGGCGGCGGTGGCGGCATCCTGCGCCGGCGGATCGCTGATGGGTGTCGCCGAGAGGGTGCCGCCGTCGTCCACGGCGCGCATGGCGCCGCGTTGAAATGTGGGTGCTGTCACAGTCATCAGCGCTTCGTCCTCTGCATCGCCATCGGGGGCCCCGATCGCAGCACCCGTGACTGCGGTCGGCGCATTGAGCGCGAGCAGCGGCGGCGGCACGGGCGGCGGTGACGGCGGCATGGCGGCGGCCACGACGGTTGGCGCCGGCGGGGCGGGCGCATCCGTCGCCTCACGCCGCGGCGGCGTCGTGCCACCGCGAGCCGCTTTGCGGCGCTGCCTCTTGCTGACCATCGCGCGACGGGCGACCGCGTCTGCGTGAACCCCACGCGCACGGCCGCGATGGAGGCCGGGAGGCAGCGGCGCGGTGCGTGGCTCGCGGCGCAGCCGGATCAGCTGCTCTTCACGATGGCCAGCACACCGACGGGGCGAGAGCCGCACGTGGTTCGGAGGTTATCTCGGCCCGTGTCGGCTCGCTGAGAACGCGTGGGGAGGGCTTCAGGAGGGCCGATACAGCGGCCGTTGGCATTGTTGAAGAGGGCAGGGCCGTCGTGGGGGTCACGGCGCCGCCGGTCAAGGATCCGCGCGTTGCTTGGATCGTGGTCGCCGCGCTGAGCCAAGCGGCGGCAGCGACGCTCGCGGCAGCGACGGCAGCGATGGTGACGATGGCGGTATCGTCTTGTAGACCCCTCGTCGCAGAGGGTCCAGTCGATGCCGTCCATCGACCTCGGCTGAGCACGGCCACGCCCGGGCTGCGCCCGCAACGTCATTTGAAGGCCGGCGCCCGGCACGACGGCGCCGATGGGCTTTTCGACCGGCTGCAAAGCAACCAAGAAGCGAAGAGCCGGGCGGGTATTGCATCAGAGCGAAAAACAACGAAACGATGATGGAACGGGGACGACGGAGCGGATCACGAACACGCGGATGATACTGCCACCCGTCTCTTCCTGAATCGGGTGGCTGCCTCGCCCACGCTGGACCGCGTTTGTCGCTGGAAACGATGCGGACACCGCCGGGGGAGCCGCAGCGATGATGCTGATCATGCGCTTCCTCCACGCGGGTCGGCTGTCGCTGGCCAATAAACCACCGTATGGTCGTTTGTTTGAAACAGCAGAGCCGTGCGTGATCAGGCACTTTCCAAGCATGGATCGGCTATTTCAGGCATCAGGAGAAAAGACAATGGTATGATCAGCATGTGGCGCCCCCGGAGACTGACGTGCCGGATTGACGTTTTCTCTCGCCTGGCCCACCTGGCTGTTCTTCGGCCATTCGCACCCATGCATGCCCGGGAGCTGCTGCTGCTGCTGGTATGAAACCGCTCGCTTGGCCCTCTGCTTCCACGTGCGACGAGCTGATCCCACTGCATGAGACCGGCGATTCCCATCCCGTCCCATCATCTCGCCGAGCACGACAACCCATGCATGAGGCGTTGCAGCCAGGGCATCAGGCATTGCCGCGACCTCGGGGTTCTTGGCATCGAACGATCGACGTCGTTATCCTCGGGTGCGCGATTCCCCTCCGACGCATGGTCAGCCGCCCTTCCGTCCGCTCGCCTCGCCAGCCACCTCGGCATCTTGGTCACCCACCGCGGTCGTGCCACCCATGCGGTGAGATCGCCCATTGGTGGTCAGGCGACCGTCGACCATCGGGACAGACCGTGGACGCCACGACGTGCCGTGATCGCCAAGAGCGCGTAGGTGCAGCATGAGGTAACGCCGTCGGTCGTCCACGCGTGTGGTTGAGGCGCCATCGGTGCCGCCGATCCTGCCTGCCGTCGCTGCCGCCGGGCGCTCGTGCGGCTGTCGGCCGCTCCAGTCGGCCCATTCATGGTCACGCACACCCAGACCCCACACCCAACACCGTCGTCGCCGCGCGCGTTCGAGTGGCGGTGGTCGCCGCCGCCGCTGCCGCCGCCGCCGTCGCCGCCGCCGCCGCCGCTGCCGCCGCCGCCGCCGCCCCCGCCCCCGCCACACCGACAGTGCGCCTCCTGGACGGCCACCGCCGCTGGCGCGGCCGGACAGCGCTCACCCGCCCCATCGCGGAACGGCGGGCTGCACACCGCCCAACGACGGCGCCGCCGCCGACGTCTGGCGCCGGCGTTGTTCGACCGTCCCCACGTCGTCGCACGAGCTCCCCGCTCGACCACGGGCCTCCCGCGGCTTCCAGCAGCGCCCAGGTGGACTTTGCGAGCGCCGGCTGCCGCCACCACGTGGTCGACGGCGCCGCGCGAGGGGTCGCTCATGCATGTCGCTCACGCCATGCTGACTGCTGACGCCGTTGACGCCGTTGACACCGTCAACTCCAACGCGATGACGACGCCGACGCCGACGCCCGGCACCCCCACCCCCGCGCCCGTGATGGTGCCGTCGCCCGCGCTGGCATCGGCCTCGCCGCGCGCTCACTTCGGGCCCGGCGATCACCCGCACTCGGCCTCCGCTGCCACCCACACCCAACGGCGTCCGCCGCCCACACCCATGCCAGGATCCCAGGCCGCCGCCGCCGCCGCCGCGCGGCCCGACGATGTCGCCTACCGCGGGCATACCCACGGGCCGAGCAACAGCCATGGCCACAGCCATGGTCACAGCCATGGCGATGGGCATACCCACGGGCATACCCACGGACATAGCCAGAGTCATGGCCCCAGCCATCACCACCACCACCACCATCGTCGCGGCCCCAGCCACGGCCACGAGGCGGCGGCGGATCCGGACGCCGCGCTGCGCTACCCGGATCCCGCCCCAGCCGGCTCGTCGGCCACGGCGGCTGGTCTCCTCTCGACGGACCCAGGTCTCGTGCCCTCGCCGTCTCTGTCGCCCTTGCTCTCGCCGTCGCCAGAGAAGTCCGGCATGAGCGACACGAGTCCGACGGCGCGACGGTCGCTGGCGCGGCCCAATCCGTCGGACGCGACGCTGCTGCCGTCGGCCGTGGACGCGAAAGCAAGCGGTAGCGGCAGCGGCGGCCCTTCGCCGCGCGACGGCAGCGGCGCGTCCAAAGGCCACGCGCGGCGCCCCCGCGGCGGCCACCGTCGCTCGAAGCAACAGCGACGGCGGTCGTGGCAGGTGCGGCCATGGTCGCTGCTGACGCCCGATGAGCAGTACGACCGGACGTACTGGACGGTGCGGTGGGTCTCGGCGGTGCTGCACCTGACGCTGCTCGTCGTGACGCTCGTGGCGCTCGGCCTGCGCGCGTGGATCCTGACGCCGGCCGTGAAAATGGGGTTCTTTGAGGTGTGTCCGCAGGACGGCCATACGAAGGAGATACTGCTGGCGCCCGTGCCGCAGCCCGCGCATCGCATCGCGGAGGACCCCGACCTGCAGCTGCACGGCCTGTCCGGTTGTCTCGACACGGAGGTCAACCAGACCTGCGGCGCAGGCAACGACCTTTGCATCATGAATCAGGTCGCCGCGATCCTGACGATCGTGAGCTGCGTACTGCTGTTCATCAGCCTGCTCGGCTGCGAGACCATCACGGGCCTCAAGCCGCGTGCTAACAGCCGCAACCACCGCCGCTTCTTTGGCTGCATGATGACCGTCACGGCCGTGATCCAGTGGTCCGCGCTCATCCTGGTCGCCGTCATCCGCCGCCGCTACTACCCGGACGGTCACCTGGGCCTCGCCTGGGGGCTCGTGCTCGGCGCCTCCTGTCTGGTCTTCTTTTCGCTCTTCCACGCCACGCGCGGCAAACTCATCTCTTCCTTCTACCGCCAGCGCCTCCAACGCAGGTACTCCATGCGCTCTCAAGCGACCGTCAGTGACCACGGGAGCGACCACGAGTCCGACCATGAGGTCGGCCGCGAGATGGTCCACCAGGTCCAGCACGAGCCCCGCAGCTCCCACGACAACGACGGCAGCGACGGCAACGACGACACCGACGGCAACGACGACGATCGCTTTTTGCACGGCACGATGGGAGCTGGATTGCCGCACACGCCCCAAAGCCCCGCCGCCAGCACGCCGACGCCCGCGATGGCGGTCGCCCCCGCCGCCACGTCCCCCGTGGCGACGGCGCGCCGCAGCCCCACGTCGCCCGGCGCGACCCAGCTCCACCAGCGCCATCCGGCGAGTGCGCCGCGGGACGGCGCCGTCGAGCGCGCAGGCGACGGCGACGCCGTCGCGAGCATCCCCGTCGTCGATGCGGGCGATCGCACCGGGGTCCCGCCGTGATCTGGCCCTCTCGCGCGGCCAAGGCTGCCGAGCCACGCGCGTTCTCATGAGGGATGCCGATCTCGATCACGAGGACGAATTTCCAATGAAAGCAATAATAAATGATGTTTGTGTTGAGACGCGATAAGGCCGCATCGTGGTCGATGGCCGGCCGCGCTATGCGCATGCCAAAGCAGCGTCAAGCACGGAAATGCACACAGCGCTCACGCCAGTCTCGAGTCGGAGGCGAGCGCTACGGCGGCCCCGGTTGCCATGGACCTGTCACACTTCGCGGTTGGCCAGGCCAGACCAGGCACATCTTGGTGGTATTAGTGATTACTTTCCTCGGCGCCCCGCATAATCGCGGGACGCCCTCATGAGTTCATCCTCTGACTTTATACTGTTCTCGTTGAGCCCCGCCTCCTTGAGGTGGGGGATCCAAAACTTGATGGTCGGCTCCCACAGCACGTGGATGTTCGTCAAGTCCTGCGAGAGGAACTGGGGATGGATGAAACTGTTGTTGTTGTCTCGCGTGAGTTCCGGGTTGATGTCTACGTACTGGACGTGCTTAAATCTGCTGCAGAACTCCTCCAAGCGCTTGTTAAAATAGATGACCATCTTGCGACGCTCTTCCTGGTTGAAAAGATGAACGTCCTGCACCGTGCGCATCTTTAGCCCAGGTCTGTCGCCTTTAATGCTGTATTTCTCAATCGCCTTGGGGAGGTCCTTGTCTTGGATAACCGGCATCAGCGCCGCGGCAATGTAGACTGTCTTTAGGCACTCCTCAGCGCTGTTTGTCCCGAAGCCTTTGAGTCGGGTGAGGATCTTGCGCTCAATGAACGCGGTATACTCGTCGTAGACTTTGTCAACAAAATTCTTGCCGGAGAGCGCAACGAGGCCCTTCGTGCAAATATCGAACGGGTAGTTAATGTTGATATCGACGTTCCCAAAGAAGAGCATCACGTATTGAGGCTGTACTTTCTGGATGCTTTCGACGAGACTATTCCCAAACCCCATTTTCGAGGCCGGGTTATTCAGGCCTTTGGCCGAGGCTCCCGTGTACCGTTGAACGTGGGCAGCGTTTTCTTTGAGGCAGGCGAACACCCCGATAAACGAATCGCCGTGCATCGAGAGCCGCGCGGACCCGCTCAAATGGTCGAGATCGGTTTGCTTGTTTTGGGACTGAGCTGGGGGCCAAGTGCCGGTGCGGCCGTGGACGGTCGTCGGGGACGAGGGGAGCGGTGCTGCGCCTGCCGCGGACGCCGAGGCGGCGTCTTGCGATGGGCGATTTCTCAGCGAAGGCGGGACGTACTTTTGCATCGCGCGCGATCTCACCAGAGTATGGAAAGCGATGATGAAACGAAAAAAGACGTGGCTTCAGAAAGCGCTCGCAGAGGCAGGAAATGGAAACAGATCAGCAACGACGGCAGCGGATGGTCGTGACAGTGACCATAGGATGAGCCAAAAGCGGATCAGCGCGCATAAGGATCGGTGATGCCGCCAGGAAGACGAGTTGGCCAGGTCCATATCTCATTTATAATAATCTATATGTTGCCTGCGTCCACCCTATTGTCAGGACACAGGCAGCGTGCCATGATCGCAGCATCGCAAGATTATCGTGGCGTGCTCGGCCCTACGGCGGCCGCTGGGACGCCGCCGTTCATCAGCGGCTGATAATACTAATAAATTATTTTAATAAGTTAGGCAGAGCGGGGGCTTGGCAAACAACCTGGGACGTGGCCCCCGCGAAAGTCCGCGGGGCGGCGGTCAGGTCGTGCCGTCAGCTCCGCCGACGGCGGTGGTCCGCGACGCAACCACGCACGGCGTTCGCGGGTGCTCGGTCATGCTGGCGATCCATCATCGAGCCCCTGGTTGGGTCACGGTATGGCGCTTGTTTTCGCCACACGGCGGCTTTGATAGCGCTCTCAATGCGGCGCCTCCCCGCCGTGCCGAGTGAGACCCGGATCCGTTCGATGGCGGGCAGAACTCCGCTCACACAGCCGGATGGTCGCAGGGCTTTTCGCCGCACGGCTCAGCGGTCATGAAACGGCGACAGCGACTCCACGTGGCCAATCAAGCTGAAAGATCATATTGCTCGTGATACCTTTGCCCCACGCCCGCGTTTCCTGCCAACCTCCTGCTGGCCACGCTAATGATCCTTGCCTGCCACGTCGGGGAAGCCATGATGCTGCCGACGGCGCTTCGCCGCCTCGCGGTGGCCTCTCGAGCCGGCTGCGGCCTGCCGGCGCCGTCCGCGTCGCTCCGTCTCCGCGCGGCCTCTGCCTCCGCTCCGTCGTGGCAGCCCTTCGCTGCGCGATCAAAGACAACAGCAACCGGTGCCGCTCATTCACATCTGGCAACAGCGGCCGGCGCACCTTCCGACGAGGTGCCGTTGGCCCTTCGCGAGTCTCGGGCATCATCACCATCACCCTCAGTAGCACCAGGGCCAGGGCCAGGGCCAGCAACGCCAGCAACAGACGTGTCACCAGCTGCAACAACAACACCACGGTCATCATCAACTTGGTTCGACGGGCGTGCCTTCAATGTCAGTGAGGCGTCGGCCACTGAAACATCGGTCGCGGCCGGCACCGCCACCGAGGCCCCGCTCACGTTGGCGCGGACTCCCGCCGAGGAGAACCATCTGCCGCGGTACCTGCGCTCCGCTCAGCAGCTGGAGGCCCGCAGCGCGGCCCACGTCGACCCGGCGCTGACGGCCGGCGGCCTGCTGACGCCCGAAGAAGCCGCTGCCACGGGCCCGCTCGCGCTCACCTCGGTGACCACGTGGCTCAGCGAGCTCCGCGCCCGCGACGTCACCGTGATCAATGTCCAGGGCAAAGACCATACCGCCGACCACCTGGTCGTGTTTACCGCCAGCACCGAGCGCCAGATCCAGTCGATTCTGGATCTGATGCGCCGCAAGGCGAAAGCTTACTTGCGCGCCCAGCGCCGCCGCGCCAAGCAAGCCGCCGCCTCGCCATCCTCGTCGCTGACACCATCGTCGCTGACCGAAGACGCCGCGGCTGGCACCGACGTGGGCGCGGCCATCGCCGGCCAGCGTCTCGCGGTGGAGGGCGAGCCAGGCACCGAGTGGTTCATCCTCGACCTGAACCACATCGCTGTCCACGGCATGACGCCGCGCCAGCGCGCCTTTGTCGCGCTCGAGGACCTGTGGCGCGACGTCCCGAGTATTGAGGCCGAAGCCCTCGGCGGCGGGCCTGGCGCACGCCAGACCGAGGCGCAGGTCGCCCATGCCCGCGCTGTCGATGGCAGCCACGATGCCGCGAGCCAGGCATACATGTTGGCGAAGACGGGCGCCGCACTCGACCGCGTCCAGGCCGCGCGTGACGCCGACGGCGCCGCCGCCCCCGCCGTCACGGTCGAGGACGACGCGGACGCCGAATGGATGGCGCGCCTCACGCCCGAGGAACAAGCGTGGCTGCGCCACGCCGAGGGCCAGTGGCAGCGCCGTCTGGTCGAGCATATCCCGACCAAGCAGATGAGCATCACGCACTTCCCGACCGAGGAAGAGGCCAAGTCCAAGTTCTGGCAGTAGTGTGAGTTTTCTTTATCTCGTTGGATCGCGAGCAATGCCCGGGCTACCGACTGGTTGATCACATGGGTCGATACGAATTTATAGACGTCATTTATCATGGTTATTTCGTAGGTGATGCGATGCGGTCTTGGCTTTATGACCTGCACGGTGAGGAAGAATGCGCGGAACAATATTTTTCTATCCAGAAGAAACCGGTTTACTTTTTGGGGATCTCCTTCTTTTTGCGCTGCTTGTCGTTCTTTTCGTGGATGCGCGCTTCAGAGTATTCGCGGATTTTGTCGCCGATCATCTCATTAATCTTCTGGTTCTGGACGTCGCGCGTCGCCAGCACCTGCAAGAACTTGCGCTGCTCGGCATTCTCCATCAGCAGGTCGTGCACCATCGCCACCAGCTGGTCCGCGATCTGCGCATCGTTCAGCTCGGCCGCGTCCGCATCTGGGTCCGTCGTCAGCTGGCTCATCTCGCGCGTCGCGGGCGCCTCCGCCTCCCCGTCCGCGCCCGCATCTGTCCCCGGCGACGGCGGATGCACGAGCGCCCATGCTTTCCCGACGAGCTGCGCGAGCCGCGGGCCGTCATGAAGGTGGGCGCGCATCTCGGCGCGCAATGCGCCGACGCGGTCCCACTCGGCCTGCTTGGCGGCCGTCGCTGCTGCAAGCTGATCCAGCTCCGACGTCGCCGCCTCCAGTGCCGACGCCGTCGCCGCGCCCTGCGCCGTCGCCGCGGCGCCGGCGGCCCGCGCCTCGACGAGCGCCGCGTGGAGCGCCACGTTCTCGGCCTCGAGCCGGTCCGCGCGCTCCACCATCGCGCGCATCTCGTCCTCTGACGGCAGATGGATGCCCGTGTACTTGTTGAACAGCGTGGCAACAAACGCAAGGTTGAGGCGTGGGTGGCCCGCGGCGATGTCGGCGGCAGTCACGAAGCGGCGGCATCCGATGCGTTCGGCGAGCTCGAGCACGGCGCGCGGCGTCGCTAGCCCGTCGGTCGGCAGGGTCGCCGACGCAGCCAGCGCCGCGCGGATGTCGGCATGCAGTGCGTCGTTGGCCGCGGGCACGATTTGCTCGAGCAAGTGCAGGTAGACGACGCCGTCCTGGATGTCCTTGCCGCCGAACGCGGCGATGCGGTGCGTCGTGCCAGCGCGGGCAAGGTGGTAGTTCACCCAGCGGATCAGCGTCTGCTCGGAGGTCAGTTGGCACAGCGCCACGAGGTTCTCGCCGGGCTCCAGCAGCCTGACAAGTTCGGGATGGATCGCGATCGTGATGGCCGATAAGAGATGCGCGCGCACAAGCTGCCAGATCAAGCCGAGGACCAGATCGACCTTTTTGTGCATAAAATCCTCCGCCGCGATACTGAAACGCCGCCGTCATCATAGAAAAAGTAGACTGATGAGCATGGGTGACCAGGATGTAATGGAAAGGCGGCGACGATTGAGCAAGGACTTACTTGACCGTCACAACGCCGAGCTGCTTCGTGAGCGCAGGATCAAAGCAGCGGTTGAGGTTAGCCGTTGCTTCAAAGGTGTCCTTCACGCCCGCCTTCGTACCGATCTGGGCGCGGTCGACTTTGTGGTTGATTGTCTTCAGGTCGAGGCATCCCGGCTTGATTTTGGCCATGATGTGCGACAGTAGGATGCCGTCGGTCAGTGCGGCGTAGAGGTCATTCTCTGCCGAGAACGGCAGATGCGACTCCCATAGTGCGCGGTCGTCGGCGAGCAGATTTTGGATGTGCTCGCTGTACGCTTCGGCTCTGTCGCGGCCAGCCGATTCAATGTAGTAAGGAATAGAAACAAAATGAGCCGTTGCACGGACGTCTATCATTGCATATAAATGAAAAAAAATCGTTGAATCCTGTGATTCGGCCCCGTGGATGACGAGAACTTACTCGTGACGAGCCGCTTCTTCGGCCACCGTGGTCGTGTTGAGGGACTCACGGCTCGAAGTGTATATGTCAGCCATGATGGAAACAGTGCAGTGGATCGACGGACAACAGGGGAGACGGCAATGATGAAAATGAGTCGGCCAAAGGCATGAAACGATGGTGTCAGGACTCGGTCATGTATAGCAGAAAACAGTACGGATGATCCCATCGCATCCCGCATCGGACATCTCACACCTCGTCTCTTGCACGCCTCTCTCGGGAAAGACGCCGTTATCTGCGGCCGCCGCGGCATGAGCTGTCCTAGACGGCCCGAGGGTCCACGTCGCTTCCCCATCGCCGTCATCGCGGCAGATCGACGGATCTGCCTGATGCTGGCTTCGCCTGGCGACTCAAACGAAAGCGGCCGGCGGCCTCAAACGGAGCATCGACCATCTCCGCCGATGGTCGCCCGAGGCACCAATCGATCTCCGCTCGCCTCCATCTGCCTTTGTTGATGGCCCCCGTTTAGAGTGCCTCGGCCGCCCCGTCCGCGGGGGCGCCGGAGCCTGCGCTTGTGGCGATGGTCGTGTCGATCCTGCGCACCGCCAACAGGACATCACGCCCACAGGACGCCGCTGCGCCACATGAAAACAGACGATTGCGCGGAAACCATACCACACGGTGGACGGTGTGTGCGACCTCTGCCGGTGACCCATCGGAGGGGCCATCGGCGGGCATCGGCTTGTGTGCATGCTCCACTCGTCAGCAGACGCCTTCTCCTTCGCGATCGCTCCCCGCACCCCCCTCGTGGTTGGGCCATCACCACCCATCTGAACGTATGAAACACGGGCCGCGCTTTACCGAAAGGTCATCGCCAATCCGGGGATGAGCTGCGGTAGCGGAGGGCCCCGTCATCCCGTCCCATCCCATCACCGAAACCACCACGAGCAAAAGCGGGACAGGCGTCGTTCGGGCATCATGACGATGCCACGCTCGGCACCATCCAGGCGACAGAGGGCGCGCCGGAAGCCTTCACGAAGCATCTACTCGCGTTGCCTCATGCTCTCTCACGTACCCGCACCGCCGCGATACCACCTGGCTGCTTACCAGAAGCTGTCGCTGCTAGGCAGCGACAGGTGCCAGGCAACGACATGGGCCAGGCAGCCAATCTTCTCGAACCAAGGCCAAGCGCCACTTCCCAGCGGCTTTGAAGACCCGCGCAAAGTGGAAAGAGCGCGAGGGCGTCTATGCTCCGCCCGCCTTTCTCCGGACCCTGGACGCTGGACGCGCGTCGCACGGCCTCTCGGCGCAGTAGCCCCATGCTGAGGCTGCTGCGCCCCCGTATCGCTCGGTCGGCACGGCGAAAGAGCAAAAAAAAAAAGGCAGCACGCGTCGGCCGGCCGCCGCATGGTCGCCGCGGCGCTCCCGATAGCGCTACGGTCGAGCCCCCTTGAGCGTGCTTGGGCGCGCTAGGCCAGGCGTAGCGACGTCGGGCCCGGCTGGGCAGCGCCTGTTCGTCGTCGCCACGGCCATCGCGACGCCGGTGCTGCTCCCGCACCGGCGGACAAGAGGTCTGGAGCGAAGGCCCGGACGTCGTGCGACTCAGCTCAGCGACCCGCCCAGGGCCTTGGGGCCGTGCGACATGGCGCGGCGATGCGATGCGATGCGCTGCGCTGTGATACGCTGCGATGCCAGGCGAGGCGAGGTGGAGAGATTCCGCGTTGCGCGGCCTCAAGACCGCGCGAGCGACGGGATGCTGGGCACGAGACGGGCTCGCTTGCTTCCGCCCCGCACCGTGGCCCCAACCGACACCAGAACCGGGGATGCCGCGGACGCCTCCGCCTGCCGCCTGCCCCTCCCGCCTCCAGGCCATCACGCGGGACGTTCGCAGGCAGCGACGACGAAGGGTCCCCGGCCTGGCGGGCGCTGGCCGGGGCGGCTGACGGCGACCGACGGCAGCGGCGGCGTTCTCGGGTGGGCATCGTGGCGGCTGCCATAGGGCAACGACCGCCCGGGTCCACCGATGCTCGCCGAGTGCTCGGATGCTCGGATGCTCGGATGCTCGAGTGCTCGAGTGCTTCGCATGCCCGACTCGTATGGAGGATCGCATCGACGGAGCGTCGCGTTGGAGAGGTGGTGTGCCGCGCCGCGCCATGCCGGCAGGGGCTCGACCCCACACCGAGTCGAGGGCAGGAACGCCAAAGCGGCGGGATCACCCAACGCCGGCCCGACCAGGAATGCATCGCGCCACTCTTGAACGCGCGCCATCGCATCGCATGCGCATCCTTCGTCGCCACGGTCGTTTTCACATGAAACAGTCATCATCATCATCATCAGTATCTATCATTATCGTGGGGCCCGACGGCGTTCCTTCCCCCCTTTCCGTGGTCCTGTTCCCATTGCACTCGGTCCAGACCGGCGATACTGCCGTCGCCGCCCAAGAGCGGCGTTTCCCTCACGGCCCAGCGGATCGTCCTCATCACGCCGCTTGTGCTCGACGAGCCAGCCCCGCAAACTCCGACCGGTCGGGAGACCCGCCCCAACCCCCAACCCCTTCTCGACCAGGCTCTTTGCCCGCCACGCGGAGCGTTTCCTCATCCGGAGCTCGCCGGCGATCTATCACACTATTGCGCCGCGCACGCCGTCGACGTCGGTCCTTCGCATTGCATCGCATCGCCTCGCATCGCATCGCTTCGCATCGCATCGCATCGCATCGCATCGCATCGCATCGCATCGCATCGCATCGCATCGCATCGCAACCCATTCTATCGCATCGCATCGCATCGCATCGCATCGCATCGCCGCTAGCGTCCTCTCCGCAACAGGCGAGGCGCGACCTCCCCCCCGCGCGCTCGTGCTCGCGCTCGTGCCGTTTGCCTGCCCCCTCGCAATCGTTCCGCCATTCTGGCATTCTGACCACGCCGCTGAGCTGCGATCCACCAGAACGGCGGGCGGCGGGCGGCGGCGGCGGGCGGCGGCGGCAGGACCCCTAACCGCCGGAGACCCGGCCTGAGCGCCTGCATACGTCCGCACCCGGCGACGGCGACGGCGACGATGCCCATGACGATCCCACCGCCGCCGTCGACGCCGCCGTCGCTCCCGGCCTCGGTCAAGCCCACGCCCGCCGCTGCCGCCGCTGCCGCCGCGGGGCTCTCGTCGGCCACGTCGGCCGCGCCCATGGCGACGCCTGCCGATCGCCGCGCGTCGCGGAGCTCCCTCTCGCGGCAGGCCATTGCGTCGGCGATCCAGCAGGGTCGCGATGTGTGGGCCAACACGCTGATCGAGAAGAGTCTGAGCTCCGGCTTTGACCGCGTCGCGACGGCCATCGCCGGACACCCGCCGTATGCGTCGGGCGGCGGCGGCGGCAGTCCTGCCAGCAGCTCGCTGAGCAGCACGAACCCGTTCAAGACGCCGACGGCGATGGGGTCGGTGCTGGCGCGCAGCTCGATGAGCGTCGATACCGAGAGCCAGGCGGATGCGCCGCTCGGCAGCACCTTTGGCGAGACCCTGGGGATCCCCGCGATCAACGTCGTGCCGCCGACGCCGACGGCCAGTGCGTTGGCGCGCTCGCCGGTTCCACTAGAGTTCGACAGCTTGGGCAACGAACTCTACCCGATCCGTCGGCCCACCCACGACGACGATAGCGACGAGGAGGAAGACGACGACGAGCCCGGCGACATCTACCATACCTACCATGTGTACGGCCAGCCGAGCGAAGAAGCCATCGACTTGGTCTGGGAAGGCAGTGACGACGATTCCGAAGACGATGAGCTCATCATGAACCAGTTGCCCCTCTCGTGGCAGGTCGATGCTGATGCCTACACCCGCAATGACGACGACAACGATGGCGATGACTCGCCGCCTTCCTCGCCGCCCATCGATGCGATGGTCGATAGCGACGACGACGACAACGACAACGAACGAGATGTCGGCCGCCCGTCCGATGGCGTCGCAATGTTCCCCAAAACGTCCCCGAGGACGTCCCCGACGCCAGTGCCCGTGCCGGTGCCCGTGCTCGTGATTGGTCACCACCAGGCCGATCCGGAGGCCGAGACGGAGCCCGAGACCGTCCAAGCCTCGCCGACGGCCGCGCTGGCCACCCGCGCGTCCGCCGTCCGGCCCATGTCCTATACCGTCCTGCCGTCGCCATACCGCGGCGTGCGCCCGGCGCCGATGCCCACCTTCGCCACCGAGCCCGTGCGGACACCGTCGGAGCCTCCGGCGTCCGCCCGGTCAAGCCCGCCGTCCGAGGGCCCGTCGGCGGCCGCGGTCCTCCCCGAGCCGCCGAAACAGCCGGACCCCGGCATGACGCTGCCCGAGCTCGAGCCCGCAGCTGAGCCGCCCCTCCACACGACGCTGGTCGCCGCCCCGGCCGCTCTGGAGTCCCCCGGGCCGGCGGCCCCGCCCCACGATACCACCCCCGCGCCGGTGTCCCAGCCTACGGCGCGCCACTCCAATCCGTTCGTCGCGCACGCCGCGTCGACTGCCGCCGAGGCCGTCGCCGGATTCTTTGACCATGCTGCCCGTCGGCTGGCCGAAGGCGTCCCTGCCGCCGCGGCCGCCGCGGCCGCCGCGCTCGATGACTTAGACGGCGGCAGCGACGGCCGCGCCGTCCCAACCGTGTTGCACCACCTAAAGGACCCCGGTGCTGTCTTCTCCGAGAGCGCCTCGGACGATAACGATGCGGCGGGCGCCCTGGAGCCGTCGGCGCCCGGAACGGTGCCGCCGCCCGGAACGGTGCCGCCGCCCGCACCCGCGCCCGCCATGGGAACGGTGTCGCCGCGCGTCGAATCGCTGGAGCCGCTCGTCCTGCCCCACGAGCCGCCGCCGCTGATCGACCTGTTTTCGCCGGTCGCGGCCTCGGCTTCGGCCTCGGCCTCCACCTCCGCCTCGGCGGAGCCAGGGACGGCGGCGCACAGGGGCAGCCCACCGCCGCCGCGGTTCAAGTCGACGCCGTGGGCCGCGTCGCTGCTGCCCATTGTCGAGTCACCGCCGCCGCCCGTGCCGCCGCACTTGCTCGACACGACGCCGCCACGGACGCCGACATCGGAGGTCGAGCCGCCCTTCGGCGTGCCCGCGATGGCTCTGGCGATGGCCGCGCCGCCCCTTACGGACCCGGTCTTCTCGACGCCCGCGCCGGCCCCCGCCGCCGCACCCGCCGCCGCCGCCACCGCCACCCCCGACATGCCCTCGGCCTCCTACCCGACCGCGTCCTATCAGACGGCCTCCTCGGTTCTGATGGATGCCGACGGGCTCGTGCCAGAGCCCCTCCGGGACGTCGGCTCCGCCGCCACGCAGGAGCAGGAGAAGCTGCTCGACCCGGCATCGGGCTCGGGCTCGGACTCACACGCGGGACGGCCGCCCGCGCCATCGCCGCCATCGTTCTCGGACCTGCTGCGGGACATCGAGACGGGCATGCACCAGGGCGGGTATGCCGCGTCCGGGATCTCAACCTTCTCGGCGCGGTCGAATCCAGGGCTGCATTCCACGTCCCACGTGCTGCTCCCCACCGGCCCCGAGGGGTACGCCGGCATCGACGTCCCCCGGCCGCGCGCCTTTTCGCAGACGCGCGTCTCGGGAGGCTTAGACAACAGTTACCCGCCAGTTCCGAAGGACGCCGAGGACTGGAAGGACGCGGTGCGGCACAATCGCGCCCTGCAGCTGTTCCTTCTGGGCTTCCTCGTTCCGTGCGTGACCTGGCTGATATGCATCTTTAAATATCTGCGCAGCCCGCACGCGCGTGAGCGCACCTGGGCCCGCGCCAGCCTGGTCATGCTCATCGTCTCCATGACCGTGCTCGCTATCGTGACGATCGTCATCTCGCTAAAAATGTCTCCCAAGTAATCGTAATCGTAATCGTAATGCACATAGCTTTAATCGTTCGATGCCAGACTGTCGATCTGAACGGCGACGCGAGTCTGCCATATGCCGTGATAGACCGCGACATGCTGCGATACGCCCGCCAGAGCGGCTGCACGCCCTCACTTAATGGCCACTAACGACGGTCGGGCGAATCATTGGTCGAAACCAGACGGCGAGACGAGACGAGAACGGATTTAAATGGCTACGCCTGTGACGGGGGCGGGGTAGCTCCTCGCCGAGATTGGCCGAGCGCAACCCGCCGTCACGCTGTCGTCAGGAACCAGGGTCGCGCCAGCCGGCTCTCGCTGATTCGTTCGCGTTCAAGCGGGAGCCCTCCTCGGGACTGGCCCGCGTGATGAGCGCCGCGTCGAACTCGATTCACACGGCGTCGTGGCATCGATAGCCGTCTACTGCTGGGCCTACGCGGCCAGGTCAGATCCGATATCCATTGACGCCGTATCATGGATCATGGATCTGCCCATACATGCACGTGTCTCTTCTCCGACGTCGATGAAGCCTGCCGTATGTGTGATGGCCTTCAAGCCCTCTTTTCGTCTTGCCTACTCGGGGTTTAGAATTGGCCCAGCACGTGGCCGAGTCCGTCGGCAAGGCCCCAGCGTCAACGCACCGAAAGGGGCGGTCGAAAGGAAAGGGGACCTCGGTGTCGGTGTTCGAAAAGACCTACACACCTTTCCCGAAGCGCACCGCTGACGATCGGAGTTTGGTGGAGAGCATGAAACTCCGCTGTATCGATGTGTCGCCGTCACGTACGCTGCGCAGTCAACCGCCTTGCTATGAGGCGTATCCCGTCCCCACCCTGACTGTAGCGACGGCCTTCCTTTCCCTTTCTGCAGCCATCGGTCACCCAACCCCGTCGATCTGACCCTATCAAAAGACGCCCCGAGGACCCGGCCATGCTGGGCGGCCAGATCGAGGGCCGTCCGGCCGTGTGGATGGGCCACACCGACGCCGTGACGCAGTTCTGCCAGCCGGGCCGCGGCGCGGCATCGCCTCTATACAGTCTGGACGACGGGGGCGTCATCCGCCGCTGGGACCCGCAGGCCGGGCGATGGACCAAGGCGTGGACGACGCGCGCCGAGGCCGAGGCCGGGCAGTCGCCCGCGGCGTGTGTGGCACGCGGCGAGGGGCCGGCGGCCGAGACGCTGTGGGTCGGCGTCGGCGCCGACGTCTGGCACATCGATCCGCGGGCCGCCGCCGCCGCCTCGGCCGCCTCGCTCGCCGCGTTGGTCACGCGGCGCTCGCGGTATGCGGCGCCGTCGGACGGCGCCACCGACGTGAGCTGTGTGGCACAGAACCCCGCCGCACCCTACCAGCTGGCCGTCGCGGTCGAGTCGGGTGGTGTCGCGCTTCATGATCTCCGTGGTGGGTCGGCCGCCAACGCTGCTGCGCCGCTGGCGGACGCGAAGCCGCGGCCGTCACAACCATCAGCAACGTTCCATGCGTCGGCGATGGGCGTGAGCGCTGTCCACTTCGCGGGCGCGCAGCGGCTCTGGACGGCGGGCATGGACTCCGTGGCCGCGGTATGGGACGCGGCGACAGGGTCCCAGGTGGATCGCATCGACGCGCAAGCCCTCGTCGAGCAGAGCTCATCGGCCGCCTCCGCCGACGAAGCTTCGTCCGTCACGCCCTCGAGTATTGTGATTCCTAGCGTGAATCCTGCATTTGTCTTTGATCTCTGCAGCGCCGCGCATCACGATGCGGAAGAGAAGGCGGACACGATGCTCGCGCTTGGAACGGGGCACGTGGCCCTCGTCGCCTACGACCGCCACGGCCGGCGCACGGCCCACCTCTCGAGCGACGCGGCCAACTGGGCCCAGACATGCATGTAAGTCCACTCTCACCCTGCGAGGATTGAATGGGGCCATATTTTATCGACATGTCCGGGATGCGCATCTTCGTGTCTGCACGTATGCTTTATTTTTTACCCCGATGACTCACGTTTGCTCTGTGCTAGGATCATTGCTGTGATCGATGATGCCCGTATATGGGAATGAAACGTGCAACATGCGTGTAGTCAACCCGCGTCAGAGGGCGCCGCTGCGAGCTATGTGTCCGGTGCGCTGGACGGCACCGTGAGCCGCTGGACTGTTGCCCACGCGGCGGGCGCCGCGGTGCCGCCCCAGCTCGTGGGCCGCGCAACCATCGACCGCAAACTCAACGCCGTCGCGCCGCTCGCAACCATGGACGATGGCCGTGTCGTCGTCGCGCTCGGCGGCAACCACAAATATCTGCGGATGGTGCCCACCGATCCCACAGACCGGCTGGTCAATGGCGCGATCGAACTGCGGATCCTCTAGAACCCTCCCGCGTTGCAGGCGGATGACGCATCACGATCCAGTCGAACGGTATGGTTGAGAAGTCGGCAATGCCTTTCAATAATAACGGAGCTGGGGGTCTATGAGCTTCATAATTTAGAGCGAGAACAGGAAAACACAGAAAGGAAGTGATTAGGAGGTGTAGGGTTTGAATGGGCTCTCGCTCGGAGAGACGGCGAAGGGCGCCGGTGTCGGAGACGGCCCAATGAGAGTGGCGGTCTCGGACGGAGCGAATGTATCGTCTTCCGTAGACGCGGCAGCGATCGTTTTGTCCTGGAAGGCGGCGACGGCCACCTCGGCTTCGGAAACGGCCTTCGCTTCGGCCTTCGCGACGCCCTCGGCCTCTTCGTCGACCGAATCGGGCAGCGCGTGGTTCTCAGTCCCCGGAATCGTTGAGACGAGCCCGCCCGACATTAGGTAGGCACTGGCCTGCGTCATCTCAACATAGGCCATGATTCGGGTCGTGGCCTTCGAGAGATGCGGGGCGTAATCGACGACGGCGAGGAAGACACCGATGGCAAGGCTCGACATGTCGGCATACAGCGCGTGGCGGGCACTGGGGCCCGAATAGGCGACGAAGCTCCAGTCCAGGATGAAGTCGAGAATGAGGGTCGGAACACTGATGGCTGTGTTGACGAGACGGAAGACGACGCGGTCATGCGTTGGAATCAGCGCCAAGATGGGGGTCCACCAGTAAGCATAGTTCATCAGGGTCAGAGTGACGGGATCGATATGCTCGATGAACTTGGACTGCCAGCCACTGCGCCCCGCCACGTTGGCGCTCTTGAAGATGGACACACCGGTCGCGGTAATGAAACTACCGTACATGGCGTCGAGGAAGACGGGGACACCCTGGCTGGTCTTGAACTTGTAGAAAGCCTTGAGCATGGTCACGATCGACTTGGCGATGCCAAAGACGCCGCTGATGCGGTTGCGCAGGCCCGCATTGTACCCACACCCGTAGTCGGCATTGATCACGTCGTCGTTGTACTCCTTCCACCGCAGCTTGCTCACAAAGTCCACGTCCTTTTTGTAGAACGGGGTCTTGAAGCCGTGGAACAGCCCGTAGAGATGGTTTACGGGCCCGGCGACCGACATGCCGATCATGCCATACACGGTCATCTTGGCCCCGCCGCGCATCAGGACTTTCTCGTAGAAGTTCGTAATGAGAGGGATGTTGATGTGCGCGCTCATCAGTTTGTCCTGGATCGCAAAGACTTGCTGCGTCACCGAGAGCAGCAGGTTCATGACGACGGGCAATGCATTGGCGGTGAGCAGTGCGGCCTCACGCATCACTTTGAGCGCCGAGGTTTTCATCTTGTCAGCCGACAGCTCCGAGAACGTCAATGCGTTGCCGAGCCGCCCGAGCCCTTCAATCAGCTCAGAGGCGAGCTTGTCGGTGATATTGGTCGGCTTGATATGAATGTCGTCTTCAGGCCGCAAAAGGCTGTTCACCGCATGGTTCCACTTTTCCGTGGGAACGCCATGCGTCATGTCGGCAAAGTAGGTGACGCGGACCGGCAAGTGCTCCATCGCGTTCTTCATATTGCTAGCATCGACCGGGTCGTGGGCCTTCTCAACGATTCCCCGGGAATCATCGATCGCTTTGTCAAAGTAATCGAGGAGCGTGGTTTTGAAGCGGTCAAAGCGCTTGTCGAGATGAGTCCGGTAGTACTCAAAGTCGTGGATGACTTCGGTCGCAAAGGTTTTGCGGAAATGCATCTGCAGCATTTCCGTCGTATAGATGATGGAGCGCCACTGGAACTGGTGGCGCAGCGCTTTTGCCAAGTGCTTGATCGTCAGGCCGATCCGTAGCAGGAAGGACTTGACGACGGCCCATGCATCCTGGATCGAGGAGACCTCGGCCTCGGTGGTTGTGCCGTTCGTATATTGAAACACCACGCGCTCATGTACTTCGTTGTTGCTGAGATCGCTCAGCGCCACGGCTTCCGAGCGCCGGAACATCGTGTGCACCGGGTGCCGCGCGAGCTCCTCGTGGTGGTACGCGAGCTGGACCTCGGCCTCGGCTGCCGGCTCCCGCTGAATGTGCGCAATCGGGTGCGACGGCGTCGTCGGCGACCACCGGTCCAGCGCCATCATCAGCAGCGACGGCGTGGTATGCTTCACCGTGAAGCTGCCCGTGCTTGGGGTCGAGGCGAGCACGGCCTGAGCAGCCGCGCGGTCCAGACCATCCGCGTCATCCTCGTCCTCGGCTGCCATATAAGCCGACTCAGCCATCGCTTCATGTGCCAGAAAGTCTTCCGTGACGCTGGGACAGTAGGTCGTGTCGTGGAGGGGATCGTGGAGGCGGTCGAGCTCAACGTGCGCGACTTTGCCGAAGGACCGGCGCCCGCGACGGTACCGCGGCGGCGTCGGCGTCGACTGGTCCGCGTTGCCGTTCGCAAGCGCGCTGTACTTGTCGGCGAAGGGCTTAAAGATCTTTCCGACGAAGCGCGACCCGTGGTCGCCCAGCAGCTTGCGAACGGTCTCGACCTGCGGGTCGTTGACCGTCGGCTCTGCAAGCGAGCCCAGCACATTGCGGATATGCGCGTCCGGCATGACCAGTAGCCAGGTATTGGTCTCCATAAATTCGCTGCGCACATGGAAGCGCGCGGTCGTCATCCGCTCGTGCGACTGCACGGCAAACGAGAACGACGACTGCGTCGGGTCGCAGTCCTGGGTGAGCGTATCGTTTGAGTGGAGTCGATGCGTATTGATCTCGCCCGTCTCATAGTCGACCAGCAGCAGATCTTCATAGGTCACGGTGGGTTTCTTTTTGAAAAAGAGGAGCCGCGACGCTTTCTGGGGCGTGGTATGGCGGATCTCGATCCGGCCGCAAGGTCGCAAGGCCGACTTTTCATCGTAGCAGGAGATGCGGACACGGAACGTCTGAATTGTGTCAAACGTGTCACCGGTGCTCTTGTAGTCCTGCATAAACGATGTCTGAATCAATAGGAAGGAGCCATCTGTCGACGCGCGCGTCGCCGGAGTCGCCGGCTCCGCCGCTACCCGCATCAGCGGACGCAGATCCCCAACACGCGCGTGGCGCACCGTATGCCCATCATACGTGTTCTTGTCGGCATGGACATCCGTGTCGTCCGTATCATCGTCGAAGCCATCACCGCCATCATCATCATCAAGCTCCTCGTTGGGCGCATCATATGTCGGCGGCAGCGGCGGCAGGACGATGTGCACGCGAGCTTTAGACGGATCGAAGGCCGACGGCGCCGGGGATGCCGGCGGCCATGCCGACGACGCTGCAAACGGCAGCGGCGGCGACGAGGGCGTCGCCTGGGCGAGCGAGGCGCTCGATGCGGACCAGATCGTCGCGCCGAGAAGCGCGAGCAGCGCGATGGCTAGGTGCCATCCGGGTGGGCGGGACGGACGATGGGTCCGGGCGGATCGGCCCGTCGACGCCGCAGCGGCCGCGGCCGGCGCAACCAAGGGGCGGTCCAGCCGCATCTGGCCCTTCGTAGGCGCGGCAGAGGGCGCAGCGGATCAGGTGTCACTGGTGGTACTGAGGTATCTAACGGGGATGAAAAAGCGATGGTCAGATCGGGCTACCGCGGCATGGAGCTACTCCCTGGATCCCCACGGCAGCAATTGGAAGCGACAGCAAGGTGTTGTTCGGGAGACGCGGGTCGCTTGATGGACGCTGATCTTGGTAGCGATAGCGGCTCTCGGTACGGAACCTACGGAATCTATGAGGAAATCGGTGAGCAGGAGAGGCAGAGACGGCGAGAGGGAGTCAGAAGCAGAGAGAGCGGCGGCGGGAGGGGAGAGGGAGAGGATTGGGGAATTGATGTCTATCTATTCTTTGGAGTGGGCGAGCGTAGAGGAAGGAACGATGTTAGATGAGATGTCAGATGAGCAAGGTTGCGTAAGCATCCCTTCCACATCACTCAGCGGAGTCGACTAGGACGGGCGTATACGGCAGACATCAACTGGGTCATGGGCCTCTTGGACGACCACTCGACAGCACGCCATCATTCCCAGCATCTTGGTCCATGGTCAGGCAGCTTAAGGCGCGAGAGCGTCGCAGTATCGTGGTACTCGCAGCGGGATGCGGGGCCTGCCGATCGGAGCGGCAGGGTCCCAAAATCGAGCGAACGGCTGCCTGTCCGCCTGTTCCGCGGATCAAAACGCGAACGGCAGCGAACAGCCTTCGCGCCAGGTCGACGCAGGAAGCCAGCCTATGCGGCCCGCGGCGCGGTCCAGAAGGCATCGCCGTCTGGACAACGGCTGCGGCCACTGCTCCCGCTCGGAAAATCCTCAAGGGGCATGCCAACAGGTCCGACCAAGCATCCTCGTCGAGACAACCACGCAAAAGATGAAAAACCGGAAAAAATGAAGAAAAAAATGACAAGCCCGCGAAAAAGGACGCAAGTACGCCGCGAAGGTCCAGCTCCTGTTCGGCTGCCGCTCGCTAGCTCGCCGCGTCGATGATAGCGGTGGGCCCCTTGGCGGTGGGCCCCTATGCGGTGGGCCCCTATGCGGTGGGCCTCTCGCAGCGGCAGTCGCGGCCGGCAAAACCATTTTTGAGCCCCGCAGGAACTGGGGAACGCAAAACGGCGAAGGAAGGAATGCCCGCAAGCGGCGACGGCATACGATAGGCGCCGGCTTGACTGGCGGCCGCCGCCCTCGGCCCTCGGGACCATGGCGCCGACCACCGCGCAGGGCGCGGCCGCGGCGGACGGGGGGAAGATCGCTCGGCAGCGCCGCGCCCGCTGGTGCGACACGCCCAGCGAAGGAGGACCGGGCGATACGGAAATTTGCATCACAGCACGGCGTGCTCCTATCGTATCAGGCGGCTGGTCGCACCGCCGAAGTGATCAGCATGCCGATGGATCAGCACGCCAGGGGTCGGAGAAAGCTCCGACGCGGTCGACGTCATGCCGCGCCCTGCCTGACGATGCCGCGTCGGGCGTCGTCGGACTTGCCTCGCACGCGGCACGGGCGGACGCGCCGAGCACGCACCCGCTTGCGGTGCCGCGCCGCTTCACGAAAGCGCGTTCAACGCCACACCTGATGCCGGCACGGGAGCCATGTGGCGCTCAGACGGCTTCACGCAGGAGTCGTGAGACAGACAGCACGCCGCCCTGTCTCATGATGCGCGAGGGATGAGCATGGGCCAGGCCCGCGCGCTGGTCGCCATTCGCCATTCGGCGATGGTCAGAGACGGATGCGCGGGGAATGCGGCTCAGGGACCACGTGGCGAACGGCTCGCGGGGCAGCGATGGGCTTCTCGCGCGTGATAGGCCGGCTGATCGAGTAATCGTGCAGCAGCAGCAGCAGCCGCTGTCGCGGTTGCTGCTGCCCTCAGCGCCGATCGCCGATCGCCGCCCCCGCCAGCCCTCCGTGTCCCCCCCATCTCAGGCGAAGCCAGTTTTGGAGCAAGCGAGCGCGCCAGCAACGATTGGGTCCGACGCCGTTTAACACAGCGGCGGCGGTTCGGCAGCGGCGGTATGGACGGCACCATGGACAGTGGCCTTCCCAGCAGGCGCTCGCCCGCTATCTGGCAAGCCAGCATCGCGCCAGAGACGAACCAGATAGGGCGCCGGAGCTCACCACGCTACCGCGAAGGCCTCGCCTGGCACTAGGGGATGAGCAGGCCGCGTGATGCAAAAGGCAAGCGGCCAGCGGCAAGAAGCGTGATGTGACGCGGCTGTTCCGTCCTTTTCGCATGCACGCGTGTTCTGGCCCGCAGCGGCTCTAGGCGGCGGCCCCGCCTCGTCATCGGCCGCACGCGTCGCGGTTGCCCACCGCACTACACGTGGCCAGTCCGCCCGGTGGGGGAAGGAGAGCTCTCGCGGCCATCGCCATGACCGCCGCTGAGGCCGCCGCCGTTTGGACCGCTGCCGCCGCTTAGGCCGTCCTGCCTTCCACTTCCACTCCCGACGGGCCGGCTGGCCTCGGTGTCGAGCCGCGGCAGCGGCAGCGGGTGTCCTCGCAGCGGCAGCGGGTGTCCTCGCAACGGCAGCCGGTGTCCTCGCAAAGGCAGCGGGTGTCCTCGCAAAGGCACTCCAGGGGCGCAGCGGTCACGCGGCAATAAGGGGTGCCGCGTGATGGGGCTGCAGGAACCCCGACGGGCGGCGCACGCCGCGCACACTCCGTCAGGAGGAGTCTGCGCCACATGGACGGGGCCATCGCGTATTCCCATTGGCGGCTCTCCTGACTGCCTGCCGGCCTGATGGGTCGCCGCGCTTGGTAGAGCCCACCGCGACCCCGGCGCGCCCGTCGCGTGCCGATCCGCTCGCTGGCTCGTCGGCTCGGCGCATCGCGTCTCCGCGTCATGTCGACGCCGTCCCTCATCGTTGCGGCATCGTGCCACACGGGTATACCATGCTCCTATCGCGTGGTGCAGCGCATCGTCGACTCCCCGGCGCCGCCTGCCTGCTCAGGCCTCGGTCCCAGGCCCCAGGCCCCAGGCCCGAGGCGAGATCCCCGTGCTCGTGGACTCGACGTGTCACCTCCCTTGTCCGCATCGTCGGCGTCCTCCTCGATTGAGTCGAGACCCGTGAGACGGGCCAGCACTCGATCGGGTCGTCGGTATCACGGCCAGCGCGGCGCAGCGTCGCCCTCCTCCGCCACGGTTCGCCCTCGCCCTCGCCCTCGCCGTTCGGCCGACCCCTCGCGCCCTCACCCTCGCCCTCGCCGTCACTGGCGAGCGCGCTAGCTGGCTCGCCGAGGGCTGCCGTCATGGCGCTGGTCAAGTTTGCACCGCTCCATGTGCCGTTCCCACGGCGGCGGCAGACGGCTGCCGTCGTCGTCTGGATCGTGCTGATTCCCGCGAGCCTCCTCGCTTTTATCCTGGCGTTGTTCGACCCGCGCTGCCTGCCGTACGTGATCGCTTATGTGGTGTTCATGATCCTCGACCCGACCGCCGAGACCGGCGGTCGCGCCGTCCAGTGGGTCCGCCGGCTCAGCTTCTGGAAGTGGCAGGCGGGCTACTTTCCCATCTCGCTCGTCAAGACTTGCGACCTGGACCCGTCCAAGAACTACGTCTTCGGATATCACCCGCACGGCATCGTGAGCCTCGGCGCATGGATCAACTTCGCGACCGAGGCCAACCACGTCAGTGACTTCTTCCCCGGGCTGCGCATCCGGCTGCTGACGCTCTCGAGCAACTTCCACGTGCCCTTCTGGCGTGAGCTCCTGCTCTCGCTTGGCCTCGCATCAGTGAGCCGCCGCTCCTGCGACAACATCCTCTCCCAGGGCCCCGGCAACTCGTGCATGATCGTCGTCGGCGGCGCCGCCGAAGCCCTCAACGCGTTTCCCTATACGCAGGACCTGGTCATCAAGCGCCGTCTGGGCTTCATCAAGCTCGCGATCCGCCGCGGCGCATCGCTCGTGCCCTGCTACTCGTTCGGCGAGAACGACTTGTGGGACCAGGTCCCCAACCCGGAAGGCTCCCTGCTGCGCAAGTTCCAGCATCTCATGCAAAAGTATACCACCATCTCGCCGCCCCTGTTTCATGGCCGCGGCGTCTGGAACTATAACATTGGCATCGTGCCCTTCCGCCGGCCCGTCACCACGGTGGTTGGTGCGCCCATCCACTGCGTCAAGACGTCGCACCCCTCCAACGAAATGGTCCTCGAGTATCAGCAACGGTATATGGCCGCCTTGGAAGACTTGTGGCATACCTACAAGGACAAGTATGCGCCTTACCGCAAGAGCGAAATGGCCTTCGTGGAGTAAAAACCCAACATGATCGTCTGCGCACACGGATTATGGAGGGACGTCGCCCTACGGAGCGAGCGACCCAGCGTGAACGAAAGCATGTGATCTGTGTTGACGGCACGCGGCGATGTTATCGATCGAAACGGGTGCTGCTTTGTATCATATAATATATATATTCCAACCACGGATAAAAATGTCATCCCCCGATGCTTTTCGGAGATTTGGACTGGTCACTTGAGCGCCGCTTTGAACGTGGTGAGCTGGGTCGTCAGCTCCGCAGCCTTTTGCGAAGACTTGCCGAGCAAGGAGCAGAGGTGCTCGATGCGAAGGGCGAGATCGGCACGGCCACCGTAGCCCAGGAGATGCTTGCCTGCGTCGCCGCCGCCGCCACCCGAGAGAATGCTCGTCAAGACCTGCAGCTCCTGCTCATACTTGACGATCTTGGCCTCCTGGTCCTTGATGAGTTTCTTGGCCGTCAGCACGCCCATATGCGCGGACAGCAGCTCGTCGCGGAGCAAGTTGGCGCTGGCCCCCGAATGGATCGGGCGGCCGGGCAGAATCCAGGCAGGACGGCCGTCGCGCAACGCGATGGAGATCAGGCTCTGCCGCTCCATGGCGCGGAGCGGCGCGTCGTCACCGTTGAAGACGGGGTCGTAGCGGACCTTCGCATACGGGATGCCCTGCTTGGGGTCGCTCGCGCTCTGCAAAAGCTGGATCACGCGCCAGAAGTGGATCGCGTCCCATCCGTACTCCTTCAGCGCATCGTTCGCGAGCCCGACCTTCCACAGCTCGCTCTCAGCTTTGCGCACGAGCTCCTGCAGGGCTTCCATGGGCGCGTACCCGGCTTGGACCTTTTGGACGAACTGCTCGAGGTCGGTCGGACGCCCTCCAAGCCCGGCCACGGCCTCGCTCAGCTCGGTGGCCGTGTACGCGCCGTGGCTCTCGGTCAAGCGGTTGCGCACGAACTTGAGGGCCGAGTCATGGCTCGCGTCGTCGAGACGGATGATATCGAGCGGCCGGTTGCCCATCTTGTTGGCGAGCGTCTTGCTCGATGCCGGGTTGTCGCTGACAAAGATGACGTGCGCGAGGCCCAGCTCAGAGACAGTCGCGCCCCACCGCGCCAGCGCGTCGTAGATGTAGGTCTGCTTGCCGTACTCCTTGCTCATGAACCCATCGATCACGATCACCGGATACTGCACGTCGAAGCGGGGCTCCTGGTCGCCGCTGGCCGGCTCGTCCTGGTCGAGCACCACCGTGCCGCCGCCCCGCGTCGAGACCACCGCAGGAATCCCCGAGGTTGCGCCGGTCTTCGTCGCGGACTCCTCGGGAAGCGCCTGAGACGAAGGGGCATCACCGGCGCCGCCCTGGGCGGATACTTCCTCCTCGTGGCGCAACAACGCGTTCGCCTCGGCATGCTGGCGCTCGCGGGCGGTCACTTCGCCCAGAACGATGGTCAGGGTGTCGAGCATGTTCTGAATCTGGAGCTGCGCGCTAGTCCCGAGCCCCGCCTTGGCGCCGGTCGCGGCAGTCACGGTCGTGTCGATCATTCCGCTGACGGCCACCAGCCACGCGAACACGGGGAAGTAGCCGATCTGGCTCGCGAACCGCTCGAGCAGCAAGTGGTCCGACGCGTCGGCTAGCTCGTCGCAGTGGATCACAAGCTTGTTCTTGTGCTTGCGCAGGACTTTACTGACCACCTGCTCCTTGCCGGAGCCTTTCGGGCCGTGAACAAGGATGCAGTTGTCCGGAATCTCCTTGAGGAAGACCTCGAGCTGCCGCTCGCCTTTCACGCGTTCGTCCCAGGAATGAGAGTCGTCGTCGTGGGCAGCGTTGCTATGGCTTGCACGGCCCAGGGGCGACATAAGGTTCGCGACATCGCCATACTTGCTGATCCACCGATTAAGGCCGCGGCGAACAAATTGGAACGAGAACGCGTCGGTCAGCTTCGCCTGGATCAGCAGCTCACGCAGCGGATCAAAGATGGTATAACTGAGCAGACCAATGAGACCGAGCAGGAGGGGAATCATGATCCGCGGGTGCGCCGTGGCCCAGGCCCACGTGCGCTGCCAACGCTGCGAGGAGATGTAATTAATGACGAGGCGTGTGTTGTCAACCTGTTTGCTGTACAAACAGTTCTTGGCCGCGGTCGCGCCGCGGACGCTGCGGTACTGAATACGCACGCTGTTGCGGACGTCCTTGACGGGTGGATTGCGGCGAATATCCAAGATCTGGCCGTATACGCGGAAAAGACGGTACAGCACCTCCGTCGAGACATCGGGCCCATCAAACTCGACGCTCAACTCAGGGGTCGGACGCCGTCCGAGGAGATCTTCAATGAAGGGCTTGCCTTTCACCTGGAAGGCCCGGATGGGACGCAGGTTGTAGTAGGACCGCAGCTTCTGGTCTTCGACATGCTGCTCAATGATCCGCGCAGCCTCCTTAGCTGAGTCGCCGTGGTACGTGAAATGCAGAAACACGCCACCCTCCTTGAGGTTCCAGATGTCCTCGATGTGGTCGAACTTGGAGCGGAGCTTGGACGGCAGGACACGCTCGAGCGCGTTCTCGATCAAGCGTTTGCGCGACATGCGCAACAGCACACGCGAGAAGTCATACGTTACGAGCTGACTCGCAATCACGTTGTCCACCCAGACCGTACCCTGGACCATCCGCTCGTCGGCCTGCTTCTCTTCCTCGCTCAGCTCGCGGTCCTCGGTAGGATCGGGCGGCACCGCGTCTTCGCCCGTGTTGGAAGCGTCCGTGCCGACAAAGTGGCGGAGCGGCGACCCGGAGGCGGTATGCAGTGTATGCAGGATCGACGGCTCGGTCGTCGGCGACGTCGGCGGCACGGGACCCGGCTCGCCCATCATCTGCACGCCAGCGGCTGCCGCCGCCGTCGCTGACAGCCGCGAGGGGTCGGACGCATGCGTCGACGACCATCGGGCCCGGATGATCGATGTCACGGTCGGCGACCAACTCTGCGGGGGCTGGCCGTTCGAAAGGACGGGCGTCGCTCGAACGTGGCGGTGGTGGTGACGCGCAGGCATGCCAAACACAGCATACCGCGGCGGTGCGCCGCGCGGGCGCGCGTAGCGCAAGGACCCCAGCACCAGCGGCATGGTGGTCATGCGATGGAGTGGGGGTGAGGGAGAAGAGGACGGGTGCAGCCTCAGGCGGATGCAGAGACAGGGTGCGCGGGTCGCCTTTGTATCGCACGTGTGCCTGACTAGGTCCAAACACCATGTGCATAACTGCTATCGGCTGAGATCAAGTCGTCTCTGTGCTCTAGCATGCGACGAGCAGATGAAGGTGTCGGCAGCTAACGTGATTACGTGGTAACGTGGAGCAAGGGGTGCTACGACTCGAGCGGCCCCGTCTCCGACAATGACGGCATCATGAGTGGCTTGTCCCACATGTTGGGAACACCAGTGCAGCATCCCACCTCGTGTGGCGCTAGCCCTCTCAGCATAAGCATCCCCCCGGACCTTAGTGGGATGTCATCCGCTGTCGAGGAATGATCCATTCATAGAGCACCCAGAATCCTGAGACTAAGTTAAGAATCATCATGCGACGTCAGCTATAGCCATGAAACTAAAGAAACACATCTCTTCACTTCACGTAGTGTACCTATACCGAACCATTGGATTAGTTCGGACGTGCTTCCCTTTCATGAAGGCAAAACATTTGGCCGAACTCAACCAACAATCTGGAAGACGTGAGAAGTTCCGAACACACCTAGAGCACATTACACCGATCTTTTTCACAACCTCTCTGAAGCTGGAATTTGATGAATGGTCTGAGGGGGTTGGCCCCATCCCAGAGATCGCATCAAACGAAAACGAGGTCGACCCACTCGGGAAGCCTTATTCTCATCTAACGAGATTTTCATGAGGTTTTTGGTTTTCTTTGCTAATTCAGAGGCAGAGGTTTGGCGCTCCACGGCGCGTCACCCGGCGGCGGTGTAAGGCCGGGGACACCTCGAATGGCGGCACCACCAGCCATAGACCGATGCGACTCGCAAGCGAACCGCACGCAGCCGATAGCTGGCAATAACCGTCAAAGACAGGCAAGCCTGCCTCTGAATTAACCAAGAACCGGTGGTCAAAAATAAATCGTGGGAAATAAAATAATGGCGAAGGGCGAAGCCCTTGCCTGAGAAAACCACACGTTTTCTTAAAAACAGTTACTACACTTGATCTTAGCCAAAAGGCTCGAAGGATCGTGGGGATTCTTCTCTTCCCACGCCCTCTCCTTTCCCGCACTCTCGACACGCATGCGTTTAAAAAGCACCCGCGCGAGCCCCTCCCCATGCCACCAAGGGTAGAAATGAGATAGGAAGCGCCGAGACCATTCGGGGCGCCCGCTTTATATACTCTTTCCGGGCGGCTGGCAGCGCTTGTGGGCAGGATGTCAGCCACTCGAGCTCCTTGTTTTGCTTTGGCATTGGCGTTCACGTTGGCGCGTTTAAATGATGCAATCGCCGCGCACACAGTTAAAGCTAGCACGACGAAACTGCGCGGTGAAAAATTACAAAATTTTGTACGACGTAACCATGAACTATGTCGATCGCAGCAAGCTTGCTTATCACATGGAATGAATTATGACAGTCTTTTGCAAGTTGACTTTGCTATTGCGTGTCAGGCTTGTATATGCGGACCGATAGTGCGCCTCTTTGACGTTCGTTTGTGACTTTGTTGAGGACAATTAGCGTGGGGGCAGTCGCCCTGAAATTGTGGTTTGTGATTGCTTCATTGAAGACGAATATCGACTTTATTAAGGAACCATGGTCTTTGCCAGCTGATAGAATGTCGTGCACAGACCTCTTTCACATTGATTCACGATGACAAAGTGCATAGACTTGTTGAGATGCATAGACTTTGTCCGAACGGTGCGCCTGCTACGATTTGTGTCACCTGGTTAAGGGTATCCATCATTGAAAATGGAAAGCGCAGCGTCGGAGTCGACGGCTGCGCCACACAAGCGTGATGTCTTGCGCCACACTTTTCGATGTGACACATTATGCTCGCTGGAATACAGCCCTTCTCCTTGCCATCTCCGCCCGGGCGCTGCTCACTCCGATAGCCGTATCCGCTCCTGGCCGGCGGGCCGGGTCCGATGCCATTCATTGCCATCATTTGATCGTCTTCGAGGTCAACTCTCCTCGTACGTCTGTGTTATCGCATCCCACCCACGACGTTTTACTGCATCGCCGGCTGCATCACACCAGACGCCGCAGCGTGCCATCACCCCTCGCGACGACCTGCTGGCTTCGATTCGCTCGACCTCGCCCAGCGCCTTACAGCGGCGGGACCTGCACCCGCACCGTCCCGTATCCGTCATTGCCGATCCGTCGTGGAGACTTGCCGTACGCGCCATGTCCTACGAAACTGCCGACGCCCGCATCGCGTGAGCGCCTCGACAACGCCGCATGGCACCCGTCTTCGATCCGCCGCTCGTGGTCGGCGAGCCGTCTACTGCTCCTTCGCCGCGGTTTCCGGACGTCGTCTACGCCGGATACGAGCAGTGCCAGGCCGCGCACGTGCCCTTCGATGTCCATCGCCGTGTCACATGCACGTCGCGTGCCGATCTCGTCGTGCCGCATGCTCATGAGCCGCTGTACCCCGTCGACCCGGCGCTCGCGGCGCTGCCGCTGCAGGACCCTGTCCTATGCCTGGCGCATGCCAGTGAGCTGATGGTCGCGCGTGGCTGGCTCCACGACCACGACCTCCGTGCCCTCGCGCGTGAGTATGCGCTGCCTGCGCCAACCCTCGCCGAGGCCCCGCCGCGGCCCGCGGTCTCACCCGTCGCGGATTCCCGGGGGCCTCGGGCGTCCGGGCCGCCCCTAGCGGCAGCGACCGCCAGCGGCGAAGGCGGACGGCCGGATGTGTGTCCGCACGCGGGATGCCGGCGGATCGTCGTGGCCCGCGCGCCGCACCGGTCCGGCCACCGCGGCATCTGGACCTGGCGGCAGCGCCGCTTTATCCGGGCTGGCTGCGTGCTGCATCGCACGAAGGACATGACCGTCTGGCTGCCGCCGGTGTGGCGCTGCTTCTACCGGCCTGGCGTCGGGAGCGCGCATGGCCCGCCATGCTCACGCTGGGCGAGTCAACTGCTGCCCGCGCCCTACCATTTGCCGGTGTGCGACGAGCACTACGACGACGGGAGTCGCGAATGCCTCGGCGTCCGAGCCGACGTGCTCACCCCGGGCTGGACCGACCCTACCGCCCCGTCCCCCTCAGCGCCGCCACCGGGGCCGGATGCCGCCGTATGGGGCCGTCGCTTGTATGACGCCATCGAATCGCGGTTCCTCGATTACTTGTTCCTACGGCCTAATCTCCACGTGGTTCACCGCTCACACCTCAGCGGCGTCGATCCCAAAAAGTATACCACCGAAATGCTCATCCGCGGCGATCTCGAGGACGGGCTTTTCTGGCCTCGGCGGCTCCTCCAGATCGGCTATCTCCGCCGCGAACGGGAGTGGGCCTCCGCGCGTCCCTTTCTCGCGAGCGAGACGCTGACCGTCCGTCCTCCAAACGCGCCCAAGGAACCCTATTATCCCGAAAAGGTGCCCGACGACCGGGAAACGGCGACGCTGGCGCTGTGGCACCACCACGTCCGCCCGCCGCCCCGCCAGCGCGAGCCCTGGGTGGCGTTCCCCACACTCGCGATGTTCTACCCGGCGCCATACGAGCACCCGGCGATCCAGCGAACGCCGCTCGATCGCTCGCCGTGGGGCGAGCCCTTCCACGCGCAGCTCGGCCCGACCCACCAGGAACGCATCGCGCGCGTTCTGCAGCCGGCGCCGTCCGCGCTGCTCCGACTCGACCAGAGCACCCGCGCCGCGACGTACGGCGACGTCTTCGAACGGCACGTGTTTGAGGCCCTCGCGCCGCCGGACGAAGCGTGGGCCGCGCGCCTCGCCGCCACGGATCGCGCCCACCACCAGCCGCTCCCCGCGTCGGTGCCGCGACCGGCATCCACCACGCGGCCCCATCATACCCTGTCTTTCCTACAAGGCGTCAGCAGCGTGACGCGCGATGCGCAAACACGGCGCAACGCGTATCTGGCGCAAGGATTGCCCGATGCCGCGCGGGCCGTCATGGACGCCCACATCGCCGCCGCTCAGCCGTTGTCCGTCGTGCGAGCCGGGATGGACGCGTCCGCCATCGCTCAGGCCACTGCATCTGCGCTGGTTTCGCAGGCCGCCCAGCCGCCGTTGCCGTTCTGGGTCGAGCAGCCGCCCTCGGACGGGCGCAGTGCGATGCGACGGCACTATGCCGTGTGGCGCGCGCTTGTCTGGCGCTCGGCCGGCCTACGCGATACCGGCAGCATGCAGCTCCGTTGGGCGCGGAAACTCCGACCGGCGCGCGATCGCGCTGTCTGTGCCGTGGTCGAGCAGATGGCCCGTGAAGCGGTAGCCGAAGACCGGCTGGCCGATGACAGGGGCCTGCCTCATATGTCCACGTCGTCGCCTGCTGCCGCAGCCGCGGCACACGCGCAGCGTCTGCCTCACGACGATGCGATCCTGCTCTCGGATTCCGATCTCGCATCCGAGTCGGCGTCCGAGTCGGCGATAGCGTCGGCGTCAGAGTTAGCGTCGGAGTTTGGGACTGCCACCGAATCGAGCACGCCCTCCGACGCGCGCTCGCTGTCGAGCCGCCCTCGATCTGCTGCTGCCGACGCCTTCTCCAGATTACACACGCTGGTCACGGTCCCGGAGGATGTGACCCAGCTCATCCCGCAGAGGTCGCGCTACGCCACCCTTGCCCCGTGGACTTCGGTGCGCGAGAACGTCCGCTCCCTGTCTCGGTATGATGTGGCGCGACTGATGTGGCACGGCCGCCTCGTGCCGGACGACATCACGGCGTATCTTGCGGGGCGGCGGCTGACCCGGAGCCCCGCCAGTCTCGTCAGGCGTGCGCCGCCGCTCATGGTCCAGCGGCGCGCGCGCGGAAGGTTTGCGGCGGCCCGCGGTTCGCCGCATTGGTCGCATGACCCGCTCACGGCCGAAGAAATGGCCACGTTCGCGTCCAAGACCTATGGTTCATGGACGCGGGGTCGGGTGCTGTTGGGCCGGCTGACGCCCACGACGATGCTGGGCCTTCCCAGTCAGAATAGCGCTCCTGATGCTGAAGGCGGCGATGGCAGCGATGGCAATCATGACGATGGCGATGAGGATCACGAAGACGTCGATGAAGACGAGAACGAAGACCAAGAGGACATCGAGGACATCGACGAGGACGACGAGGACGACGTGGACGACGAGGACGACGAGGACGAAATTGGTGATGAGAACGAGGACGAGGATGATATCGGCGACCTCAGCGATGACTACGAGAGCGATGGCAGTATCCATGACGTGCGTCTCGATGCCGATGTGTCATAACATGAAACATAAGATTAAGTTAAGTTAAAGGATAAGAACGAAGATGTGAGGGCAGCGATCAGAATGATCAGGATGATTCGCGGGAGCGGTGAGTCAGTTCGGAATGGATGATGGACTTGATGCGGCGCTGCAGATCGGTCGGCGTATGGGTATCGGAGGCGAGGTCGCGGTCGAGCGCCTCAAAGAACTCGCGGTCCATCGCATCGAGCTCTTCCGTCGTCTGGCGTGGAGTCGGCTGGGGCACCAGCTGCTTGCCCCAGACCTGCATCTTCTGCGAAAACTCCTTCAGCGAATGCACATCCGCTGCCGAAGAGATTCCGAAGCCGATAGCCGTTGCGCCGAGACCCACAAGCGCCGTCGCCGTCATGAACGCTTTGCCGACGAACATATAGGCGGCGAGTTTCGGGTTGTTGGCCGCGTTCACAGGATCGTCAAAGAACTCTTTGACCTTGGGGCCCTTGATACTGCGCGTCTGGCGGCGCACCGTGTACGCGAACATGAACACGGCCACGGCGCTCGCCGACCCGAGGATCCAGCGGTTCATGCGGTGCGACATGACGTCCTGGTGGCGGCGATCCGCTTCGCTCAGCGAGCCCGGGTCCTGAAACAACAGCTGCCAGTCCCACGGCCGCACGGGGAGCGTCGCAGACGAGGGTGCCGCATCCAGCGGCAGGGGCAGGGGCAGTGCCGATGGCGGGACGATGGCGTCCGAACGGTTGCTAGGCTTGATGCGCGATGCAGGCGAGGTGTTGTCGAACGGCACGGCGGGCGCCAGCGCGGGTGCCAGCGTGGTGGATGCCGACGGTGCGCTGGGCGCCGCCGTGGTCTGCGCGCGCCAGAACATGGTCACCGCTCCGGATTTCGTCAGCAACAGGAATTTAGCGAGTTTCTCTGATTCGAATTGCGCTTCTCAATTGGTTTGTGAGATGCAGGTGCTCGCTGGCGAATGTCTCGAATGTCTCAGGTGGATGCTTGTAAAGATCTAACGATGAACAGCTCCATCTCGACACCCCGTGAGTCACCCAAAAGCGTGGTGCGTAACGTTCGTATCTCACGTGCGACGTCGCTTCCATCGAGCATTGCAACGATTCGCTGATGGGCCTTTCAAATGACGTGACGTGCTGCGAGAAGAAGGGTGGACAACAGGGCCCCGGGGCCTCTGCCATGGGCCAACTCCGCTAGGGCGTTGTCTATCCTCGCGACGCCCGGGCAGGGTGGCCCTTCCTACCCCTTGCCCCGACGCCACCCCCGAGCACACCGAGGACGGGGACGGGAGCGTTGAAGACCCGGAAATTCAAACTCAGAAGCCGCAATAAATTACAAATTAGAATCGGAACACGCTCTAAGCGCTGCGTGCCCCGCGCGATCCGCCGCGGCCGCCACGACCGCCACGACCGCCACGGCCACCGCGGTCACCGCCACGGCTGGAGAAACCGCCGCGACCGCCGCCACGGCTGCCGCCGCGGCCAGAGAAGCCGCCGCGGTCGCCACCGCGGCCAGAGAAGCTACCACGACCGCTTGGACGGGCGCCGAACGACTGGCGGGACACGGGCCCATCGCCGCGGTCGCCGCCGCCGTCGCTGCGGAACCCACCACGGGAGCCGCCGCGCGAGCCGCCACGGAAGCCGCCACGGAAGCCGCCGCGGAAGCCGCCGCTCGAACCGCCGCTCTCACTGCGGAAGCCGCCGCCACGGGAACCGCCGCGGAAGCCGCCGCCGCGGGTAGACGGCGCACGGCGCACGGGCGCCTCGCCCTCCAGGTCGACGTCGGCGCCGTCGTCGTTCGCGTCGCCGTCGCCATGCTCGCCGGCGGGCGGCCCACGGACCAGCTTGCGCCGCGGCTCGGGCTTCTCGCCGTACCGCTTCTCGCGGCGCTCTTTCAGGCGCAGAGCGTCCAGCTGCGCCTGTGTCACGGACACGACGCTCTTCACGATCTGGCTCGAGGCGGCGAGCACGCCCGCGGCGACCTTGGTCAGGCTCGCGGGGGCCGCGGCGGCGCTGTCGGTGTCGGCGGCGTCCACGCCGTTCATGGCGGCATCGGCATCGATGTCGGCGTCCGCATTTGCAGAAACGGCGTCGTCGTCGTCGCCGAGAGGCGCCACGGACTCGGCGACGGCCGTCTCAAGGGCCGTGATACTGTCAATAACGGCCTGCGATCCGCGCGCCTCCAGCGCGTTCTTGGCCGCGCGAATCCGGCTCTCCGCCAAGCGCTGGAACTTGGAGACAACGCGCGGCGCAGCCACGATCTCGCGCTTGCCGGACGTGCTGGGCGCCGCCGCCGGGTCGGCCGCCGGGTCTGCCGTCTCGGCCGACGCGGCGGCGTCACCAGCCGCTGCAGCCGCCTGCGCACGGGCCTTCTTGGCCTTCAGTTTCTCTTTCTTGGTCGGCTTGTCTTTCTTGACCTTCTTGGTCGCGGGCGCTGCCGGGTCCGCGTCGGCCTCGGGGCTCCCCAACGGCGAGGCATCGGCGTCAGACGCGATCGCGGGTGCCGGTGATGCCGGTGATGCTGGAGCGGGGCTGTCCTTAGTGTCCGAGCGCGCGCGTTTCTTCGCGGGTTTCGCGGGCGACGAAGCCGCAGTCGCGGCCTTCGCTGGCGTGTCCGTCATGACGTCCGCCGGGGCCGCGGCGTCGGCGTTGGCGGCGTCCGCAGCGATCTTCATGACTTTCGGGGTCTTCGACTTAGTCTTAGATTTGGCGGGTTTCACGCCCGCGGCGAGGCTCGCCGCAAGACCAGTGAGCCCGATTTCCTTCTGGAACGCCGCGATTTCGTCCTGCAGGCCCGCAAGCGACTCGTTGCCGGCGCCGCCCAGGGCCGAGTCGTCGAAGACCTCGACATCGGACTCGGCGTCGGCCGCGTGCTTCCTTGATGAGGATCCCATTGCGAGATCCGTCGTGGCGCGTTGATACGCGACGGAAGTTGGGGGTGAGACGACGGGAGGATATCGCCGCAGGAGGGAGGAATTGATGGGCCGAGGAAAGCGTCGGAGTTTGTGGGCCTCACGCATCTCATATCACGCTAAGGGGGGGCCAGCAGGGGATGTGTGTTTCACGGGCGGACGACACCGAGCATGTCACGTGCGCGACCATCAAGGGTGAGGCTGTGATATGCGCGATGCTGGGCGCCCTGTCGGCGTCCGATGCGATGCATACGCGGTGCCACGGACGTCTCAGGGGGGCGAGGTCTCGGGACGCGGGCGCCCGAGCCTCACCCTTCGGGTGTTGCGCGAAAGTCCGCCTAAAAAACTGCGCCACACGTGAGACAATAGACCCCCCTCGCCTTCGCTGGGGGGCATGCTCGCCGACAGGGATTCGACACCAGGTTCTGGAGGTCGCGCACGGCCGATCCCGAGTTGGGGGGTGCTAATGGCGCAACAACAGGTGCAAGCAGGTCTGCGAGTGGATAAAATTGTGGGTGATCCTTGATAGACCGATATAAATTAGAGGAGTGGCTCGGCATGAGCCTATGTGTGACCGCCCAGCGGGCAGGTCTGCGGGTCCTGGAAGAAGCGGTCCCGCGGCGATCAGACTTCGCCAGCGACCATACGGCAAAAGTATTCGTGGAACCGAATATCGCGGGTGAGCTCTGGGTGGAACGACGTCGCGAGAATGCGGTCCTGGCGGACGGCGACGATGTCGGGCTCGGCATCAGGCGGCGCGGAGGGCCGCACGACGCGGGCCAGCACGCGCACGTCGTCGCCGACGCTTTCGATGATAGGCGCGCGAATGAAAACGGCGCGGAAGGGCTTCTCGCGGTCAGCAAGGACGACGTCCGGCACATCGAGGGTCGCAATGAAACTCTCCTTCTGGCGCCCAAAGGCGTTGCGCACGGTCGTCGCGTGGAGACCGCCTACGAGGCTCTGTCCGCCGAGCTTCGCGTGCTTGATCGAGTCCGAGAGCAGGATCATACCGGCGCAGGTGCCCCAGACGGCTTTGCCGGCACGAACATACGCGCGCAGGGGTTCTAAAAGATCGAAGCTCTCGAGAAGCACCGCCATCGCGCTGCTCTCGCCACCGGGCAGCACGATCCCGTCCAGCGGCTGCGCGGCCATCTCCTTGGCATTCGTGAACTCGACGACACGCTCGACCGCGTCGCACTGGCGCAACGCATGACTGTGTTCAATGAATCCGCCTTGGATCGCTGTTGATTTTCAAGCACGTGCCGAGCAGGACCAAGCGATTACCACGATACATCTGATGAGTCTCCACAATATCTAGGCGGACGAGTATGGCATGAGACGGGGACGTTACCGAGAACACCGATCGTCAGTTTCCGTGGGGCCGTCATGGCTGCTGTCTATGTATGGGGAGGAAGGGGGGGCAATCGCTCTACGGAGCGTGGTAGGATCGTGGGGCGGAGATCAGGAGATACAGGAAGAGGCGTTCTCTATGACGAACGAGACGATCCGCGTCTTGCTCTCCCATGAAGCTGACATGCGTATGGGCATGCGTATCGGTTTTGTGACTACGTCTTCGAAGCTATCAGCCTTTTTTATCAGCTTGAAGGAGCCCCCATCCGTCGCGCTTTGTCTAGGGGGCGGCCTTCGCCGACCGGAGGCGTGCTGCGTGGCCGCTCCACGTTGGTCTGTCCCGTCCCCGTGCCACCGCCGACCGCGGCCCCCGAAACCCCTTCAACACCGGAGCACCGCCACCACCACCAACCATCGGCCCATCACGGTCGGACTTACCGTCGGCGGTCCGCCATCACACCAAAACTCCAGCTCATCGACGTGGAAGGCGCCCCGTTAGAACGCCATGAGTCGATCACCACGTGGCTAGTGATCATCGTGGATGCGTTGATTGTTGCTGTATGCCCACAACAATGATGACAACAACAGCGACGGCGCGCTGTACTCGATGTGGTGGGTCGGTCTCAAGTCTTAGCGATTCTCTTCGCTTCATTCATTCTGTTCATTCCTATCTTACATGACAATCTGGGGCGTCAGGATATTGGCGCCGACGCTCTTGTGCGGGAGCACGGAGCCGCCGTTGACGTAGACTTCGTCGGCGACGTGGACGTCTTCGCCGAGGACAGTGACGTTCTCGAGACGGCTCCAGCGGCCGACGGAGGAGTACCACCCGACGATGGAGTTGCGGACGCACGCGTGGTCCTTGACGACGGAGCCGCGCATGGCGACACAGTGCGAGAGACGCACGCCGCGCTGAATGTGCGCGTCGGGCCCGATCACGACGTTCGGGCCGATCTTGCAGTTGGGCGCAATCGTCGCGGACGGGTCGATCATCACGGGGCCGATGATCTCGACCGACGGGTCGAGCTGGTTCGCACTCGTCACGTTCGCATGGATCGAGTCGAGGTACAACGCCATGCCCGTGAGGAAGTCGGCGGGCTGGCCGACATCGGCCCAGAAGCCCTCGAGCGGAACCGCGTGCAGCGTGCCCGCGGCGGCCATATGCGGGAAGACATCTTTCTCGATGGACATCGGGCGCGGGTGGATGCGCTTGAGCACGCTCGGGCTGAGGATGTAGATGCCGGCGTTGATCTGGTTGCCGACGTAGTTCTTGGGCTTCTCGACAAAGCGCGCGATCTCCGACGACTCGGGCTGGCAGAGCACGACGCCATACTTAGAAGGGTCGGTGACGGGCGTCGTGAGAATCGTGCCCTCGCCGCCGTGGGCGCGGTGGAAGTCCACAAGCTTCTGGAACGGGAACGGGCAGATCACGTCGGAGTTCAGGACAAAGAAGGGCTGGTCCGACGCCTCGAGCACGTCGCGCACGAGGCCCAACGGGCCCGCCGTGCCGAGCGGCTCGCCCTCGATCGAGAACGTGATCTTCACCTTGTACTCCGCCTCCACGGCCTTCATCGCCGACAGCATGACCTCCGGCTGGTAGTTCACCGCGAGAATGACCTCGTCGACACCGACCTTGACCAGCGCTTCGATCTGGTGCATGATCATCGGGCGGTTGCAGAAGTCCACCAGCGGCTTAGGCTTCGAAAACGTCAGCGGGCGCAGGCGCGTGCCGAAGCCTGTTCAGTGAGCATTGATCCCAGAGCATCCCATCGAAGAGCAAACGAGCATCTCAGAAGAGATAGTCAAGTCATGAGGTACAGGGGTCGCAGGAATATCAGCGTGGACAAGCAGAGGAGGGTGAGTATGAGAGGTATCGTTTCAGAGAGGGGCGTCATCAGAGCTAGAAGCTGATAGAGATGCAGGCGGACGAGACGAGAGCCAGCCGAGCGTCATGTCGGCCACATCAGCGCATCATGGCGTGACGTCGGGGTGCTGCACGTCGCAATGGTACCGCATTATCGCGTGCGCATCGTCCGCCTTGTTCGGGCATCACTGCCGTCGTATCGCACCCCCCCCCACGAAGGTTCTCGTCTACCAAGGCAGCATTGCGCGTTGAAGCACGGGAAAGGGGGGATGCTCGGGGTGCTCGTCCGAGCCACACGTACCGCCGACGAGAATAACAGCCTTCATAGTGAACAAAAAGTAAGGCACGCGGGGATCGTTGGGGAAGGGCAATGAAATCGAGGCGACGGGGGCACGCGGTGGAGTTGACGGGTCGAGGAGACGTCAGATCGACGTGAGCTGCTGGGTCTCGGTGGTTCAGCGCTATCGCCACATTCATTTCACGCGATTGCCGTACGGCTTGATCGTTGATGGCATTTTTAATGATGAAAAGGAGATATCGCGCGTCTCCTCAGAGCCAATGCCAGGGACATGCGTCAGGGTCTCCCGGGGACCATGTCTCTTCTCATGAGAACGTGGTGTCGCGCGGCGTCGGACTCCGCCGTAGCGCAGTCGCATTGGCGGTCGCGGTCGCGCCCTGGCGTGGCCTCGAGCATCGCAGGGGCGCGTGGCCGTTGGATTGATGCCATGCGACGCCCCTGTCCGGCGGGACCCGTGCGCCGCTCGGGAACGCGCCAGGGCATAACGGACTCGAACCGCGCTTTTTCGCCTCGCACTGAGGCGCACCGGCGTGGGCCCGGAGCCGGGGTCGGAGCCGGAGTCGGAGCCGGAGTCGGAACCGCAATCCCGGAGTCGGGACCGCAACCCCCGACGTCGAAGTGCTTCTGCAGACAGACCGAGCGCGGCCACACCGCCGCGCGCGTCTCTTTCCGCTATCGCAAAGGGCGTCGAAGCCCGCTCCATCGCATATTCTCATTTCTTTCCCGGCTTGTCTCTGCTTCGGGCAGTGCCCCGTGGGTGGGTTGCTCACCTTTTTTTACTTTCATGGTGTCCGTTTTAAGGTTAGTTAGGGTTAGTGTCAATGGCTAGAGCCTGGCCGCCTGGTGAGACAACGCAGCACGAACAAGAGAGTTTCCTCAACGGGGTCCCTCCGGGAGGCCGCTCGCGGTGTGTCAGAACGGGGCTGCTTGCCACGGTACAGCCGCAGGCGCTGGCGTGCCCAGCGCAGCTTCAGGAACTCGGCCCACAGCGGTTCGGACGTGGCGAGCCACACCTCCAGGAATCGGTGGTGCGTGGTGAGCGCTGTGCCTTGGATGCTGACCGCCGCCAGTCGCTGTAGCAGCTCTTTCAAATGGGGATGCCGCGTCTCTGACTGCTTTTGAGCGGCTTTCATGCCGGCTTCCACATAGTATTGCTTTTGGCTCGGCTTCCAGCTGACAACCAGGTCGTCGGACCGCATCATGGCCATGACGATGTCGGTTCGGCCCCATGGCGCCCCGAGCTCCTATGCGCCCCCGGTCTCCAAGGCCGCCCACCGCATCGCCGTCAGTCACCCCTGGCGTCCTCGGCCAGGCCGTCACCATCGGCTATCACCACATCCAACACGGTTTTAAGGGTCAAGATATTCCATCGTATAGGGACGTTTCGGATGAGACGCACCTGGACCTGGACCTGCCCCCACGCTCTCACGGGGCCCCAGGACGGTGGCCATCGCATCATCAAAGAGCACTGCCCAAGCCCGCCGTCGCCGAAGTATGACGCCCCAACACCTGTCACGATGCGACCCGCGTGGGAAGCTGCTGAGCCGGTATGAGATTGATCGGATCCGAATGTGATTCATGAGACTGGGATTTGGGTTTGGGTTTGGGGCCTCCCTGTTTCGTGCTGTTCAAATTAAGACAGCTGTGCCGTCTTGACGTCCGCCACCGCCCTCGAAGAAGCACGGCCTCGGCAGGCCGGACATAAGCATTTTATTTCCTGTTAAGCGTGACATGACCGGGCCGTGGCTGATCTATTCGCCTGCCGCATATCGGCATACTAGCACACTGGCTTGTTACGACGCAATGAGGATGAGATCTGATGCGAGAGAGGGTTTCATGGGGCATTATGGGGTCAATAGAGAGTCAATGATACGAAGTAGCGGAAGACGTGTCGCCAGCCCACTTCGGTTTCGACGACTGACGATTTACTGAACCGGTGGAAGCGACTGGACCCGATTTTTGAACGCCGGACTGGTTTCGAACAGTTCGAAAAGATCCATCACCGATGAAGACTCGAGAACACTTTCTTTCAAAGAAAGTTAGCTCGCTCCTTTAACGCAGCGAAATGAACGTCAGATGCTCGCCGGTATCCCAAGAGCAGTGCCACGGGAATTTCTCTATTGCGGCTGCACCCATGGGCGCACCCATGAGGCGTGCGACAATTGGTAATCGATCCGACCCCCTGGCGGGACGGGGCGAGGGCAGCTGGGGCGGTGGCGGCAGTGCCGACCTACAAGCGGATGCCACGGCCTTCTCTCGGCGCCGATCAGCTCCCCCAGGGGACGCTACGTGGTACACACACTTGACAGGACCATCGGTGCCTTCTGCCGGCATCCTTGCACGTATGGGGAGGAAGCAGGCTCCGATCAGACGACCTGGATCCCCGCAAAAGCGATCCTGCAGCCGCCAGCCCTGATACCCGACGCGCCCTCGTCCTTGACGGCAGACTAGCTTGATAATTTTTTTTGGTAGACTGCGGCCTGCTCTCGCGTAGGCGTCACTTCGAAAACGACGGCGTCTGTGATCCGATCGCCTGCTGCCGCTCCCTAGGAAGGCGTTAGAAGCTCACGCCGCCGGGTTTGATCAACTCCCGCGACTCCGCTCCCGCCGTTGGCAGCCACCGGTGTCCGGCCGTCGGTATTCGTTGCACGCCCCTTGCACGTCCACTGCCTGCCGATCGCTCGGCCACCGCACCACGTGCACGACCGCGTGTCTGTTTGCGTGACGGCCCGCGCGACGGCTCTCGCCATGGCGATGGCCAGGTCCGGCTCCGGCCGCCCCGCGCGGGCCGTGCCCGCCGGGCCGCGCCGCCTCGCCGGCCTTCTGCTGCTCTGGCTTCTGACGGCGTTGCCGTTCACTTCCGCGCTCATGGCGCCGCCATCGGTAACGTTGGCCGACTGCTGGCTGAGCGCCTGGCGTCCACGCCCGCTCGCTGTTCGCTGCATCTCGATCGCACGCTGATGTCCGCATATCCACGGAGAACTCACCTCGACCATAATTTTTTTCCTGCATGGGTGCATGCTCGGCTTGGATGGCTTGTTCCTATGATTTCTTTTGATCTGCTCCTATGGTCGGTGTATGCCGATGGCTGATTGTCGACGGCGGATGGCTGATGGTCTTCTAGGACGCGGCCGCGATCGACGCCGCAACATGTAATGTCGATGCCATCAACGAGGTCAACAACCGGCTGCAGCCGACGTTGGATGATCTCTTGCAGACGACGTTCTTCCGCTACTTTAAGGTTAAGCTCGACCGCGAATGTCCCTTCTGGGACGAGCACATGCTGTGCACGCAGCGCGACTGCTCCGTCGAGCCCGCGCCTGACGGCGAGATCCCGAAGGCGTGGGACAGCGGCAGGGGCAGCGAAGGCCAGCGCGCGGCGCGGCAGACGAGTCTGGTGAACCGTTTGAGTGCGGTCGACTTCTCACTGTCGAACCAGGCGCTGCGCGCGCCCGACGCGTCCTGCGACGACTTCGGCCCGCACGACTACTGCTTGGTCGAGAGCCGCGGCGAGCGCGAGGGCGTCTACGTGAATCTGCTCAAGAACGTCGAGCGGTACACGGGCTACCAGGGCCCGAGCGCCGAGCGTGTGTGGAACGCCATCTATGATGAGAACTGCTTCCACTTCCTCGGCACCCCCGAAACCTCGCCGGCTAATCCTTCCCTCAGCACCCTCGCAGGCGCCACCAGCGATCTCAGCAGCGCCTGTCTTGAGAAGCGCGTGTTCTACCGGCTCGTGTCGGGGATGCACGCCTCCATCTCGACCCATCTCTGCCACCAGATGCTCAACACGACGAGCGGCGAATGGTACTTCGACCGCGCCTGCTACGCGAGCCGCGTCGCGGACTTCCCGGAGCGCGTCACCAACATCCGATTCACGTACCTGTTGCTGCTGCGCGCCGTCGAAAAGATCGCGCCAATGCTGACCCGCGGCACCTTCGTGACGGGCGACATGGATGACAAGCCCCAGGTCGAGCGGCTGATGCGTGCCGTGCTCGATACGACGCGACAGTGCCCGGCGACCTTTGATGAGCGCCTGATGTTTGTCGCCGACGCGCGTTCCGGGTTCCAGATGGCACAGGCCCAAGCCACGGCTGCTGCAGCGGCGTCGACATCGGCCGTGACATCGACCGCCGCTGCCGCCGCAGCCAACCGCTTGCACCCGGAGCCGGCTGTGACGCCGCTGCCGCTGTCCAGCAACCTCGCCGGTCTGGGCGGCATCGGGACGCTCGGCGGGCCTTCGCCGCACCGCCAAACGCTCAAGGAAGAGTTTAAAGCGCATTTCCGCAACATCTCGCAGATCATGGACTGCGTTGGGTGCGAGAAGTGCCGGCTGTGGGGCAAATTGCAGGTGATGGGCCTCGGCACGGCGCTCAAGATTCTGTTTGAATTCCAGGAAGAAGCGCCCAACGGCGGCGGCAACGCCGCGGACCCGGACGCCGTGCCCGAGCACATGGCGCTGACGCGCTCGGAGATCGTAGCGCTCTTCAACACCCTCGGCCGCTTCTCGTCCTCCCTACGCGTCGGCCACCAGTACCGTCAGGAAATGGCCAAGCAGGCGGCCTGCGACGTCGCCACCCCCAACGCCCAGCGCGCCCCCTTGACCCCGATCGAGCGGCGTTATCTCCCGCACGTGGCGTCCCCCATTCGCGGCGCCAGCAGCAGCAGTAGCCTTAGCAGCGACTTTAGCAGCAGTGGTAGCAGTGGTAGCAGCAGTAGCAGCAGTAGCAGCAGTAGCGATGACGCCTTCATGTCATTATCGTCGCCGTCGTCCTCGGGACAAGACATGCTGCGGATGCTCGCCGGGATGCGGGACGGTCGCAAGAAGCTCGGCGGCGGCAAGCCTGCGCCGCCGCGACACCACGTCACGGGTCTTGCGGACCTGCTGCCCGACGAAGCGACCGCCCGCCGCGCGTTGTCCCTCCCGACGCCGCGGCAGGAGTGGCGCTGGCGCGTCGGCTTCGCCATCGTCGTCATTGGCCTCGCGTCCCTGCTGCAGCACGTGCTCAAGCATGCCCTCGTGCCCGCTGCAGCGCGGCGTCGCGATCACCGGCGCCCGCCGCGGCCTGAGCGGCGCGTCCCCGCCATCGGCCTCCGCAGCGCCTCGGCCGACCGTGCCGCTGGCGTCGACGAAGACGAGGAGGACGACGACTGTTCGCGGTCCAGCGAGAGCGACAGTGTCAGCGACGAAGCCGTCGCCATGCCCGACCGTCGGAAGACCCGTCGCGTCGCTGCGTTGCCACAGCCGCCGCGGTCGTCGTCGTTGGCGTCGTCGTCACGGCGGTCGCCGTCCCGTCGCGCCGCGGCCACCAAGCCGCGCCCCGATCTGTCTACCCGGTAGTGGGTCAAGGGTGATGGCCCGGTATGGCCTGATGTCTGTAGATAGTTAAATAAGGGAAACGTGCGTTTCTGTCGCTACGGGTGGCGGGTTGTGGCGGGCTGATGGGGCTAGACCTTGAAGCCCTGGATCGCGCGTGTCCGCGTGCCCTGCTGCAGGATGCAGTGGTCGGCGACGCGGAGCAGCTCGGGCACGCGACGCGTGGCGAAAGCCATCATGGTTTTGATGAGGCTGCCGTGGCTGGCGCCGTTGCCGGACTTGCTCATGTAGCAGACCTGACCGGCGGCGTTGACGGCGATGGCGAGGCTGAGGTCGGAGCAGTCCTCCTCCTCGAGGGTGGGGTCGATGACGAACCGGCGGCCGACGCGGTAGCACGTGACCGCCAGCGGGATGGCCTCGGCACCACGGAGTCGCTCGGTCTCGTGGCTGCTTATGTCGTAGTCCTGCTTGCCGTCGACCGAGAGCACAGTCGCGCGCGGCATGCGCAGGTTGCAGAGGGCGCCCTTCGTCGCGAGCAGCACGACGTCGAAGAGGTTACCGCCGAGGTCGAGCACGAGGACGTCGACATAGACGGTCCAGCCGACGCGGTGCGGGATGACGACGAGCGACGCGAGGTCGATGCCCGACGCGGCGCTGTTGAGCAGCTCGCTGAGGCGCTGGCCGCACTCGCCGGTGAGGTCGTCCACGGGGCGGCCGGAGCCGGCGCCGCAGCGGCCGCCGCCCGTCGCGGCCACCGACGGGTCGCACACGACCTGGCAGACGATACGCCCACCGCCCTGCCCGAGCGCCGCGCCGAGCCCCGTGCTCGTGCCGGCGCCGAGGCTCGCGCCGTCAAGCGTCTCGATCGCGACCTTGGCGCCGACGAGCACCTGCGAGCCGCGGTGGACGCGCGCGCGGCACGAGCCGGACGCCTGCAGGATCACGCCCGTCTCGAGCTCGACGGTCCGGGCATCCAGCGGGTCGCGACCGTCGATGCGCAGCGATGCCGCGATGCCCTCGGCGGCAAACAGCCGCTCCGCTGTGGACAACGGCATCGCGGCGGCGGTGGCGGTGGGGGGCGGCGGAGACGACCGGAAACCCGGGGCGACCAAGGAATCGACGCGCGAAAGGCGTCACGCGCTGAGGAGACGCGCTGAGGAGACGGTAGTAACGCGCGGGAGACAGGCCAGCTCTCGCGTTCTGCCACGAGCGAACGATCCGAGCTCAGTGTGTGGAAATAGCAGGCGATGCAGAGGGAGCGCCCCGGAGGATGGGGATTGATGGTCATCGACGGCGGTGGCGCAGCGGTCCTAGACCTCTGGATACTCCGACCCGCCGTCGCATCCTCCGTCGCCCTAACGTGGGGTAAGGCGATGCGATGCGATACGATGCCAGGCGATGCTCTGCACGAGGCAGCCGTGATCAGTCCCCGACGAGCTGCGCGGTGCCCTCGCTCGTGTCCGCGATGCCGGCGGCCGCCGGCCTGCCGTCTGCCCGCCGTCCGCCGCCGCCGCCGCCGTAGGCCTTCGCGCCGCTCGAATGTCCGACGGGCCGGCACACCTCGTGCCCCAGTGGCGCAGACGCCGTGGTTCAGGACCCTTCCGCCGCCACCGATGCTGCGCCACCCAGCGGAAGCGGAGGCCGGACCCCGGCCGCGCCAACGCCAGCGACGGCCGCCACCGCACCATGCGAGACAGGCGACCGCCGCCGCCGCCGCCGCTAGGGACGGCTAGAGCCACGCGGTGGGCGCTGCTCATCCCGCATGCGGGCGGATGGTCTTCATGGCACGACGCGCGATGGCGCCGGCGCCGCACGGCGCGCCGGTCATCAGGCTCGCCGCCGCCAGCACGGGCGCCGCCACTCATGCCGCCTGAGCGCCGTCCTTCACCCCACCGCCGTTGCCCCCCCACACGCCGCCCGCGCCGCCGCCGTCGCTGGGATTCTCGACACGCGACGTCCCTCCACGGGGTATACTTCCTCCCCGGTCCCTCCCTTGACTCGGTCCTTCGGCCCGACTGCCTGCCGCATCCGCCACGATGGGAGCCTCGGAGGCCAAAACGCTGCTGCAGATGAAGCGCCATCTGCAGGCCGCCGCGCAGGACGGCAAGAAAGCACAAGCGCTTGATTTGCTGGAACAGCTGGATGCGTTCGACATGAACGCGGCGCTGCTCAAGGAAACGAAAATCGGCATCACCGTCAACGATCTGCGCAAGCAGAACGCGCTCGGCGATCGCGTCACCACGCTCGCCAAGAAGCTCCTCCTCCGCTGGAAAACGAGCTATCGCCAGGACGCGGCCGGCAAGACCGCATCGGCACCCAGTGGCGGCAGCACCAGCTCGCAGCCGCGTCCGGCCGTGAACACCGCCGCAGCCTCCGGCCGCTCGGCGACGGCGTCGACTGCAGGCGGCGCGCCGTCCCCCCGCGCCAAATCCGGAGAGGCCGCTAGCCAGCCGCCATCGCCAGAAACGCCCGGCGCGCAGGAGGGCCGTGTGGAGCTGCGCGAGCGCAGTATGAAGCTCGACGGCGTGAACCCGCCGCCGCTTAACAGCCAGTTGCGCGAGCGCTGCCTCGAGATGCTGTACAATGCGATCTGCATGGACTCGGACGTCGACGCCGCGAAGCTCCTGGACATGAGCGCCACGCTCGAGCGGCTGATCCACGAGGAGTTCCTTGACGCGCAGGGCGGCGAGGCCAAGTACAAAGCCAAGATCCGCTCGCTGTACAGCAACCTCAAAGACAAGGAGAACCCCGAGCTGCGGTACCGCATCTCCCAGGGGTACCTCAGTGTCACGGCGCTGGCCAAGATGAGCGCGCTGGACATGGCCTCCCGCGAGCGCCGGCGCGACATGGAGAAGGCCAAGTCCGAGGCCATGAAGGACGCGCAGACAGCGCAGTCCTCGCAGAGCGAGACCGACATGTTCAAATGCGGCAAGTGCAAGCAGCGCAAGACCAAATACTACCAGATGCAGACGCGCAGCGCCGACGAGCCCATGACCACCTTCGTGACCTGCGTCAACTGCGGCAACCGCTGGAAGTTCTGCTAACAGCAAGCTCAGCAACGGCATCTCAGTAACGATGCTGGCTTCCGTGTAGTATAGTATTTAAAATATCGAAAAAACCCTGAAACTGGGGAAGCGAGTGATATCGCTCCGAGCCACATGGTCTGCCGACGGACCCACGCGGCATGCCATACAGAATGCACACCCAAAGCCATGGGCTTCAGCAAGAATGCACAAGAAGGCAAGAGCGACAGCCGCGCGAGACCTGTCCTATGGTTTTGACTGGCGACGCTGTTGTTGTTGCTGTAGCTGATGGTACTGCGCCGACATGCGTGGGTCCTGATACGGCGCGCCGTTGCCCATTGGCGGTGAGGCATAAGGTACACTGCCTGGCGGGTAGCCATACGGCGACCCGGGCGGCACGGTGCCCGGCGGTGCCGCATAGTACATGCCTCCTGGCGGCGGGCCGCCCGGATAAGCTTGCATCGGCACTACACCGGGTGGCGGTGGTGCGCCCACGATACTCTGACGCTGATACATCTGTTGCTGATGTTGTTGTTGCTGCTGTTGCATATACATCTGTTGTTGCTGCTGCTGCTGCTGCTGGTACTGCATATTCTGCAGATGGTACTGCTGCTGGGCATTCGCGGGTACTGCGGCGGGCGGCGGCTCGAGCTGCATGTAGTTCTGCTGGTGGGCCGAGTGGAACGATGCGGCTGAGTTGGAGAGCGAGGGCGGGCCCTGCGGCGCCGGGTAGACAGGCTGCTGGACGGCGTACGGTGGCTGCGGCGGCGGCGTGTCGCCGCCGCCGATCGAGGACGCGGTCGAGGACGCGTCGCGGTACAGCTGCGGCATCCCGTACACTGCGGGCGACCCGACCTGGAGCCGTCCGAGGTTGTCGGCAAGCTGGTTGGGGTTGAGGTGAGGCGTCACGTGGGCCGGCGGCGTCGGGAGCCCGCGGTCGGCGCTGCTGCCCGCCGCGGAGGGCGAGGGTGAGGGTGTGGCGCCTGAGGGTCGGGCCTTGTGGTAGGAGGCGCGGGCGCTGTCGGCGTGACGCAGCGAACCGGCGGCCGCGGAGGGCGAGAGGGCGGCGGCGTGAGCAGCGGAGGCATGGGCGGCGTGGGCGGCGCGCGCCGCGAGGGCAGCGGTCGGGCCGATCTTTTCTTTCATCAGGTAGAGCACCGATCCCTTTTTCTTCCTCTCGGCAATAACGAAAAAGAACTCGGGACGGGAGGTGAGCACGCGCATAGAAACGGCGGCTTCGAGCTGGAGGCACTGCACGATGGCGGCGGTGCGCCAGTCGACGACCTCAATGGTGGTCTTGCTGGCGGCGACGACGTAGTCGACGGGCCGCAGAATCAGCTCGCTGGGCTGAGAGCGCCATTGGACGCCGTCCTTCCACCCGCCGACGCCAGAGCCGACCATAGGCTTGCCGTTCAAGTCGACGACGCGCGTGAGCTGGTGGTACGTGGCGAGGAAGTAGCGGTCGATGGAGGGCCCCGTGTTGGCGCGGTTGAGGGTATGCCCGCCCGAGATGGCGGCGATCTTGCGGCTGACGGTGGTCGCGGGCCGGTTCGCGTTGCGGAGCTCGGTGCGTTTGGCGTCCGAGAAGGGGATCTGGACGAAGGTCTGCCAGCGCGCGCGGCTCGAGGCTTGGGCGCGGTCCATGCCGCGGACAAAGTCGCGATGGACACCCACTTCCTTGACACGTGAGTTGTCGATCGAGACGAGATTTGCTTCGTTCGAGTAACCGAGGAAGATCTCGCGGACCGCAACGCCGTCGTGCAGTAGATGCATGAACTTCGGGCTCTCGGGCAGCCAGAACGCCTTCAGCTTCATGAACTTCAGATACGGCTCGCGGGCCCACTCAAAGAGGATGATGTCCTGGCGGAAGAGGACGCCCATGTATACGGAGGTCTCGGTGCGCTGGATCTTGAACGACTTCGAGTCCTTCGTCGCCAGAATCTTGATGTAATCCGAAGACCAGCGGCGGATCATGAGTGAGGCGACTTCGGGCTTGTCCGGGTACACTTCATACTCGTTGCCTGCCGTTGCGCTGCCCATTGCGTCGTCCATCGGCAGCTCGCCTGCGGGCACGGACGCATCAGGCTTCGCGGGCGCGTGGTCTTTGGAGACGACCCAGACATTGTCGCCTGTGACGTACGACACCAGCTTGCGGATACTCGAGAGACGGTACTGGCGGATGTGGTCGTGCTTGCCGGACAGCGCGACCATCACGCCATACTGCTCCAGGATCTCGATCTGACGGAAGCGCGTGTTGCGGATCAGAGGCACCGGCTCCTGCTGCGCCGTCGGCAGCTTCAGATCGATAAAGTAGAGGCCCTTCTCGCTGCCGAGCAGCAGATAGCGATTGTCGAGGACGTCGCCAGTCAAGATGTCGACGCGCATCAGCCCCGACACCACAACAGGCTCGAAGACGGCCGAGCCATTCGGGATGGGCAGGTCCGCGAACGCCGGGACGACGTCGCCAGGCAGGATCGGGACGGAGATGGCGGTGCCCGCGGGCGAGGCCTGCGAGGCCGCCGACTGCGCCAGTATGGCGGCCATGATGTTCTGTGGCGTGACGGCCGGCGACGCCGCGGGGGCGCCCGTGGGAGTATGCGACTCCGACGGCAGCACCGGGGCCGATGCGGGCGCGCTGCCGGCCAACGGCGTGGACGGCGTCGCCACCAGCGGCGACAGACTCGGGTGCGCGCTCGCGACAGAGGCGCCGGCCGCCGCCGCCGCTGCTGCGGCCTGCTGTTGGAGCTGCTGCATCTGAGCGCGGGCCTGGGTGGCTTGCTTGATGGTCTCGGCGACAAGCTTCGCCGGCAGATCGCCGTGCTTTTCATCGTCGTCATCGTCGTCATCGATTTCGATCCCTGCTTTGCGGTTTTCGCGGGCCGTCTGGGCCTTCTTGACCAGCTCGGCGAGCAGCCGCTGCCGCGGGAGCGTCTGGGCACGGGCAAGGAACGGGTGCTGCAGGATCTGGGACGCGCTGGGACGCTTCTGGGGGTCCTTGGTCAAGCAATGGGAGACAAAGTCTTGGAACGGCTTGGACCAGCTCTTAGGGTGCGCGAAGCCGAGGTCGGAGTTCGGAATCAGGTATAGCGCGCGCATCGGATGGATATCGCTGAGCGGCGGGTTCTTTTCGGCAATCTCGATGGCCGTGATGCCGATCGACCAAATGTCCGCCTTCGCGTCGTAGCTCGCCGTGGAGTGCGTCGCTGAGTCCGGGTCCGTCATAATGACCTCGGGGGCCATCCAGTAAGGCGTGCCGATGAACGTGCGGGCGCGGTCGCCAACTTCGCGCAGCTTGGCCGACACACCGAAATCAGCGAGCTTGACCTCGCCGCTCTCCGTGAGCAGCAGGTTGCCGGCCTTGATGTCACGGTGGATCAGCCCATACTTGGTATGCAGGTACTCCAGACCCTGGACCGACTCGTATAAAATCGATGCGATCTGGTCCTCGGTGAGCGGCTTCTTGATGGCGCGGTACGTCGAGTCGAGGGCGCCACCGCCGCAGTATTCCATGCAGATCCAGAGATCCAAGCCCTTGAGAAAGGAGCCCATGTATTTGGTGATGTTGGGGTGGATGCACTCTTCCAAGATCTCCATCTCCAGCAGGGTCTCGCGCAGCTCTTCTTCTTTGAGGAAGACGACCTTGACGGCGGTGATTTCCTGCGTCGCCAGCAGCCGGCCCTTGTAGACGTAGCCATAGTTGCCCTTGCCGACGGTCTCGATCAGTTCGACCTGGCCGCGCGGCGCTTGCATGCGCAGCAGCACCGGGAACTTTTTGCCGAACTGCTGGATGGACATGATGGCGGTGATCTCGGCGAGGGTGGGGAGACGACGTCGTCGACGGTGGGATGCCGCGCCAGGCCGAGCCGCGCCGCAGTGAGCGAAGCGGCGGCCCGCCGCGCCGAGCCGAGCGAAGCCAGCGAACTAGGCAGGCGTGCTCGGCAGGCTCGCTGAACTGGCGGGCTGAACCGGCTTGCTGAACCGACTGGCTGAGCACGCTTGCTCGGTAGGCCTGCTGGACAGGCTCGCACGGCAGGCTCGCACGGCAGACGGTGCGTTGACTCGGAAACAACGCGACGAGAAGACCCCTCGATCGCGGAGTCGCCGACGCCAGGGGAAGGCGGCAGGTGAGGATGGACGGGGACGCGAACCGCTATGGCCAGGGGTGGTATGCTGGGCGCCATAGCCGCGTCACTTCCGTGTCATGGCCGTCCTCGCCCGAACCGACCGCAACCTGCGCTGCGTCTCCTCACTCGGAGAGGTCCGCGGCGGCTTTCTCACCGCGTGGTGCGCGATGCCGACCGGCCTCCGCGGTGCCCGTCACCCGCTCGCCGCGCCGCCGTCGTGCTCATGATAAGACGGGCAGGACCATGCGCCCCGAGTCGAGCGACGCGAAGGCACCGATAGGCCAGACGATGCGCGATAGGCCTAACGAGACGAGGCGAGACGCGAGAGCTCCAGAGCGATGCGATGCGATGCGATGCGATGCGATGCGATGCGATGCGATGCGATGCGATGCGATGCACCAGAGCCGCCGTCGCGGCGTGACCCGCAAAGAGTCGGACCCAAAGCAGATGCACGGCGCTAGGCGGGGCGGCACCAGCACGGCGGCCGCGGCGGCCGGCGACCGGCCACAGCGGTCAGGGATGATGGATCGGGAGGCGTTTGATGGCTGCGCCACGAGCGCCCTTTTTCCGCAGGGTCGCGGGGTGATATCTACGCCGCCGGGGCAGGTCACCGTATGGCGGGCCGGCTGGCCACACGCAGCAAACATGGGTGTGGCACGTGCCACGCAGAGGCGCGACGACGACGCCTTTTCAGGCATAGTGCCACACAACCCCGCTGTCCCGATCGCCGGGTCGCCTCCTCGGAGGTCCACCCGTCTCTACGAGATCAACTCGGATGGAACCCAGGCCATATCGCTCTATGACATTGCAAAACCACGCAAAACCGTGATAGTCTTCTGTAGCGGCTCCAACGCGGGCTAGTAGGCACCAGCATGATGCGCAACGCGCCTGCCAATCGTCAGAACGGAGGTGTCTAAAGTGAAAACATTAAATAAAGGGGAATAGATTCCACCATCGGAGTGCCGGCTCGTCGACCGCATAAGAAATGTGGCGGTCCGGCACAGTCGGACCCAGAACATAACCTTCGTGAGCCTCTTTGGGGTCTGTATGGATCCGTATGGTCGCCACTCAGAAGACCTGAGAGCCCGATGCTATGGATGCAGAACTGAACCGAATGCGCGTCTGCTTCGGGGGGGACTCCTGGGGTCCACCACCGAGGGCATGGTGTGCGCCTTGACTCAATATACTCAATATATGGATGCAGAGGACACACCGGTCTGGAGAAGACAGCTCGACGTGCGCACATGCGAGACATCAGTCATACCATAACAACCACAAATTAGCAAAGAATTGGGTGAGTCATCTCATCGTATCGGGGCAGATGACATTGAAGCCGAGCGAGGCTCGTCGACGACAGCTTGATGGGCATGAGCCGGATGGCCGCGCCGCGATGAAGTCGCCACGCAGCATAGCATAGCGGCGACGGCATCCAATTGCGTCGGTTTACCTCGATCGCTTCGATCTCGGCCGCCGTGAGCGCCGGCGGCGCATAGCGCGGACCCATGGCGTGGCGCGACGGATAGCGGATCACGCGCGGGGTGGCCATGAGCGCGCGCAGCGTGGCGACCGACGGCGGCGCCGACGCGGCGGCAGCCACGGACGCCTGCGACGATCCGGTATACCCGGCGGCAGTGGACGCGGACGACGGCGCGGTCGTCTGCGCCTTCGCCTGGGCCTCGCGCAGCAACCGCCGCGGGCCCAGGAATTTAATGAGCGGCACGTGCCGCGGGACTTGCCGGACGGCCATGTCTTCGACGGACGAGCGTGGGTCTCCGGCCGGTCGAGTAGCGACAACGACGATAAAGGCGGCGGTCACAACGACGAGAACGGCGGCGGCGGGAGGAGAGGGCGTCGCGCAGAAGGATGGAAGCGGAGCGGGTCAGGACCAGTCCTTTAGGGCGCAGACAAGCAGGAGCGGAGACAATGCGCAAAATGGACGTCTCGGGCGGATTCGCAGTCGATGAGGCGCCAGACGCATGCGGCGCTGCCGGACGAGGCTCTGACCGACGGACCGACTGGCATGGTTTCATACGGAAGAGCGCGCAGGGACCGCCATCGCCACAGGGGCATCGGCGTCGGCGCGCGTTGGCCATCCCTCGGCTTTCCCCTCTTTTCTTGCCGGTCACCTGAGTGCGATGCGCGCCGCGTGCGCGGCGGCGATACCCGCGAAAGGCCCCGAAGAGGTCCCGAAGGGCCTGGCTCCGACGAGCCTGTGGTGCCATCATCGAACAAAAACGGCGCGGTGCGCTGTCGCCTGGCCAAGCCTGATCGGCAGAGCGTCTTTTGCTCAAGCATCCTACCCAAGTCACACGGGTGCATGCACCAAGCACAATCTCAAAGCGAGTCGAGGATAGTTATTGGTCTGTGGGACCAAGGGCTATTAACCTTCACGATTAACCTTCACGTCCGTGTTGCGTCATGTCATGTTGCTGGTGTTGGGGCTGCGGCGGCTCGTTTTTGGCTGAGGGCAACACAAGCAGGGGGCATGCGGCCTGGCCACGACTGCCGGGCGTGCTGCCAGACAACCGAGACCACCGAGCGGGCTGCAGAACGCTATGCTGTCGAAAACGGTTGCAAAAGTAATATATCGATCCATATGTGATACTGCTGCGGGGTCCCGATGTCGGTCATGACGTGACATACCAAGACAGACCTGAAGGTGGCATGGGTGACGCTGCCCGATTTCTCGAAAACCCCGACGAAGGCGATCATCGCTCCCGGCACGTTGATCCATCCCCCCCGAAAGCATACTAGCGAAAGCGAGGACGGCTTGGCCCGCGACGACCCCGTAACACTGCTCCGCTCCACATGGGCGCTGGTGTCACGACACGAATCCCCTGAACCTCATACAACTCCGACCTCTATCAAGCACGAGGGCCTCAAGCCATGAACTCCCTGCACCATTCCGTCTCGCAGACATCGCCGCAATCCGAGCCGCCCGCCGCGATGCCAATGACGCTGGCCACACCACCATCAGGTAAGCTCATCCCATGCTTGTGCACCGGTTGTGCTGGCGCCGTCTCACCTTCGTCCAGCTGCTGATGCGCTAGCTGCAATTCATAACTCACGCTCTCGCTGGGTCGTGCCTATGCTTCCATGGCCTTCCATGTCATCTATCGACTCGACGATCGGCCACCTGACCCCTTTGCTGTGCAATAGGATCACTGAGTCGCACGCCAACGCGGCTGCGGCAGCCGCCACTGCGTGAGCCCATCTACCCGGCCACACTGCCGACTCACGTCGAACGCCGCGCGCGTTCCCAGTCGCGACCGGGCTCAGCCACCGCCTCATCCCGGGGCCGCTCCGTCGGCCGTGGCGAACTGATCCTGGCGGACCGTATGACGACGCCGCAGACGGCGCTCAGCGATCGATCTCACCCGGGCTCCAGCTACGGCGCCATGACGACCCCGACCGCCGACGCGACGCGCCGCTCCGTCTCCCGTGGCCGTCGTGGCGCTGCGGCCACCATGACAACGCCGGGGTCGGCCGACACGCCACAACGGACGTCCGCGCACGGCGCCTCGGCCACGACGCCGACGCCGCGGTCGACGATGACGACGCCCGGCAAGCCGAGCCTCATGACGACGCCGACGAGCACGAGTCTCCCACGGCGCGCGGGCAGCTCGAGTGCGCCGCGCGCCGCGCCGCACTCGGCGCCCGCGACCTCCAAGGCGCCGTCGGCGCGGCCCGGATGGAACGCCGACGTCGCGTCCGCCTACGTCTCGCCGCCGTCGCTGCGATCCGGCGCGGTCCGCGTGCCCGTGGCCGCGTCGAAGCGCGTCGACACGAACCTCGCGCAGGCCCGGCAGGCGCTGCGGGCGGAGCGGCAGCGCGCGGCGGCCGCGGCCGAGCCGGAGGCGGCCGAGGTCGTGCGGGGCGTCACGATGCTGTCGCCGTCGTCGCGGGCGTTGGCGTCGCGGCCCGTGTCGTCGCGGACGGCGCGACCGCTCGCGCAGCCGTCGATGCTCTACGATGCGGCGTCGCCGACACGCCGGTCGCCGCGTCCCCGGACGCGGTCCATGGCACGTTCGTTATCGCGGCCCGCGTCGCAGCCAACGGCGCTGGGCTTCGAAGACGCTATCGATGCTATGGACCACCCTGACGGCCGTGACCAGGCGCAGCCGCCCTTCGACGGTGGTGATAATGACGACGCCGCTTCGCAGACGCGCCTGACGCGGCAGCTCATGCTGTCGATGCAGCGTGAGCGGGACGACCGCGAGCAGATGACGCAGGAGATGGACGCGCTGCGCGCCGAGCTGGAGGCGACGCGCATGGACATGGCGCTGCTGCTCGAGAACCGCGACAATCTGGCGGCCGAGCTGCAAGCGCTGCAGCACGTGCATCGCCAGGCCCTCAGCAGCACGATGGCGACGCCGCGCGCCGACCGTGTCGCTGCGTCGCCGTCAGCGTATGCGTCGGAGTTTGGGATCGATCGACACACCCCCGCGGATGACGGCGACCTCTATGCCGACGTCGTCGCTGACGTCGATGACGATGCGGCCGCGCACGATGCGATGCGCGCCCGACTGCGTCGTGAAGCAGCGGCGTTCGAGGTCGAGATGCGTCAGTTCGAAGCACGCCGCCACGCGTCGGCGGAGGCCCAGCACCGCGAGCCGCAGCGTGACCCACGTCGCGGCCGCGCTGAGCGTAGCGGCCCCGTCCACCACGATGTGGCGTCGCCGTTCGGAGAGGCCGCCAACTACACGGCGCTCGATCGGCCCGCGGCGCGGTCGATGGGATCGGGGACGCGCCGCACGCGCGCATCGTCGCCGTCGCCGTCCTCGCACGATGATGCGACGCCACCGATGGTGCCAGCTCCGACGTCGACCTTCACGTCGGAGTTCGCGTCGGCCGGCGTGATGGCTACCCCAAGCAACAAAATTCTGCGGGGCTTGCCCGATCCGTTCGACACGCCGGTCAGTCGGATGGCCGATCGTCTTGCCGTCTGGTCGATTGCGCCGCCGGCCGCCTAAGTCGAACGGTATGGGCGTGGGCCACGTGCGATGGGAGGGTGCGACGTGCGATCAATAAAAGTCCCAACGACACCCATCCCCGTCCCCGCCCGCCCGCTCAACCGGCCGATCGGTTGACCGAGGGGCAGGGTCCAGAGCTCCCACGATAATAGATCCATGGTATGGTGGCGAGACCCATGAGCGATATCAAGCTCGCACCGCGTGGGGGCGTCATGCGTGCCGCATGAGATGACGTGGCGTCTATGTCGTCGTAGGGCCCCTGCGAGCTTGGGAGATCGATGACTCACATGCCCCTGGAGTCGGCACGTGGCCATACCGCGTCATACCGCGCCTCATTTTCCGTTGGCGGGCGTCTAGCATCGTCGTGGATCGTCATCGGTATTCGACCAGGTGACTCATTTTTGTTATTTGTTATTTTGAATTATGTTATATGTTATATGTTATATGTTATTTTCTTTTTTTGTACCCCGACGATGCACCCCGGGTAAGGGCGGGGCTGAGCCTTCCGAAGGTGTGAGGGTGTGTGCGTGGCACGTGTACGGTATAAACTTAGTAGTCCTGCGTTACTTTTTTAACAGGAGTTCATCCCAAATAAACTGTCTCACAATAATCATTCTCTTATTGTTAACAGTTAAGATGCTAAGGTTCTTCTCGTCTATTTTAATTTTGCCAGCATCTGCCTGAAGCATTGTTGTATGGACATGTATCGAGCTTATGACGCATGGCCACGGCGGTTCCGTCCCGCCCAGCGGCCCGTTCTTCGCCTTCCCAGGGGTCCCGCCAGCCGCGGGCAGGCCGCTGGTCGAGAACCACCACTACTACTCCATGCCGTCACCCGGCGGCGCCGCGCCGCGGCACGGGCTTCCAGCCGGACTGAGCCCCGCCAGGCTCGCGGCATACATGCCGCACGCGGCCCACCGCGGCCTTTACCCCATAATGGGCTACGCGCCGTCCAGCGCGTACTCGGACACCGGCGCCAGCAGCATGGAACGCAGCGGCGTCCATGGACCTTCGCGCCCGGGCAGCGACGTCTCGAGCGAGTGGTCCCACGGCACGGCGTCGCCCATGCAGGTCGGCGACCGCGGCATCAGTCTGGGCGTCAGCGGCCATGCCAACGGTTCTAGCCATGGTGCCGGCAACGACAACAGCACTGCAAACGGCGGCCATGGCGGCAGCGGCAGCAGCAGTAGCGGCATGGGCCCGCCGCTTGGCGCGCATCTGATCGGCCCTCCATTAGGCATGCCCTAGCTGCCATACGGCAGATACGCGGCCGCGTCTTTTCCGATGATGTACTCGTCGCCCGGTACGGGCGCGCCGATGGGCTACAACGAGGCATGGGTATGGGCATGAGCATGGGCATGAGTATGGGCATGGGCATGAGTCTGGACCCGTTCAGTCCCAACAGAGACAGCGATGCCGTAACGCCCGCCGTTTGGCCACGCGTCGCGACACGCGTGTTATGCGCCCGCCGCGGCCGCCGTCCGCCCGCCATCTCGCCCCCCGAGCAAGAGGCCCTGGATTGGTGGGGGGAAGGGGGGTTCTCGGCCTCGGCCTCGGCCGCCGCCACCACCACCACGGCCCACCAGGTGGACCGGGTGGACCGGCGGCGGACTCGTGGCACATGCGAGGCTCGCTAGGCTGCATCGATGCGCATCGGAGCGCGAACGTCTGACAGGCGTCGAACTGCCTCGATGTCTTTATCGAAGGTGCCCGCTCGCTGATGTTCATCGCGACGTGGTTGTCTCATGACGCTGCGAGACCACGTGGCACGCACGCATGGCTCGTCAGCGCTTGCTGGCCCCCCTCCCGCTCCTTGACTGGGCTCCTCACGCGCTTTCCGCCCTTGGGACTCACCCATCCTCTCCTTTCCCTTCCGTATCCGTATCCATATCCGTTGTCTTCGGCTTAGCCATCGGCATTCGCCTTCGATTCTCTTTTTTCTTTTGATACTGAGTCGTACCCTCTAAAGGGAAACGGGTCTGGAATTGACTTCGGCTTGGATCCTCCCTCCTGTCGTTGATCCCATCAGACAACCGCTTCATTGCGCGTGACGCGTCTCTGGTTTTTTTACATCTTGACTGCGCCTTCCCCGCATTTCCACCCCGGCGCGTAACGCGCCTGTAGGCACCATGGGGATTCCCAAGTTCTTCCGCTTTATGAGCCAGCGGTATCCGCTGATCAGCCAGGTGATCGACAGCGACCAGATTCCTGAATTCGACAACCTGTATCTGGACATGAACGGGATCGTGCATACCAACTCACATCCGAACGATGCGGACGCCACATTTCGCTTGACAGAGGAGCAGATCTTCCTAGCGATTTTCCAGTACATCGACCACATTTTCGCGACGATCCGCCCGAAGAAGGTTTTCTTTATGGCCATCGACGGCGTTGCGCCGCGTGCCAAGATGAACCAGCAGCGCTCGCGCCGCTTCCGCTCGGCCAAGGAGGCCGAGGCTGCCATCAAGCAGGCCGTCCAGCAGGGTAAGGACATCCCGAAGGAGCCCGCATTCGACTCGAACTGCATCACCCCGGGAACGCCGTTCATGGTGCGTCTGCACGAGCAGCTGCAGTACTTTATCCACAAAAAGATCTCGGAGGACGCGCTATGGCGCGGCGTCAAGGTGATCCTCTCGGGCCACGAGACGCCCGGCGAGGGCGAGCACAAGATCATGGACTACATCCGCCACGCCAAGGCCCAGCCCGGCTACGAGCCGAATCAGCGCCACTGTCTCTATGGTCTGGATGCGGACCTGATCATTCTCGGCCTGACGACGCACGAGCCGCACTTCTCGCTGCTGCGCGAGGAAGTCATCTTCGGCTCCCGCTCGAAGTCCAAGCAGGTCGCGCCCGCGATCCCGGGCCCGCCCAAGTTCTTCCTGATGCATCTGTCCCTGTTCCGCGAGTACGTCGTCAGCGAGTTCGCCCACCTCCAGGCCCTGCTGCCCGACACGTATGATCCCGAGCGCATCATCGACGATGTCATCTTAATGTCCTTCCTCATCGGCAACGACTTCCTGCCGCATTTGCCTGGGTTCGATATCGTAACAGGCGCGTTCAACACTCTGTTCCGCGCGTACAGCGACTACCTGCAGGAAACGCAGCAGTACCTGCACCACAACGGTGTGCTGAGCATCGATCACTTCGAGAACTTTGTCGCTCGCTTGGCGAATGTTGACCACGAGCAGTTCATGGAGGAGCTCGGCTCCCAGATGGAGAGCGTTTTCGCGAACGAGAAGGAGTTCCGCGAGCGGTCCTCGTCGTCGTCGCAACGCAACAAGAGCACTGTGCTTGGCGCCTTGGACGAATCGCAGCGTAAGGTGCTCAATATCGTGACCCACTTTGTGCAGAACCGCGCGCAGGACCAGGAACTAGTGTTCCCGCCGCATTCGCTGCACGCGCGTGACCGCGCGTTCCTCATGGAAGTCGCCGTCGATCTCGGCATCGTCTACGAGACGGTCCCCGTGCGCGTCGAGTCGTCAAAACACATGGACGAGGCGGTCCGTCTCTCGTGGGAGACGGACTATGATCTGAGCGACGATGAGACCCTGACCCAGATCAACCACACCCTGTCCAAGTACCGCGTGCGCATGGGCCTGGACGACGAGGACGACGACGAGGACGACGAGGACGCGCAGGCGGATAGCAAGAAAGCCAACCAAGAAGCGGCCGCGCTCGCGGAGCAAGCGGCGATCCGCGAAGAAGAGGCCCGACTCGCGCAGTTCGCGGCTGACAAGAAGGACCAGGAGCGCAAATGGGTGCTCAACCACTATGCTTCGAAGTTCAAGTTCCCCGCAGACTCGATCGAGGCCGACATTCGCGAAGTCATCCGGCACTACGTGACGGGCATCAAGTGGGTCCTTGAGTATTACTACTGCGGCGTCCCCTCGTGGAGCTGGTTCTACCCGTACCACTATGCGCCGCGCCTGTGCTCCATCAACAACCTCGCCGCGCTGACGCTTCACTACGAAACGGATGCGCCCTTCCTTCCACTGGAGCAGCTGATGGCCGTGCTGCCCGCCTCGAGCGGCAACCTCGTGCCCGAGCCGCTGCGCCACCTCATGACGTCCGAGCAGAGCCCCATCCACCACTTCTACCCGCAGCACTTCGCGCAGGTCCGCGAGCCGGGGAAAGCCGAGTGGGAAGCCATCGTGATGATCCCCTTCATCGATGCAAAGCTGCTGCTGCAGACCATTCGGCCCTTGTACCACAAGCTCACGGACGACGAGCGTCAGCGCAACGTCCACGGCCCGGCGCTTTCGTTCCGCTGCGACATGGAAAGCACGCTGCCCATCTACAAGGCGCCTCAATACTTCCCCGACGTGCGGCCCTGCCGCTGTGTCATGCAGCACCATACGCTCGGCAAGCTGGCGCACCCGCGTTTCGGCCTCATTCCGGGCACCTTCACGGGCAACAAGATGCTGCCTGGTTTTCCGAGCTTCGACTACATCCCGCACGTGGCGCGCCTCAAGATGGCGTCGCTCCGCGTGTTTGAACGCGAGAACACGAGTCTCAGTGTGGTGATCCAGCTTGACTCGCCCTATACGCGCATGAGCACCGAGGCCGTCGCCAAGGTGCTGTTGCGCAAGCACGTTTATGGTCGCTTCCCCTTCCTGCGTGAATGCAAGGTGACTGCGGTCCAGGACATGCACAGCATGTACTCGCGTGCGAAGGGCGAGAAGGACGTGTTCAGCGATGCGCCGGATCAGACGTCCGCGTCCAACTTCAACCGAAACATCAACAGCGTCAAGTACGTTTATGAGAAGCAGTACGGCATGCAGCTGGGCCCGGTCGACTGCCTTGTCCACGTAAAGTTCCTCAAGGGCATGCGCATCAAGGCCGACGGCAGTCTGCGCAAGGAATGGGAGAACGACACCACCACGCTACCGGTGCAGCTGATCGTCTCGGAGGTCGCTCGCCCCGATCCCCGCTTCCTCGAGACCAAGCCCATGCCCCTCACGTCGCTGTTCCCGGTGGGCGATGCCGCCTTTGTGATCACCGCATCGAACTACGGGAAGCACGCCATCATCGAGCACATTGACAGCGATGCGGGAACCGCCGACGTTGCCCTCGTGATCCCCCCCGGCGCCACCCTCTCCGAGGCGCTGGTCAACCAGCGCTTGCCCCAGATCATCACGGCCATGCAGGACGACGGGTCCTACGTCCCGTCGCACGTGGTGGCGCGCCAACTCCGCATCAGTAACTCGGTGCTCGCGCGCATCACCTCGAGCTTCCACGTGCGCTGCAAAAAGCTTGACAAGAGCTACAACATCGGTCTTTGCCTCAAGTACGAGGCCCGTGGCCTCCGCGTGCTCGGCTACTCCCGCAAAACCGATGCCGGCTGGGAGTTCTCGAACAAAGCGGTCGAGCTCATTGCGACCTACATGGAGGAGTTCCCGCACCTCTTTGCCGCGTTGTATCACGTACCTCACAGCAGCTATCTGTCGGACGACAAGCTCTTCCCGAACGGGTCCGGGCCTAATGAGCTGATGTCCATCAGCAGCTTCATGCGCCAACACAAGATCGACAAGCTCGAGACTAACCCGGTTGAAGCGGACGTGCTCTCCAAAGAGCAGATCCAGCAGCTCCAGACTCAGATCGATATGTGGCGCGACGATGCCGCCAAGGAGGTCCCGAAGGACACGGCTCCGGCACCCAAGCAATCCATCAAGAACGTGCCGGTGACCCACCTGCTGAGCTACAAGCAAGCTGTGTTCCGTCTGGCTAAGCAGACCTTCAGGATCGGCGACCGCGTGGTCAAGGTCGTGCCGGAAGGCCCGCTCGTCGTCGGCACCCGCGGCACCGTCATCGCGACCCAGGCCAAGGTCATCCACGTCCTGCTGGATGCGCCGACGATGGGCGGCAGCGACCTCGACAGCCGCTGCGCGCCCTTCCACGGCGCCATCCTGCCCACCCATGTCGTGCTCAACCTCTCGTTTGCCCAAATCGGACCCAGCGCCGATCTCTTCGAAAGCGGTAGCGTCGTGCGGCCCCGCCCGACGCCCGTCGTCCGTGGTTATCGCCGCACGCAATACACCATCGCCACGCAGCCGTCCCCTCGCCACGCCGGCCGTGCTCCGCCGCCGGCGCCTCCGCGCCCACTGGGCGTCTCTTACGCCAAAGCTAGCGGCGGCAGTGCCGCCACGAGTCGTCCAGGCTCCAGCGCCACGCCGACGTCGGTCTTCAATCAGCGCGGCAACGTGGCCATGGAGACGCTGCTCAGCGGGCTGGCGACCACTGCGCCTCGCCCCGCCACCCACATGCCTGCGCCCGCGCCTGCGCCAGCTCCCGCGGCTCTCGCCCCGAAGCCGGCATGGACGACGCAGCCGTCCGCGATCGCCCAGAAGCCGGCGGCCCCGCCGAAGCCGGCGGCGGCGGCGCCGAGTATCGCCGCCGCGTCGGCCGGCAGCGTTGGTGCCTCGCAGGAGGTGGCTGCCAAGCCGTCCAAGAGCAAGCGCAAGCCGAAGCCGAAAGCGGCGGCCCAGCCGGACGGCGCGACGGCGCCCGCCTCGGCCACGGGGTCGAAACCCGCGTCTGCCAAGACGAGTCCTAAGCCTAAGAACAAGAACAAGTCGAAGGCCAAGATGGATGCGGACAAGAAGCCCGCGGCGTCGGGGGCTGCTCCGCCCGCCACCGCCGCCACCGCGCCCGAGGGTGCCGCGCCCGCCAAGCTGTCCCAGCGTCAGAAGCAGAAGCAGAAGCGTGAAAACCGCCCGACTCCGAACGCTCACCCTAGTGCCGAAGGCCGCGGCGCTGCCGGCCAGGCCGAGGGTCCCGCGAAGGGCTCTGACCACTGGACGCGCCTTGAGAAGCTCTTGCAATCCACGCCCGCGTCCGCGCCGCCGGCACCGGCGGCCACCGCGTCCGCGCCCAGCGGCCCCGTGGTCGTGCCCGCGCACCAGGTTAGCATGCTGCCGCAAGCGATGCCCGTCATGCCGCAGGGGATGCCGCCCATGGGCCCCGCGTACAGCGCCTATCCGCCGGCGATGATGATGTACCCGACACACCCGGGGATGCCGCCGATGGGCGGGTCCTACGCGATGCCCAGCATGCCCCCCATGGGCCCCGGCTACGCGGGCCCGCCGGTCCCTGTCGCCGCGCCCTTGGCCCCCACGGGTTCGGTGGGCACTGGAGCAGCGCCCGCTAATGCGGGGGCGCCCAAGGTGACGCCGGCTCGCAGTGGCGGCAGCCTCGCCGGCAGCTCGCCGTACGGCTACTTCGGCGCGACGACCACCAACCCGCCCAACCAGACGGCCGTGACGAACCTGCTCCTGCAGACTGTTAAGAACAAACAAACTTAAGTCGATGGCTATGACTGCGTCACTTATATATGTCTCATCCTGCAGAGCTCTGTTGCTACCGCCGCATCCCGTTTTTTCTTTTCGTGTCCCACCTTCTGCCGACGCCGTTATCGCTGTCGCCGCTGCTTAAAACTACAACGCCATGTCGTCGTCGCGTGTTTTCGAGGCCATTGCCCGCTGGGCGGCACCCTGCGCGATCGTCGTTTCAGGCGTGCAGTACAGTCTCTACAACGGCAACTCACAACCCTCCGCGCGATCGCACCGTGACGGGCATGGCCGCCCGGTGGGCGTCGATGGCCGCCGCTGCGTCGCGGTCGCCGTCGCGGACATCGACGCCGGCGCCGACCACGGCGAGGACCGACGGCGTCGGCGACGCCTCTGCGGCAGCGCCCCGCAGGTTGGTGATGAACAGGTTGCGGTCGATCGCGCGTCAGTCACATCGTGCGCGATGCTGTCGATGCTCGCCAACCCGCAGGACTCGTCGATGATCCGGGCGATTGACCAGGCCATCGGGGCCCTGGAGCGCCAGTGGCATCTGTGCGAGTCCTCACGCGTCTCCGGCTGGCCTCGGCGCATCGTCTCGTCAGAACGCAGCGCCGCGCAGCACATCGCCGCGGTGGGGTTCGACTTGGTGGAGACTTTTCTTTTGTTATAGAAGCGTATACGAGACCCTGTGCATCAGAGCATTCCAAGGGCTAGGTTTTCGGCATGACGGCGCCCACGGCTTCGTCCGTGTCGATCTCCAGATCTTCCATCAGATGCTTGGGCTTGGTGGGCATGTTCTCGGTGATGGTGTACCACACGTCCTTGAAGAGCTTCTTGCGCAGACGCCACTGGCGCAGCGCCGCGGTCCACCGGTTGCGGATTGCTTTGATCTCCTTCTCGCTCACGTGGGACTGGCCCGCTTCGAGCGGCGCGAGCCGCGACCGCAGCTCGACGGCCTGCACTTGAAGGGCGGCGCGGCGCGCCTCCAGCGCCCCCAGCGAGGAGATACTCCGGTATTTAGTAACGGCTTCCGTCAGCCGCCCGACATCGTCGCGCAGAGCGGCCGTTTCCTCCTTCGGCTGCGGAATCTGCAGGTCGGCTTGGATCTCGGTGCGAGACGGCTTGGGCCGCTCCTCCTGCGTCGCGACGTAGACCCTCCGCTTGCCATAGCATGTTTTGTACATTTTTGATCTCGCAATCGACACCACATTTTGTGTAAACCTCCATCGATCGATGCATCTCTGCATCGTCTGATCTCGTCGCGATAGAGGGTCGACGCAATCCTGGGGATCTGGCCACCAGCCCTGCGGGCACCCACCCGACTGCCCCGACGGCAGTCGCGGTCCTAGGACCCGGGTGTATGCCCAGACCAATGTTGTCCTGAAACCCGGTCAATGCCAGACCGTGGTTCGAGGTTTTCTCAGTAGTGTGTCCACCAACGGCAAGTTTGTGAACCGCGACCTCAATGCCGCGTTGAACATCGGACACCGTCTGGCTTTACCCGTCAGACCGAAGGCGTTGTGGCGCAACCTCGGGCAAGCTTATTCATCGAAGAACCGAATGCGCTACTGCCTCTATGGGGGACACATGGGGTACACCAAGGAGGACATGACATTCATTTTAGGTCGTCTCAATGAAGAGTATCTATGTTTTTCAAGAATCATCCGGCGTTAAACTAGCGCTCTTAATTGTCAAAGACGGCTATACTTCTCGTTTGTATCTCGCTTGAAATGTGGCGCACATCCGTGTCAGTGATGCCAATCATTTCCAAAGACAGTCCGATCGGGCAGTGCCGCCGTCCGGCACTTGATAGCGACGTGCTCGGATGGAACCGGATGGATGCTGCAGTCACACGAAGGTGACTAGACTTGGCCGCCCACAGCGCAGGGATCAAGCCAATGGCAGATCACTGGTCGTGCCATTTTAGGGGACCCCTCTAGTGGATCCATGTGAATGAATATAAAAAAAGATATGGGAGAGGATATTGTGAATCCGATGTGAATCCGATATCCTATTCAACCGCGGCATTTGCCAGCATGCACGATCTCGCAATACAGACGCAATACAGCCGCTAAACTGTCGTCCCCTGACGACAGCATGTTGCTTCTTTCAACCAATATCATATCAGACGCTCTTCAATCCCCCCAACTTACCGGCTGTCTGTGATTGAGCCGTCTCTTTCGTCTTGCCCTTGATTCTATTCTCTTATATCTCTTTTCTTTCATCGACTGCACCGGCCACCATGGCCTCCGCGAGGGCCCGATCGCGCAAGTCACCTACCGTTACCGGTTCACGCCTGGTGAAGCAAGCGTGGCTGATCGTTTTCATTGCGTTCATGACCACCATGGCCCGAGTCGTTCATGCCACGCCTGCCGCAAAGACAGTAGACGATGTGTGTCAAGC
>ML014118.1:125677-257344 GCA_003615045.1 Caulochytrium protostelioides | reverse complement strand
ATCCCAGGCAAGCGCGGCTGCGGCCCGTGGTCGGCAAAGTCATCCGACACTGAACCAAATGCACTACTACCTCGGTGGGGGTGGGGTGGGGAGGTTGGGGGGTGGGGGCACCATCGAGGGGATGGCGAGCGTGTTGGGTCAGTATATGCGACCATAAATATAAATATAGGTGACCCGAGAGCCCAAATACATCCTGAAAATAAAAGATAAACTAAAGCTGGCCCTGCAGAATCGCGTTGACCGACTCGTTGATGAATGCCTTCTTGTGCGTCAAGTCGACACCAAAGAAGGCTTCGAGGTCCTGCCGAATCGTTTTCAGGGTCACGACCTGCAGGTTTGCCTGGGACAGCTGGTGGCGGATCTCATCCAAGAGTTGAGGGTCGGTCGGCATCACAGGCGTCGTTGCATGGTTTGGCAGCTCGGTGCGCATGCCAAGGGGTGAGCCCATCGGCGACACCATCGCCGGACCACCCTCAGCCGAACCCATCGGGCCACCGACCGTCGAACCCACAGGCAGACCCATTGGCATGCCCATACCCATGTTCATGCCGCCGCCGCCCATCGACATCGTCGCGGGCGGGGCCGCAATGCCCATGCCAGGCATCCCGGGCACGGAGGCCATGCTGTGGCGGTGGCTCAAGGGCCGCGCGGGCGGCGAGACGGCGTAGTGGCTCGCAGCGGCCGAGGGTCCACCGCTCGCGGCGTAGTAGCCCATCGGAGAGGCGCCGGCAGCCGCGAGCTGCTGGTGCTGGTGCTGTTGCTGGTGATGGAAAAGCATCGAGTTGCGGTGAGAGAGAGCCGAGCCGCTCGTGGGCACGCCGGCGGCGCTGCCCGCGTAGCCCATGGGCATCGGCTTCTCGGAGAGCGGCGGGCTCATGCCCGCCGGCATCACGACGGAGCCCGAGGTGGCGGCACCGCCCATACCCATCCCGCTCATGCCCATGTTCATGGCCATGCCGTTCATGGCCATGGTGTGGCTGGGCATGCCCATCTGCATCTGCTGCTGGCTGGGGCCGACGCCGTTCCACTTGGCGAGCGGGAGATGCTCGCTGAGCGAGAAGTCTTCGTCCGCGGCGGGCGTGGTTTCCTCCTCAACGGTCTCGACAATCTTGCCGTCTTCGCCGAGGACTTTGCGGGTGGAACCCCAGCCAAAATCGTCCATCTTGGCGATCGAGTAGATCGGAAGGAAGAAGCCGAACACGGGGATGGCGATCATGTACATGATCATCCACCCGACGTGCTGCCACTCGCGACGGATGAGGAACATGATGATTTGGAACCCGTAGATCGCGGCAAGCATAATGAGCGAAATCAGCGGGAACTGCGTCGTCATGCCGACGGCGACCGAGATGATCAGGTAGACGATGTAGATCAGCGAGGCGGGCTGGATCAGGGTCGCCAGGAAATCGACAAAGACAACGAAACGCATCGAGAACAGGCAGAACCCGCAGAGGTCCGGCAGACGCATCAGCTCGACGAGGTTGTGAATGGTCGAGTTGATCCAGCGGCGGCGCTGCGAAATAAGCACGTTCCACTTGTCGGGCGCCACGGTCTTGGCCATCGCATCCGGCGTGAACTTGGTCTTCATGCCTGGGAAGTGCTTAAGCAGCAGCGTCGTCAGATATCGGTCCTCGCCCAGATGCAGCAGGTTTTTCAGATGGAGCGTATCGACCTGGTTCTCCGCGTAGTCCTGGATCAGATTGGGCGCCACGAGCACGGGCACGTTCTTGACGGGCGTGCGGATGCGGTACAGCGAGAAGCAGCCTGGCAGGCACGTGACGGTTCCGAACAGCGACTCGAACGCTTTCGCCATGTTCTGCGAAATGTAGTACTCGAAGACCTGGTTCATGGACACGAGACTCGCGTTCTCGTTGCTCAGCCCCGTCTCGCCGCAGATGCCCGCGATCTGCGAGTCACGGACCATGTGGCTCACCAGGCCATTCAGCGAGGGCGGCGCGACCTCGGTATCCGCGTCGATCATGAGCACGTACTCGTAGAAGTTGGGGTCCACGCCGATCACGTTCTTGAACTGATGGTACATCTCGAGCTCGAGCGGGGCCATGGGCGCGTTGAAGTGAACGCGGTTCAGGAAGCGCATCAGCAGCAGCTGTGAATCGCGCTTGCCACGGTTGCCCGGGCGCGCGCGCTCTGATGCCTTGCCGACCTTGACGACCACCATATACGGCACCACGTGGCCCTGGTGCTCGAACAGGCCCGAGTAGACCTTGGCCATGTTCAGCTGCTTGCTGCCCTCCCCGGTCGACTGGAACGCGAGGCTGGGGGGGTCGTAGGCCGGGTCGACTCCCAAGATGTCCAGCACAATGCGGGGCGTCGGACGGTCGTTGCCGGACCCGATAATCATGCCGTCACAGATCACAAAGAGCAGCTTGTGCTTGTCATCATACTGGGTATTCGCAATCGATTCGATAGCGCGCTGCAGACTCGTCTCGCCCTCGGTGTAGCAAGGCACCTGGCAAATCACAAACTTATCGTGGTTCTCGGGATTTGTCGACGAGCCGAACTGGAGCGCCGCAAGGAACTTAACGCCGATCACGAGCACGAGCATCACCGACGCGACCAGAAGAATGTAGTTCGGCACCTGGCACGACGCATCCTTGCGGTGGTCGACATAGCCCACGACGAAGACGTTGTCGAGGCAAGTGATCGCGTTCGCCCAGGCGGTCTCGTCCTGGCTACGGATCTCGCGAAGGGCCTCGGTCATATCGGCGCCGGGGCTCAAGCGCGCGTTATCGAAGACGGAGCGGAAGCGCTGTGAGCCCGCGCCGTCAAAGAAGTTTTGCGGGTTCTGGGACGTGTAGTATGGCTCTGTGTAGAACGATGAAATGTCATAGACGCGATCGTACGCGCGCAGGTAGACCGTGCCGCCCTTGCCCATTGCCTCGGTGATCACGTCCTGGTGCCAGACCACCTGGCCCTTGCGGTAGGCCGCGATCTGCTTGAAGAAATCCTGGTTCGGCACGGTCGTCTTCGTGTGCGGAACCCACTTGCCCGTGTTGAGGCGCGAGTCGATCTGGGGGAACTGCTGGAAGGTCGCGGGCTTGGGCAGGTTGGGGCAGTTGGCATCCCAGATATCTGCATCGTAATCAAGGGGGAACATCTGCGAGACGTCGTTGCCGAGCACCGCTTGCTCCCAGAAGGCCTGCGAGTCGCCATAGTCGCGCATGTGCTGCTGCGCAATCGGCTTGATCGAGTAGTAGTTGCCGTACAAGGCGACCATTGCTTGGTTGCGGCCGTTGAGCTTGTTGCGGCCAGAGATCTCGCCGGTCGAGTAGACGAACCGATTCGGACATGTGATGAAGCCCAAACCGACAATGACGAACAGGATGGCGGCGTTCGAGAAGGCAATGAGAATGCAGATGGCGACTTTTTCGCGCCAAGCCTGGCGGCGATCCGCGAGCTTCATGCCGCAGCAGCTGCGCAGCACAAAGTCCGGGACCCACCACGTGAGCGCGGTGGTACAGCAAGCCCACTTGCGGCGCGACGAGGTCATCGGACGACGCGAGCGGCTCGTCTCTTTAAGCAAGCGCTGCGCTGCGCCCAGCGACTTCTTCTTGCCCATTTTGTCACCCGGCGCGGCGGCCCGCACATTCCCCGCATCGGCCTCCAGGTTCTTCTTGGCCGTGGCGTCCATATCGTGGCGGAAGTGGCTCAGCTCGATCGGCTGGTGGAGCGGCATCTGGGATGCGCCGCCCGTCTGCTGGGAGAAGCCGGTGGTGCGGCGGCCCACGCCGCCATCGACGGTCGAGTATGCGAGCGCCGCGTGGTCTTCCTCGTCGAACGCGTCATCGCCATACTGCGAGTGCAGCACCGAGTCCTCGTGAGCGGCGGCGGCACGCTCGTAGGCCTCCTCCTCGGCCGCGATCTGAGCGGCGGCGGCGGCGGCCGCCTCGTTGGCCAGGGGCAGGGTCGCCTCGAGGCGCCAGAACCCCCGCGGCGTGACGCCCAAGCTGCCGGAGGCCGCAAGCCGCGCGTCCTCCGGCGCGTGGCGGTGCGTGTCGGACGCGAGCAAGTTGATCACGTCGTTCGGCACCATCGCGTACGCGGCGCTGACGAGGTCCGGCGCGAGCCAGACGCACGGCGAGGCGCTGTGCGTCCACGCGCGAGCGACGGCCGGGGTGATCTGGCGGAGCAGGGCGCCGCAGGCGACGGCGCGCGTGACGGTCGCGGTGGCTTGGGCCGAGGCCGCCGCGCCGCCCGGGCGCGCCATCAGGTGCCACACGGCCCACGGCCGCGTGTCGGCGAGCGTCTCGAGCAGCGTCGAGAACTGGTGGCGGAAGACGGCCGCGACGCCGGCCGCGGCACCGGGAGCGTCCGCGCCGTCCATGCCGTCGGCGCTCGAGTCGCCGCCGCCGCCGCCGCCGCCGCTGGAGAAACCGCCCGCGGCGGCGTTCACGCGGCGCTCACTCTTGCGGCGCTTCAGCGAGGGCTGGCGCTTGCACAGCGAGGACACGAGCGTGCGGCGCTGACGGCCGAGGCTCCCGTCGGCAGCTGACGCGCGCGGCGCAATCATCTCATCGACGACGCGGTCGCTGAAGAGCCGGCGGAGGAAGACGTTGCTCGTGCCGGGGGCGTCGCGGTTGCCGCGGACCAGCGTGACAAAGTCGCTCTGAAGGCGGTCGCTCGCCGTGCGGTAGAGCAAGTCAGCGAGGTGGTACGTGACAGGCGTGCCGAAGCTGTGCGCGATGGTCATGGTGAGGCGGTGCATGTCGATCGAGAAGCGGTCGGCGCTATCGGCGGAGTGCTGGTCCTGCAACGCGCGCGCGAGGCGCGTGACACTAGGCGTTTGCCGGCGGGCTTCGCGGTCCAGCAGCGAGAGGATGCCCGAGTGGAGGCCGTCGAGGACCTCCAGCACGGCGCTATTGTCGGCGGCGCCGTCGAGCAGTGTCCCGCCGACAAAGGCGGCGAGCCGCTCGTGCTGCCAGTGGCGCAGGAACGTATACAGCCCCACAGGCTGCGTGTTAGCGTGGTCGAGGTAGCCCGGGACATCGAGGACCGCGATGAAGTTGGCCCACAGCGGGTCGTCGCGGCAGGTGTAGGCGTTGATCTGCTCGATGATCCACTCGTAGACGACGTCGTAGAGGCCGCGAGCGAACGCATCGCGCTGCCGGCGGCAGCCATCCAGATCGAGCTCCTGGCTGATGAAATCATACCCGACCTGGCGCGAGCGGTGCGTCAAGCAGTCCTCCAGCGCCGCGGGCGAGATGCCGAGCAACAGGGCCACCTGATCCAGGCGCTTGCTGTGGCTCACGCGGCAGCGGCGGGCGTCGCTCGTCTTGCGATCGCCGACGGCCTGTGTTGCCGTGCTCACGGTCGTCGCGCTGAAGTCGAGGTTGCCGAGGTGCAAGATCGCCGCGAGCACCTGGAACAGCTGCCGCTGGACACGGCTGTTGATGTGAACGGCGGTAAGGGCGTCCTTGATGGTCTGGAACTGCTCCGCATCCTCGCCGCGCTGGCGGTGGCGGCGGTGTTTGGCGCCGCTCGGCAGGTTCGGGGTCAGGTAGTCGAAGTGCGCAATGTCCGTAAGACCCCACTCCTTGCGCTCCTTGCTGCTCGCGCCCTCGACGAGCATGAAGAGAATGTCGTAGGCGTGGCCGGGCGTGCAGAACGGGCCGTGGGCATCGGCCAGGGCTGCGATCCCGCTCCCGACCTCGCCGGCCTCGCCGGCGTCGTCGCGCGACTTGAGGCCCAGGGATTTGGCCATCTCGTCCACCCCGGCGAGCCGCGGGCGCTCGAGCAGGTACGAGATGACCTTCATGCCGACGAGGCGGCCGTCGTCGCTGAACTGATATTCGGTATACCGCGTGGCCGAGTTACCGCCAAACGCGCTGAGCAGGCCCTGCGTCTTCATCATGACACTCTGCAGCTTCGTCTTCTTGTGCGCGATGCCCGGGCCGCGGCTCACATCGGTCCACAGCCGCGTGAGCAGCGCGTGGCTCGTCGACTTGCCCGAGGCTTCGGAGCCCATGAGCACGATCGACTGGTCCTGTTCGGTGCGGCGCATCGTCGCATACGCCTGCAGGCCCAGGCCAAAAACATGCGGGGCGCCCGCCAGCGCATCCGCGTGGGCCGCGAGCTCGTCCGGATGCGGAATCGGCGCCTGGCTGCCGCTCTCCCCGGCCGCGGCGCGGTGGCCCGCGCGCAGCGAGTGGAAGTGTGCCGCAAACGCTTTGCTGGTCTGGTCGGCCATCACGTCGGGGTGCAGCGGGCGGCCCGGATGCACGGCGAGTAGGCCGCTGGCGCCGACGCGCGTGTAGATCTGGTCGCGTGCGGCCGCCCGGTCCACGAGCAGGCCCGCGAGGGTCTCTGGGTCCGTGAGCTGGACGCCGTTGCTCGCCGCGGCGAGGTCGGTGACGGCGTCGACGTGCGCCATCGCCGCGGCGCCACGGGCCGCCATGGCCGATCGCTCCCTGGGGGTGGGGTGGGGTGGCTTAGATGCTGTCGGAGTGGCGCGCGCGCAAACAGTAGCGGCAGCAGAGTGGGTGGTCCCGACAAAGAAAATGCGGAATGGAAGCAACCAAGTCGACCAATGCCTATCGCGTCTCGCCGTTGAACAGCCGTGGGTTCACACGGCCCAATGCAGGGAAACAAGGCGCGTGGAGGCTCGTCTCACGAACCGTATGAAATGAGGTTGGAATGCCGCTAATCGGCGAGAAAACAAAAACGGATATGAGATGAAGGTTCTGATAAGACGATGCTGGCCGTGTGAAGGGTGATGAGGAAGAATGACGATGAGGATAACGAGGAAATTCGGGCTCTGCACTAGCGATGCGCAGACTGCGTGGGCGTGATGCCGTGTCGGCGGTTGCCGTCTGGGGGCAAATCCGATTGGGATAGCGAAATCCGTCGGTCCCGTTAGTCTGGTTGGCATTTAGCATCGTGTGCCATCCCCAAAGTCCGCCAGGATTTTCCACGAGCCACAAAAAAAAGAGAAACAGCGAATTATCCAGATGTCAACGGGTGAGTGACGCATTCTCATGGACATGTGTGCCTCCTGAGTCTCGTGCTGCTCATCGACGAGTTCTTTCGATCCGCAGGCTCTCGACGCCGGGCCGGATCAGCCGCGTCGGTCATCGGCATCAGCCCGCGTGATGCGTGCGAGACGTGCCACACGGCTATGCGCCGCACTTCGACGTACGAGGACGCCGCCGCCGCCGCCGCCGCCGCCGCCGCACGATGCACGGCCAGAAGCGGCCATGCCAGACCCACCGCGAAGGCTGCGGCCGAGGGTCGTCTTGCGCCGGCCGCGGCGCGGTCGCGTGTGCCACCTTCATGCGTCCCCGTGGTTCCGACGGCCGCTCGCCCCTCACCGCCGCCGTTGGGCTGTCCGGCCGCCGTCGACCGCGACGCGGGAAGGCCGGCCAGCGACGCCGCGGCGAGGGAGCGCGGGGGCCGGTGGAGGTGCGCCGTCCGCATGGCGCGGCCCGACGGCTCGAGCGGAGCGGCGCGAGGCGAGGCGGGCGGTCGCCTGCGTGCACGGCGGCTGCGCAGCCGGCGCCGCGGCGCTGGGCGTCGGCCGGGTGGCGGTCGCCGGCGCCGGCATATCTCGCCGGGCCCCGGGGGCGCCTGCGCCGGCTCGGAGGAGGAGGCGGGGGACGGTTCTTGGCCTCGCGGTCGCGGGCGGCAGACGACGATGCCGACGGCGATGCAGAGGCGCAGGACGAGGCCCGCCCGCCCAGGTCGCCCAAGAGCCAAAGGGCCAAAGGGCCAAAGGGCCAAAGGGCCAAAGGGCCAAAGGGCCAAAGTGCAGCGCGCCGGCGACGCGTGCGAGGACGACGGCCCTGCGTGGCAGCATCTGCTGAGGCGAGGGGTCGTCGGATGCGCGGCCGGCCACTGCCACACCCATGCGGCGCGTCGCGGCCCAGACCGAAGAACAACATCGCCTGCAAAGGCGACGACCGTCGCGTCAGGTCGGCCGCCGTGGGCTCGGTCGCATGCATGTGGCGCAACCAGCGCGAAAGCCGACACCACGTATCGTCGACATCCCTGGGAACGATCGAACGTTCCCGCTGAAATTTTTTAAGGTGCTGCTGCGCGCGAGCACGCGTCTAAGCGTGTCGACGCAGCCGCCAAGACCGAGAGAGCGAACTTTTTTTTTGAACGATGATGCTTGTCACGGCATTTAAATTGATTTCTTTTCGGATGGAGCTTCATGGAACATGCGCACAGGGCAGCATCCGTGCTGAGACAGGTGCAGCGGGCTCATCGGAGCGGACGAAGGGCATGAAACATCCGGAGCTCGGTCGACGCGTGGCGGATGCGTGGCGGAAGAAGGCATGACCCTGTACGGTATGAAGGATTACTTACAAGGACTGCTGGAAGCTGAAGGATCAGCAGGGAATGGGCGATGATGGACCCTCGGCAGCCTCGGGTACGGTCGATGAGCCTGGCCAATAAGAGTAGCCCCCTCGGCTGTTGGACCTACTGGCAAGATCCGGCTTCATTACGGCGCAAACATCCCGCATGCGCATGAAACTGCCCACCGCAGCATGACCATGTCTCATGACGATCCACGTTCCGGGCTCGGCAAAACGCCGCTCTGTGATGGGCGCTTCAACGCCGTCTCGGTGCCGTCCTATGACGACGCCCACACGCGGTCCACGTCGATGTGCATCGAAGCCATCGACGCCCGCTCGGCGGGCTTCATCGTGGGTTCCGCCCGTCGTGCCGATGCAGCACACCGAGCTGGTTCCGCTCGCTTCCATCGCCGTGGCCGCCGCCGCCGCCTGTTTGAGCGATCGTGCGAAACAGAGCGCGCATGGCCATGCGCTCGAGGAGCGCCCCCCCAAGGCTCCCCGATGCCCACGGTCCAACATCGCGCACCAGACGCCGTGTGGGACCTTCATGGGTCGAGAGCGCAGCCCGCCTTACCCGCGTGGCCCAATGCAGGAACGTCGCAGGGGACAACACGCGTGTCAAAGGCTTGCAACGCACGTGCGTCATGGCGGAACCCCCCAGACTGTGCTGTCGGATGCGGCACGCCGCATCACGCGGCGGATCCTCGCTCCTCACCAGGACTCGGCAGCTGCCTGTGCTGGCGAGAACACACGCGCTGCTGTCCCCAGCATGATTCTGCTTTTCGCGGGTTGCTTCTGAATCTTGAGTGAGCGGTGGCGCGCTCATGCGCCGCAGATCGGCAGCCATGCGCCACGTTCCCAGTGTTTTCTCGTGGGATCGCACAACAACGCGCCGCTGATGATGGCCTTATTGAAAATGAGTTAGATTCGGTTGGGCAGACCGACGCAGCGCCGTTGTCCAGAAATCGCTAAGAATAGGCGAACCGACGAATCAACGAATCACCACCACCATGGCATCCGAGCGGATGCGTTAGCCTGAGGACCATCTCAAAAATATCATGTAAAACCACGCGGCAAAAAATGCCGGAAAAGCCATCGATCGGGAGGCTGACCCATCGCATCGAGACGCCACAGCGCCGGGAGTCATTGTCACCCGTCACAGCGATCGGCATGCCGAGCATCCGGCATCAGCCGGGATGAGCAGAGCTGACCTGGGGATGGGGTCGTCCTCGACATACCGCGCACCATCGTGTCAGACGCGCGACCGAACCGCATTGATGCTGGCGGTCGTGCTATCACGCTGATCGGCGTCAACCGCTCCATCGGCCGTGACCGCGCCTCCGTGACCGTAGCGCGTCGCCTCCACGGCATACGGCAGGCAGCGATCTCCGTCGGAGCGTTGTGCCCAAAGCGGTCGCGGTGCCTTCCTCGGCGACCACCACCACCGTTGCCTGGCATCACGCGCCTCCGACGAGTGAACGACGGTCGGGACGCGCCGGCCGCCGCCAGCCCTCGCCGCCCGCGCCGCCACCGTTCCGGCCGCCGCTGCGCCACGCGCGCCGCGCCGCGCCCATCCAGGCGTGTCCATCCGACGAGCGCGACCGCCGTCCGACCGTACCGCTGCCGATCCCTCGAGCGCGGCGACGCGGCCGCTGCACGACGGGGGCGCGACCTTGACTCGTGGCACCGGCCTCCGCATGCGCTTGTAGTGAAAGCCGCCATCGAGGCCGCGTATCGCTCGGCCTCGGGCGAGCACGCGGCGGTCGCGTGACGACGGGCGAGGCATCCCCGACGCGTGTCCCCGACGCGCCGGCTCCTGGCCAACCCGCATACCGCTTCCTCGGTCGTTTCTTGCTCAGCTGTGCTTTCTGGTTCGGGTTCGGGTTCTGGTTCTGGTCTCGTTCGGTCTCTCGGAAGCTTCTCCCGACCCACCCGACTTGGCGCCGTGCTGCCCTGACGCCGCGCTCGGCCGGACGCGCTTCCCGGATTGGTGATATTGGTATCGCGCCGTCCAGATCACGGCGCGGCGGGCTCGACTGTGCGCGTCGCTTCCGACTGGCGGGTCCTCTCGATCCTGGGAGACGCCGTCCAGCGCCGCTCGAACGACGGCGGCCGCCGCCCTGACGGCCTGTGAGGTGCCTGCGGCTAGGATCACCGCCCCGCTCCCTTCCTCCCGCGCCGCGCCGCAGAGGCCTGGGAACGATGGACGATCCGGTCCGCGCGCCGTCGCCGCAGACGATGCGGCTGTTCTTTGGCCAGTATGAGGCGATGCGCCACTACGTCCACCCGAACGCGCCGTCGGCCGACGCGGAGGCCGAGGACCTGCAGCGCCGCCGTGCGCGGCCCGTCAACGCCCGCATCTCTACGGCGCGCGAGAAGCTCACGCGGCTCTCGCACCAGCCCTTCGAGGAGCTCGCGACCAACGTCTACGATGAGCTCGATCGCCGCCTCTACCACGACCGTGAGTACCCCTTCCTGCCCGTGCGCGCCGAGTTCGACCCGCGGCGCAATCAGGCCCGTCAGAAGCTCGCCACGCTACCCCCCGCCCGCTTCCAGGACCTCGCCGAGGACGTCTACACCGAGATCGGACGCCGCTTCCCGGTCATCGTCAAGGAGTACGAGCGGCGTCGGTTTGGTTCCAACGCCGCCGCCGCGGCGGTGGCGAACGGCTACCAAGCAGGGCCGCCGTCGTCGCATGGCCAGCCGCCGCTCCAGCAGCGTGACTCCTCGCAACCGCCATCGACGGCTGCTCCGCAGCAGCAGCAGCAGCAACAACTGCCCCAGCAGCAGCAACAGCGATATACCACGAGCCCCAATCGCAACGTGCGTGGCGCGAGTCCATCACCCCAATCTGAGCATGGCCGTGCCCCCTCGAACTACTCGCCGCAGCCGCCCATGTCCACGCTCCATGTCGCGAACCAGCAGCAACAGCAACAACAGCAGCAGCAGCAGCAGCAGCAGCAGCAGCAGCAGCAGCAGCAGCAGCAGCAACAACAACCACGCCAGTCACAAACCTCCCAACCGTCGTCGTCGTCGTCCCAGCAACAGCAACAGCGTGAGTCACAGCAGTCGCGGCGTTCACCGCAGAGCGGGTACGGCGGCAGCATTTACAGCGCTCACAGCGGCCGGAGTAGCCACGCGCCGCACGAGGCCAGTCCAGGCACGGATGCGGCGGGTCTGAGCGGCAGTGGCAGTGCCGGCCCTGGCGGGCCTCCGACACGCTCGCCGCGGCTGACGCCCGCGTCGGCTGCTGCCGCTGCCGCTGCCGCGCCGCTGCCGTTAAACGCCGGCACGGTGTCCCAGCCCCCGGCTCCGGCGGCCGGGCCGTCGCCGACGCCGCTGCCGGCCCCGAACGGCGGGTTGCGCAGCGTCGGCGGCGCCGACGGCGCGGCAGGCGAACCGGCGTCGCTGGTGCAGGCGCAGGCGCGCCTCGCAACGCTGGAGCGCGAGACGCAGGCGCTCCGCGGCGCGTGCCAGCAGGCGGAGCAGTCGGCGCAGCAGGCGCGCGACGCGCAGGCGGCCGCCGAGGCGCGGCTCGCGGAAGCCGAGACCGCCGCGCAGACCGCCGACGCCCAGCTCGCGCAGCTGCGCACCGACTACGCGGGGCTCCAGGAGGACTACGACACACAAGCCGCGATCGCCGATGAGATCCGCACCGAAGCCGGCGGGCTGCTGGAGGAAGTGCGGCTGTTGCAGGAAGCGAACGAGCGCCTGATTGCTGACGTCGACGGCGCCCGCACGGCGCTGCGCGAGGCCGAGGCGCGGCTCGCGGCGGCCGAGACGACGCATGCCGCCGAGCGGGCCGAGTGGACGCAGCGGCTCGAGGCGGCGGACGCGCGGCAGGCGCAGCTGACGGCGGCGGTGCAGACCGCCGAGGCCAAGACCAAGGCCGCGGCCGAGACGGCGGCCCAAGCCCAGGCGCAGGCCCAGGCCCAGGCGCAGCAGCACGCCGCCGCGCTCGCCGCGGCGCAGGCGCAAGCCGCCGAGGCTCAACGGGCCGCCGCCAAGGCTCAGGCGCAGGCCGACGAGGCGCGCACCCAGTCACAGCGCCATGCGGCGCAGATCCAACAGTTGCAGCAGCAACAGCAGCAGCTGCAGCAGCTGCAGAAGCAGGCCGACCAGCAGGCTCAGCGCCAGCAGCACACCCAGCACGTCGTACCGTCGCAGCCCTTGCCCGGATCGCCGTCGGCGTCGGCCTCACCAGCCGCGACTTCGCCGGGTTTGACGCCGGAGCAGACGCAGCGCACGGCGCCGCCGCCGGCGATGTCGACGGGCAACCTCTCGGCGCACTCGGCGCGCTCGCCCTCGCCGAACGTGGCCACGGGCTACACGCCGCCCATCCCGCTCGCCACCGCTGCTGCCGCCACGGCGGCCGCCGCTGCGGCCGCTGCGGCCACTACGTTCCATGACCCCGCGGCCTCGTCGCGCGACGCGCCAGCAGCACGGTCAGCGACCTCGCAGGCTTCCGACGGGGGGAGGCCGCCCGTCCCGCCGCCGAATGGCACGAGCGACGTCGGCCACGCCACCCGCGGCAGCGAGCTGGCGACCGGCGGCCACCGTGCCGGCGAGGGCCTGCCGAGTTTGCAGCCGCCGCTGCCGGCGCCGCCGGCTTCGGCCGGACTGCAGCTGGACGCGGCGACGCAGGGGCTGCTCGCTCACATCAATGCGCAGCTGGCCTTCTTTGAGTCGCCCCCCACCGACGGCCGCGATCCGCTCGTGTGGCCGGAGCATGTGGCGGCGTACCGGCATGCTCAAGCGGCGCTGCTGGCGTCGGACGCTGTCTATGCGGTGGGCGGCGCCGGCACGCCGCCGCCGCTGTCGGCGGGCTCGGGCGCCGGCAGTGGCTCGGCCGTGCTGCACGCCATGAAGGGCATGGTCCTCGCCGTCCGTGACTTGACTGAAGACATGGAGCGCCACGAGGAGGATGCGACGCACCTGTCGCCCGACCAGCTCGACCACTTGCAGATGGCCAAAGACCACATCTCGGAAGCGCTGAATGTCACGATGGAAGAAGCGAAACGCCATGCGACGGGCGCCCTCGCCACGGACCCGCAGACGGGGCTGCCGACGAGCCGCTTGCCGTCAGCGGTCATTGACCTCGCCGAGACGATTCTGGAAATGATGCAGCGCATTCGCGATAGCGAGATGCAGCGCATGTCGCCGCGCAGCGGCGGCGACGGCGCGAGCAGCGGCGGCATCATTGGCAGCGCGCCCACACACGCGTCGTCGTTGTCGAGCGGCGGCGACGGCGGCGCCCTCCACGCCCACCTGGCCACCCCGTCGAAGCCGCTGAGTGGTGGCCCCCGCGCCGGGAGCGGCGCCGGGCCCGATGCGGCGGCCAGCGCAGTGCGGTCGCCGCTGATGTCCTCACACTCGCGGGGCGACCAGTCCGCGGACCTCTACCACGACGCCCCGAGCTCGGCGCTCGCATCGGCCGTGGCCTCGGCGCAGCCGGCGCCGCTTGCACATGCGCCGCTGCCGGGCCCACACGACGACCGCCACCTCGCGCACGACGGGTATGCGATGCACGACGACGAGGACGACGAGCACGAGGACGACGAGCACGAGGACGAGGACGACGAGCGGAGGCACCGTGCGTCGCCGCGCGACGGGTACGACGGGTACGCGCCCGGGTCGGACGGCCGCGCCTCGCCGGAGCTGCTGGGCCCCGGCGACCCCGACCGCGACAACCCGCAGGCGCTGCTCGACGAGCTCAAGGTCTTCCTGGAGGGCGAGACGGACCAGATCGTCGTCGCGATCCAGAGCCTGCTCGCGGTGATGCGGCGCCCGACGCTCGACGACGAGCTCACGGACGTGATAGAAGGCATCTCGGCGATCGTGGTGCGGCTCGTCGGGTATACGCGAGACCGCTTTGCGATGCAGCCGTTCCGCGCGCGCGGCGAGGCCGTGCTGCAGGACCTCGCCGACGCGAACGCCACGCTGCGCGAGATTGCGGAGGCGACGCTGCGCGAGCCCGAGAACAAGGCCTACAAGCAGCGCTTGGCCACGTGCTCGTATGCCATCGCCAAGTACGTCAAGGAGCTGATCCGTCTCATCTCGTAGTCGACGTGACGTGATGGCTCGCGTCAGGCGATGGCTGATGGACCGACAAGGATCGCCGAAGGACGCCGAAGGAGCTTGCTTATATCATACACACAGTCGACCTGATCGACATCGATATTGAGGGGGGGCTTAACCCTGTGCGGCCGCTTCAGGCAGCGGCGTGCCAAGGAGATGCGCGTGGGGATGGTGGGCGCCGAGGGCCGGGACAGGCGCGGGCGAGCGCGGCGCGGCCGCCGCAGAGGCGGCCGGAGTGGCGCTCACGCCGCCGCCGCCGCCGCCGGACTTCGGATGCGCTGACGATAGCGGCGATGGCGGCGCGAGCGTCGCGGAGGTCACGGCTGGCGCCGTCAGGACAGACGTCGGCAGGGCCGCCGGCGACAGGGCTCGCTCGGGCGCTTTCGGGCCGGCGTCGGGGGCGGTGGCCGGAAGCGCCGTGAGCGGCGGGAGGGCGGCCGAGGAGACGCGGCGCGGGCGCGTGGCGGCGACGTCGGGGCCGCCGTGCCGTCGACGGCGCATGCTGTGGCCCGCGAGGGTCGATGAGGCCGCGGTGGCCGCCGCGCCGCCGTCCTCGCCCCCGAGCGCCGTCTCTTCGGTCGCGGTCGACGCGGCGGTTGAGGAGGCCCCATGGCGCGACGAGGCGACAGCGCCGCTAGCCAGCGTGGCGGTGGCGACGTCGCTGCCGTCCTTGGCGCGGCTATGGCGGTGCGAGCGGCGGGAGGACCGGCGGACGCTGCCGCCTTCGGAGCGGGCCATGCGGCGCGGTGCGTCGCGGTCGGGCGGCGAGCCCGAGGACGCGAGCGTCACGTCGTCCGGGTCGGCCTGCGAGTCGACGACGGACGCAGGACGGCCCGAGGTCGAGACGCGATGGCCGTGGTGGCCGTGGCCGTGATGGTGGCGGTGGCGGTGGCGGTGGGCGCGGTCGGCCTCCGACGAGACATCGCCGCCGTGGTGGGAGGCCGCGTGGCGGGTCGTGCCGGCGGCCGGATCGTGGCGCAGGAGACTGGCAGCGCTGACGCTGGCGCTGGCGCTGCCGCCGCCGCCGCCGTGCCCGCTGCTGCTCCCGCCCATCCCGTGGTAGCTGAGGCTGCCGGTGCTCAGCGCGGGCGCCGTGTGCAGCCCGTGGAGGTTGGGCGTGCTGATCGTTACGGGGACATGCACGCCCTGGGGCAGACGCAAGCGTCGGATCTGGCGGGTCCCCGACTTGCGGCGCTTGAGCGGCGCGCCGGGCGGTAAGGCTGGCGAGCTCGAGTAGCTTGAGGCGTTCGACAGGGCCGGATGGCTCCCGCCCGGGCCCCCGGCGGCTGCAGCCGCGCCGCCGTCGTGGGAGGCCGCGGCGGCTGCGCCACCTTCGTGATGGCCCGCCGCGGCAAAGAAGGACGAGGCGGCGGCCGCGGCGGCGGACGGGTGGGGCCCCGAGGGCGACATGAGCGCCGTCGAGTGCATCATCAGCGGCGTCGTTGCGGTTGCCGACAGCGCGGGCGAGTGGTGGTGGTAATGGTGGTCGTCCATCGGCGCGGCCGCAGCCGCCGCAGCCGCCGCAGCGGCCGCAGCGGCGGCCGATGCGTGGCGCAGGTCGCCGCGGACGACGAAGCTCGGCACAAGCGGCTGGAGGGAGGGCGAGAGCGTGGCGGCAGTGCCGGGCCCCCACGTGCCGGGCAGCGGGTGGTGGCCCATCAACGGACTCGAGCGGAAGGCCCGGTGCGACAGGAACAGGGGCGAGGGCGAGATGTGGTGGTTGGCCGTGAGCAGGTTCGCGAGATGCGCGGCCACGTGATTCTCCACGTGGCTGACAACAAAGGCCTGCGGCTGTGTGGCTTTGAACGGCGTCGACGGGCTGTGCGACGCGTCATGGTGGCGGTGGTGCGTCATCGTGCTCCGTCGGAAGGTACTGTAGCTGCTGGGCCGGGCGATAGGATAGCGCCCCGGACTGCGGTCGGTCGAGGGCGATCCGCCAGGCGCGTACGGCAGCTGCTGGCCGTGGCTGTGGGCCCGGTGGTGCGGCGACGCGGCGGGCGACTCATTGGCCTCGTGGCGCGGCGAGAGCGCATCGTCCGACAGCGGCGCGCGGAACGACCAGCCGTCGCCCGCCGAATGCGATGCCGATGCCGATGCCGACGCCGGTGCCGCCGTCGCCGCGGTCTGGAGGTTGTTGAGAGACCGCGCCCGCGTAGGCTTAGCGACGCCCATGGCGAGGCTCGCCTGCTGCGTCGGGCTCAACCAGTCCGCGGACGGCGAGGGTGACCGCAGCACCATGCCCGCGGCGCCGTGGACCGTGTCCAACCGCGGATGGCCACTCGCGGCGGCGGCGAGGGCGCCGTGGCGGCCTGGAGAGGCGTCGAGGTGCGGCAGGACGGCAGTCCGCTGGGGATCGGGGGTGTTTGGGCGCGACAGGAAGGCCCCCGCCGAGGGCTCGTGGCCGTCGTACGCGTGCTGAGAGCGGGTGGCTTTGGCGGGCACCCACTGCGCATAAGCGGAGCGGGTGATCAGACCGCCCGGATGCCGCGGCGACCGGGCGGATGGGGAGGCGAGCGACAGCGGCGGCCGCGCGGACGACGGGCTCGGCGTGGCCGAGGCGGACGTGGCGGCGGTCGATGCGGACAGGCGCGACGTGGTCGATGAGCGGCGGCGGGGGCCGCCCGCGCCGGCCGAGCGAGGGGCGCGCGGCGTGGGCGGCCCTGAGCTCGTCGCGGCTGCGCGCGGGTGAAAGTCGAATGCTAGCGCCGACAGTCCTTCGGCGGCTTGCCGCGCAGCGTCGCGGAGGGGCCCGAGATGCGCGGTGAGCCCCTGGCCGCGGCCGAGCCAGGACCGGCGATCGTCGTCCGTATCGGAGAGATCGTCCGGGAAGTCGTTGCCGCGCCACTTCGTCGGCCCGATGGGCGGCGGCGGCGGCGGCCCATGCAACCCGTCGCCGGGGTGGTCGACACCATGGAGGTGATGCAGGTCGCATGCATCATATTCGTCGAAGGGGCTCGTGGCATGGGCATAGGCGGCGCCCATGCCGGCAGGGCTGCTGGTGCGGTGGACGCCGCCAATGCCCGTGGCGACGCCGCCGGGCCCGCCGGCAGAAGCCGACTGGCGCTGCTGCTGGTGGATTTTCGAGAGCGCATGGATCATCTGCGGGATGTCCGTATGAAACAGACATCGCAGCTGCTCCTCGATAGTTTCCTGCAGAAAGCGCCGGATCGGTGGGATATCATCAAACGTACTGTTGATCGTGACCGTTTCGAGCGGATCGTTCTTGAACACCAACGTCACACCCTTGTCCTTTTCGACAACGAGGACGATGATGCCACGGAGCTTCAGATGAGAGATGCGCAGCTTCATGGGCACCTGGAGCGGCTTGCTCGCGAATGTGGCGGGGTTGTGACGACCGAGCAGGCCCGGCATGCGGCGGCAGTGGCCGAGGGGGTTGGCCTGGACCTTCGTCTGCAGCACGAGAAATGCGTCACCGACATAGGTCAGCTTGAAAATGCCGCGGAAGAGGCCGTCGCCGAGCTCGCCGATCTCCAGAATCTCGAGGTCGGGCGGCTGGCTGCCCATGTCCAGCTCGGTCACCGCAATGTCGCCCGCGATCTTGGACGACAGCTGGTTCTTGTTGAGCGCCGCCGTCAGCCGAGCCCGGGCTTCCGCCAGGAACTCGTCCGAGAACTGCGGCCAGTTTACGCGGAACGACATGGCGGCGGCGTCATTTCAGACAAGGTCTCCCCGCTTGCTCTGCAGACGCAGCGCCTTCTCGACCCAAAAGACGTGATGCCGGGGGGCGGTATGGCCAGCGTGACCGAGCGCGGGCGCCAGCGGCAACGAGCGTCCCGTCTGACGACGGTCGTGGCAGCGGTGGTCGTGGCGACAGTGGCGGCGCAGGGCGCCGCCGTCGGGCCGCTGTCGCCACGGCCGCTAGTGGAGGCGCCGAGCCAAAGAGCTGCACGTGACCACGTGGCAGGATGGGAGAACCCCCGTCCGACGGCGGCGACACGAGTCGACTAATGGGATGAATCGCATCAGTTGCCCGAATGGTATCAGTCGTCTGAATCGTGTCAATCGTCGGGGCTCGGCAACAGACCCGAGAGCGTGGTGCGTCTCACGGAACAGAGACGCGGTTGAAGATGCGGGAGAGGTGGGCGATAAGCAGTCTGTAGGCGCCGAAGCGTCGTCTTCGTGACTCGTCACTCTGCCTCGGTCCTCTGGTCGGCGACACCCTGTCCGTACACCGACGGGGTGGCATTGTTCCCCCGTGATATCACCGCACAGCGCGGGGATAAGCGGCAGAAAGCGCTATCGCCGCCGTCCAGGGCACGTTTCCAGAAGCCGTCGATGGGCCGTCGCACCTCCTTGCCCTCGTGCCAGGGGCCACTGCGGCCGCCCGCATCGCTCGCACATGGCAGGACGGCCCCCCAACCGCCCTCCGGCGCGGGTCCCGCGGCCGCCGTTCGGGTGGCGGCGTGTCCGCACTTGTCCCCTTCCCCTTCCCTTCCCCGCCACCCACACGGGTGTGTGAAGCGACGACGACAACGACGACGACAACGACGACGACAGAGCGCGCCACGGTACGCCACAACGAATGAAGCCAGCGCGTCCAAGCGAGGGCGGATGTTCGATTGCCGGGGCGTCGGCAGCGCTTCAGCACGGGAAATGACGACAGGGGACGCCGCCTGCCGATCCTTTTCGTTCGCCAAAGACGAAAGGTTAATCACCCCAGGCGGGCCAAGCATGAGCGGGCCAAGACCCTCGCAGGGCCTCATTGGAGGCGCGCGGCCCCATGCGCCTCCATCTTTTGGGGTTCCGTCCATTCAGCTCTTGCCCAGCACCTGTCAACACGTATGGAGCGGAGTTTAGGTTTATGCAGCGTCGCCGACGCCACATCCGCCGCGCGGCTGCCCCAGAAAAACGCCCCAGCAAGCATGCGCCGTAGTGATACACTGCCGGGGCAACATGACAGGCCTGGGACTTCGATACTGACATGCGTCGGTCCTTTCTGGCGTGGCGCTGCCGCGGCGTTCAGCTGCAACCCGCCGGCGGCCCAGCTCCCATCAGGCTAATCAAGCCTCGCAGCGGACGGCGTAGCGCTTGCTTGTCTGACGGGTCCAGACCCCCACTTTTACGGAACCGCCGGACGCCAGCACCGCGATCATGTTGGACGCCCATGAAACGGCGGATCCCCTCCGTCAAGTGCCGTATGGCCCGTCTGCCGATGGCTGGACCTGTGGGGAGCGCGAGTCGGAGCCAGGCTCCCGGTGCGCTGCTGCACCGTGACCCGTCGGGTCGCGTCGTCGGACCGCGGAGTTCGGCCCATCGGGAGGGCCCGACGCCAGCGTGGACCCCCCGGTGGGCGCCGTCGGCGACGGCGGCGGCGGCCGCAGACCGTCCACGCATGCCGCCGGACCGGCCGGCGGCGCTCGGCGGTTCTGGTGACGCGAAACTCGCGGCCGCGCCGCGGACACCGCGGTCGACCGCTCCAAGTGACCAACGGTCTGGATCTGTCAGTCAAGCCTGGCTGCACGGCGCGATGCCGACCGGAGGGCAGCGGCCGCCACGGCAGGAGGCGGGGTCCGGCCGCGACGCCCACGGCGACGGCCATGGCGTCCGGCGACAGCTCCCGGCGCATGCGGCCCCGTGCCGGCCACGCCGACGCCGTGCTCGCGTTGGTTTTCCCTCGCTTCCCGCAGGAGGCTCGGCCGCCATCAGCTGCCGCCGCCTGCCGGTGTCCTTCACCGCCACCGCTCCACACCGCTCGACCACGCGCCGACGCATCGGCTGGCAGGCAGGATGGCAGGATTTATAGGATGGAAGCGGTCCTGCGGGACGCCTGCAGGCGTGCGGTGATTCGAAGGCGCGGGCACGGCAGGCGACGCATGCCCTCGCAGGAATAGCCGCGCCGATCGGCAGGGAGAACCAGAAGGGAAAACCAGCAGAGAGCCAGCAGCGAGTCACGCGTCGCAGGGCGGACGGACAGAGCGTCGCGATCGGCGTCATGATGGGTGGCGGAGATGGAGAGCCATGTCAGATGGGAGCCTCTAGCCGGCTGGAGTGAGTATCGAGTGCGAGCATGACAAACAGGTCCAATGACATGGAAGCCGCTGCGTATAAAGAGGATCGGCCATCACGAGCCGGCTGAATCAGGAGCGATACCAAGTAGGAGGAGGGCATGTGCCAGAACGGTATCCCATCCGCTAGTCCGTTTTCGACCCACATCTCAACACCCGCTCATCGCCTGGCCTGGTCTACTCTGGCTTGACTCGAGCTTCCGTGAATGAACAACCCTGACCACATTCTTATCGTGTACAACGCACCGAGACTCCTTCCGATTGCCGTTTTCTGGATGGTAGACATCTTTCATTGTCTAGAGGTGCTGATGACCCATTCATCAGTATCGGCGTCGCGATTTCTCTAATCGCTTCCTGTTGGTACCCCGTCGGCTCCTCTGCTATCCTCGCAGCGCCTGATCTTATTCTCTCTACGACTTCGTTGCACGCAGCGGCGCCATCGCTTCGATTTCCACGTGTTCTCACGCAATCATCGCTGATTGGTCGATCGTTTCGATCAAAAAGACAGCTTAGCGGTCTGACTCCGCAGAACGAAGTGCGCTACAGACCACGAAGACGAGGATCATTCACTGTCGTGATTGGTATCGTTCTTGCGGCTGCTATCAAACCCTTCGTTTCGTGATTGCCGCCATCGCAACCAGCTTCCGAGGTCCCGCCAATCATCCGTCATCCGTAACGCACGATGGTGGGGGTTATGCGCCTTGTGGCGCATCCGCTCGTTGTGCTCGTGCTTGCGGCTGTCTCGCAGGGCGTCGTCGGCCACCCCGCCGAGCAGGAGAGCCGCGATGCGCGCTCGGTAGTGACCGCGCCGAAGACGCCGCCGCCGCCGACGTCCGCGGCATGGCGCCCCTACTCGTCGATGATGTCGCTGTCGCGGTGGGCCCAGCCCGGCATGGACCCCGAGCGGGCGAACGCCGGCTGCGCCACTCGCGATTACATCGAGGCGCTGGATATGCCGGCGCATGCCCGCGTGGAGCAGCGCCGCGATGAGCAGCTGCTGCGCGTGCTGCCCACCGGCGAGTTCGCCGAGACGATCCGCGTGCCGGTGCACTTCCACTCGATCGAGCGCAACGAGACCGAGGAGGGCGGTCACCTCACTGACGAGCAGATCCATGAGCAGATCGCCGTCATGAACGCCGACTTCGCGTCCACGGGCTTCGCTTTCGACATCAAGTCGATCACGCGCACCTCGTCCGCGGTCTTCTTTGCCGAGGTGGGCGACGGTACGCCCCAGGAGGCGCTGATGAAGCAGCAGCTGCGCCGCGGGACCGCGAGCGAGCTGAACCTGTACACGGTGGGCTTCGAGTCGAACGCGGGCCTGCTCGGGTTCTCGTCGTTCCCGCAGGACTACCACCGCAACCCGATCCGCGACGGCGTCGTCGTGCGCTACAACTCGCTGCCGGCGCACCCGCCGAACCCCGACCGCATGGGCCGCACCGCCACCCACGAGACGGGCCACTGGCTCGGGCTCTACCATACCTTCCAGGGCGGGTGCAGCGACACCGCCGGCGACTTTGTGGTCGACACGGCCGCGGAAGCCACACCGAACTACGCGTGTCCGGCCAACCGTGATACCTGCCCGACCCTGGAGGGCCTCGACCCCGTCGATAACTTTATGGACTACTCGTCCGACTCCTGCATGACCACATTCACCCCCGGCCAGGCCGAGCGCATGCGCCAGTTCTGGTCCGCATTCCGTCAGAATCAGTAATAGACTTAATATATTTTATCCTGCTAGCGGCGGACCATCGATGCTTGGGATCGGGTACCTGCACCAAAAAGACCTGAAAGAGGAAGCATGTGCGGCATGCATCCGGGCATGCATCCATGTATGCATCCATGCATGCGCCGTCCTCCTCCTCGAACGGCGAATAACAGCAACGGGATATCCCTCATTTTTTTCTGTTGCTGTGATGACGATGCTGGGCACCGTTCGTCTGTTTCTTCCCCGAATGTCTCGTGAGCCTTTCATTTTTGCCATTTTTGCCTTTCGGAAGGGGGATCGGCGCCCGGACCGGCGGTTCCGATGCCGCGACCGATAGCCCGAGTGTGAGGGGCCCGCACGTGAGGCGGAATGCGAAAGCGCGAAGGCTTAGACGGCACCTGCCGAAACAGTATAGGGCGGAAGGACCCACTCCCCGCCGCCAGGGCCCAAGCAGGCGGTGCCGCAGCGTCGAACCAGGGAAACTCAGACATACGCGGACACGGATCACCGCCGGATGAACGTCCACGGTTGAGCGGTATACGCGGGAGACGCGGTCCTGACTGGCCGGCCGTTGCAGCGATTGGTTCTGTTTGGTTTGGTTTCGTCTTGCTGATGCGTCCATGTGCTCTTGGTGTCCATTCAGCTATAGCCATCCGGCTGAGCGATGGGTGAATCAGCGAGAGCGTCGTCGTCGAGACCGGTGATTCTTTGTCCATCCTTGACGTCTTGGCAGCGTTCAACTCCCATCGTGTCCTGACCTGCGATCGCCATTGCATAACACCGCGCTGATATCGCAGTGGGATCGACCACATTGTTTCCTCCTGTTAGGTTCAGGGCCTTCTCCGTCCGTCCTCTTCGATCCGCCGTTCCTAGTCCTGACGAGGATTCCCGCTTTTTTGTTGATCCCATTGATACCCGCACTTTGCTGTCCATTGCGTGCTTTTCGTCCGTGCGGGGTTGCGTCCACTGGCAGCGCCGCAGGTGGGGCCTGCCGCCCCCGCTGCCCGCCCACCCCGATGCCGGCTACGTCGAACCGCGCCGAGGGCCAGATTCATGGCCAGACTCACGGCCATACCATCGCGCGGCGGACGGTCGGTATCCTGTGCGTCGGCTGGCTGCTGCTGCTGCTGAGTCTGCTCCTCGTGTTGGACGCACCCGCATCGGTGGTGTCGGTCCCGCTCGTGGCGCCGCTGCTGCCGCACGACCCCGTCTGGGAGGACGCGTTCGTGACACACGACTCGTGGGCTTCCGCCTCGCGGCCCGTCTCGGAGCACCGCGCTGACCCGGCCGGCGTCCGCGTCCTGGACCCGGAGCTCCACGCGCAGTTCTTTCGGCCGTCCGCCGACTTTTATACCGGCGGCAGCATCCACTATGCGGACACGTGGAGCGGGCGGCTCGCCTTGCCGCAGCCGCGGCGCCCGGACGGGTCCGTCGAGTTCCACGTGTACCATGCGCCCGCGGGCGCGGCGTGGAGCGGCGCAACGCCGCTGTATCTGACGTGGGATGACGTGGTGCGGGGGCCCTTCGACCCGTGCATCCAGTTTGACGAAACCACCCTCTCGAAAGACGACAGCGACGGTAGTCTCTTTCACCAGTGGCACGACAAATGGTACGGCAAGGACGCCGCGCATACCGAGGCGTGGACCAACGTCACGCTGCTCGAGACGCTGGCCGGCTCGCGCGAGGTGGCCGAGTGTGTCGGCGAAACGCTGTGCACGCGCAATAGTGTCGAGGTGCTGCTGCAGGGCGGCGCGCGCCTCGACGGCGACCGCCTCTACATCCACGAAGACCCCCTCCAGATCGCGGGCCACGAGGTGGCGCTCGTCACGTTCATCTCGCTGCGTGATGCCAACGATACCTATGCCGCGCGTCACTGGAACCCCAAGACCAGCATGTTCGACGGTCCGGTCCAGCGTTTGCAGATCCCTGAAGGCATCTACGCGGACCCGCCGAGCCTTGACGGCATCTTCGACCCGCGTATCAATGATCTCGGGTGGTACGTCTTTGGCGAGCTGGGCCCCACCGGGCTGTGGCAGGTTCGCGCCCTCGAGCCCCGCGCCGTCGTGGTCACCGAGATTCCAGAACACGCGATGCTCGAGTATGTCCAGATCATTGACCTGTCTCGCGGCGAGCATAACCGCATCAAGGACACGGTGTGGGCGGATGTAAATAGCGGCCCGCGGCGCGGCATCCCCGGGCACTACGATACCTCGTACCTGCAACCGTCACACGCCGACGTGGACTACCGCAAAGAGCCGCGCTGGCAGCACGGCGATAGCGGCTTGCTGTACAGTCTGCAGGGCGGCACCAAAAAGAGGGGCGGCGACCGCGCGCCGCGCGGCCACTTCACAACTGGCCATTTCGACGTCGTGCGGTCCGTGTTCACGCAGGGCATCGAGTTCCGCAAGTACTACCACCACACCCTGGTCTCGCGGGAAACCGAAACGGTTGCGGGGCACGCGGCCTGGGCCGCATTCTACGGCCACCGGCAGCGCGGCCGCGCCCATGTGGCTCCGGCGTGGGACGCGCTCGTCCGCATGCCGATGCACGAGCGACTCAAATACATGCTGCCCGCTCCCAAGAGCACGCCCGGCCCGACCAAGGCCACCGCCGGCTCTGCCGCCGAAGCGACCGCTACCCCGCTCGTGGTCCACCGCCCCTCGTCGCACATCGCCGTGGGGATCCATGCGCTCGACGTCCCAGATGAACACAACAAGGACACCGTTGAGGAGGTGCTCGCGGACGGCGGCGGCGTCGACAGCATCGGCGGCGTCGACGTTGCCGTGGCCGAGGAAGGCGCCCTCCCGCTCGCGCTGGATACTGCCATCGGCCCTGCGGCAAAAGCGGCGGTCGGGGCGGGTCCCGCGGCCACGGCCGCCACCACCGCTTCGGCCCCGGCGATGCCACAGTCTACCGCGGCCGTTTCGAGCGCTTCGGGCGCACCGACCGACTCGAACCCATGGGCCACCGCGGCACCCGTATCAGCGGCGGCGACCACATCCGCTTCGGGCTCAGAAACGCCATCAGCACTCGCATCGGGCACTGCACCGACGACTCTGGTGACTCCGGGGACCACGGGGCACTCAGCGGCCTCAGCGGCGGCGTCGCCAACGCCGACGAAACGCTCGACGCTATACAAGCCAAACGACCCGAACGATGAGCGGCTGGGCACGTGGGACCAGCTCGCCCCGCCGCCACGCCTCGTCTCCGAAGGCGCCGACCATACCAACTTTACCCTGGTGGAGCGGTGGAAGTTCTATGCGGACATTGTGACGGCGAACTACCGCAGCGGGTACGGCGTTGGCAAGCCTGACGGACACCACTCGGAATTCTGTGTGCAGGAAGTGATGCATATCCACTACTACATGTTTGTGGATCTGCTGGATACGCTACTGCCCGCAGTGGCAGACATGTCGCGCAAGCGCCGCGACCACTGGGCCGGCTGGATCAGCATGTTCCGACACCTTTCGGCGAAGGTCCTCGACGAGCAAAAGGACCGCACGCTCTGGATCGCACAGGTCAATGGCGAAGACAATTCCCTCGATGACGAGGCCAAGTTCCGCGATCTCGACGACATGAAGTTCTACAACAAAAACCCCAGTTGGGGGATGAATCGCTTCATTAAGCACTATGTCCTCGAAAAATTGGATATGCGCCACACCGTGACCCGTCTGCTCACGCCGCTATCGCTGCGTAACACTATCATCTCAGCACCACGATAGAGCTACACTTGTTTTGTACTTATACTCATCTTGCACTCATACCCAATTCCATTCTATTGCCGCTTGTTTGGTGCATCGTTAGGGACGGCCAATGCCCATCAGCCAGGTAAACACGGCCATCTTGGTGAACTGGCGGTACTGCGCCTCGGTCCAGACCCAGCTCTGCGGGCCGTAAAAGACGGCGTCCGAGACTTCGGCACCCTTGCGCGGTAAGCAGTGGAGGAACCCGGCGTCGGGATTCGCGTGCGCCATGAGATCGGCATCGACCGTGAACCCGGCGAACCGCGCTTCGTCCGCGCCGTCCTCATGGCCCATGGACGTCCACGTGTCCGTCACCACGACGTCGGCGCCGCTCACGGCTTCCTGCGGCGAGTGGCTCTCGACCACACGGGCGCGCAGCGCGGCGCCTGCATGACCACCCACGGCGTCCACGTGGCGCAGTCGATCGAGCACATCCGCGTCCATTTCGATGCCCCGCGGCGTGGCGATGCGCACGCCGGCGCCGAGGCGCGGCAGCGCGAGAGCGAGCGAGTTGACGACGTTGTTGGCGTCGCCGACCCAGGCGACCTGGAGGCCGTCAAAGACGGCGGCGATCGCGTCGACGGACGGCAGCACGAACGCGTCCGCGCCCGGCCGCTGCGCCGGCGAGCAGCCGCGCATCTCTACCAGCGTCGCGAGGTCCGCGAGGGCCTGCAAGGGGTGGAAGCGGTCCGAGAGCGCGTTGATGACAGGCACGTGCGGCGGCATCTGCGCCGCGAGCGTCTCGAGATCGGCGTGGGCATGCACGCGCGCTAGCAAGGCGTCCACCATTGACCCGAGCACGACCGCCGTATCGTGCAGCGACTCGCCCTTCCCCAAATGGATGTCGTTGCTGCCGAGGAAGACGGTATGCGCGCCGCCAAGCTTCGCCCACGCCGTCTCGGCCGAAAGCCGCGTGCGCGTCGATTTCTTAGTGAACAGCAGCGCGAGCGTGCGGCCCCGCAGGCGGTCGATCGTCGCCAGCGGGGGCGGCGTCGTCGGGTGGCTCACGACCTGGTGCTTGAACCACAGCGACAGCTGCACCAGCTCGATCAGCGCCGCGGCAGGCACGTCCGCCAGACTCAGCAGATGCCGCGGCGCCGGAGTCTGCAGCATCGGTATGGCCGGCCGGGGCTTCAGGTCCAGGGCCGCAGACTTCGACAGCGTGGACGACGGCATCGCGGTGCGGAAGCCGCGGCGGGCGCCAGCGCGCATCGCGGCCGCCATTGCCGGGCGACCCTGAGCCACGACGGCATGTCGTGGCGAGAGCACGGCGGGCGCGTAAAGGGAATGTCCGGCGGCTGGTGAGGCCACGGCGCGTTGCCAGGCACGCGTCAGCCCGACTAGAGTCATGATGGGCGACTTGACCGCGATGGACGAAATTGTGTTAGAAAAACGTGGCGATCGTAATTCTATATTGTTGAAATCGGCGGAGTTGAGGATGCCGAGTGCAGCATGATCGCGATGATGATCGCGACAACCGGTCAGGATCTTGCCAAGCAAAGGGGCTGCGATTGTGACCATGTGACGGCGCCATTATATGCTTCCATCCGCAACGATCATCCCCTCTCATGACATCGACCGCTGAAACAATTCAAGGATGACCACCGACGCCCATGATCTTGTCGAGCCAAGCGAGGTAGAGCGGAGTTTTCCCGATGGGAGTGGACCGTGACCATGTCATCTATTGGCTCGCCCATCACTGACGACGATAAGCTTATCATGCACTCGGGCTGCATCCCGCACAGTCACTGGGGTACGTCCTTCCTCGGGCGAAAAGCCCCCCCGCCGCGCCACATGTTGGTGGACCCTGGCCACCACGGGCTCATCCACCATGCGAGAGCAGGGTGGCACGGGCGCAGAGCACGTTGGCACGAGCGAAGCCACATCGACCGAATTCACGGCATACGTAAGTATACTCGCCACGGCATCCAGGCAGGATCGTTGATCGAACGCGACACCCTGCTGGGCATCTAGAACGATGCTGTCGGGCGGATGCCGTCGCGCCGTTTTGCGCAACCAAGCGATTTCAGGCGCCGCCGCGGGGACCACACCCGCGTGCCCGCCGCAGCCGGCACGCGCCGGCGACCGCGAAGGCGACCGTGAAGGCTCCCGCGCGCGCCGGGAACAACGGGCTGCGGGCGGGCCAAAGGTCAGCGCCGATCTGCGGAGCCTGGCGGACACCCATCACCCCCCCGACGGATGAAACTCCGACGCCGGGCCAAGAGACGCGCGGTCCCAAACAGAGATCGCCGGGGATTCGGGGCATGGCCGGCGCAGACGGCGGCCGGGGCCGGCGTCCCAGAGGTGGCCCATCTGGTCCGATCCGAGGCGGCAGAATCGGCGGACACGAAGCGAACGTGGAAGCCGCGAGACGGCGACGGCGGCCCTGGGTGCGGAAAGCGGCCCTGTCGAGCCCCTGCTCTTGGCACGCGACCGCTTGTTCGATTCGGGCAGCTTCGAGGTTCTTATTTGGTCGATAACGTTCTCATCACGCTTGAAACCATGAGGGTGATCGTGAAAGTGCAAAGCATCGGCGAACATGAAGAGAAGGAGTGTATGTGAGAGAGAGGCGGCAAGTTGCTGAGCTTTGTTAGACCGTCCTCGCTTCACCGATACCCCACCTCCTTCCATTATTCATACCCGAAGCAGACTCATTAGTTGCCCTTGCGGCTCCTGGTGTTCCACGGATCGCAGCATCACCCCCCTCCGGCCGCGCGACCACGATGGCCTCGGACACGCACAAGACGGCAGTGCCGCTCAACTCGAAAGAGATGGCGCACCTGGAGTACGGACTGCAGCTGGCGCTGCATGCAACGACGGCGCGCGTTACGGGCGCCCAGTCGCTGGCCAACCCGAACACGCAGCTCCAGTTCGATAACCAGACCCAGGGTGACCTGGTCGTCACAGCCTGGGTCGATGTCGCCACGCTGACGGCGGGCAACACCGAGGAGGACGTCGTGAAGCGCGGGTTCCAGTTCGGCGCCCATGCGCCCGGCCGCAAGTTTGTCGTGGGCGATCTGCCCAGCGTGAAAGGTATGATGCATCCTGACCTCATCCAGCAAGCTGATTCAAAGTCGTCCACAACCACTCGAGCATGGGATACTGACCTCCTGACATGGCATGATTGGCGTCGACGAATGGCTGTTTGTTCTTTTTGCATGATTCGGTGATCGCACCATTGCATCATCAAATGCTCGCATCATCCAATGGTTACATGATGCGATGTTATTAGACCGCGAGACCCACCCCATCCAACGGGCCATTATGTGCAAAATCGGCGTTGGCCGCTCGTGGCCCGTGGATGAGGAGCAACTCGGCAAAGCTGTGCTGCCGGAAGGCTACAAATCGTTCTACGTGCGCAAAGCGGGTCGCAAGGACGCGCCCAGCGGCGACGTCTACCACCATGAGTACTACATCCAGAACGCCGCCCAGATCCTGCCGCTGTACCTCGTGCAGTATGAATACAACCCGCTCGTCGAGCAAAAGTCGCGCGAGAAAGCATCCTGCGACAACTGTGAGAAGCAGCTCGCGACCATCTACTGCCACGCCGACTCGGCGAACCTGTGTGGCTCGTGCGATGCCCAGCTGCACGCCTCGAAGCTGGCGAGCCGCCACGTGCGCCACCCCATCGGCCAGGGCGTAGACCTGCTGGGACGGTGCCGCCTGCACCCCGAGAAGACCATTGAGTTCTTCTGCTCGCAGTGCGCGGTGCCCGTCTGCGTGTACTGCAAAATGGTCGGCAACCACGCGACCGGCGATGCTGCCAAGCACCCCCTCGTCAGCGTGGCGGAGGCCCACGCCAGCGTCATGAAGGAAGCGGCCCTGCCGGACCCGATCTTCCAGAGCCGCCGAGCCACGATCACGTCGCAGCTGTCGGCGATCTCGAGCCGCGCCCAGGCGGTGACGGATCTTGCGGGCCGCCTGCAGCAGCAGATCGACGCGCTGTACCGCGAGGCCTCGACGCAGCTGAAGCGTCACGTGCACGCCAAGATTACGACGCTCCAGGGCGACGAGATCGAGTACCTTCGCCAGCTGGGCGAAATCAACCGCCTCGAGCGCTTCTGCGACTACGTCCAGGAGGGCGATCCCACCCAGTTCCTGTTTATTTGGGGCCGCCACCAGGACTACCGCGCGGCGCTGCACGACTTCAAGCAGACCCGCGAAGGCCTCGACGTCAACCTCGACCTCCAGGTCACGGGCAAGATCGCCGTCGAGGTCGACTCGCTCGCGCCTGTTGGCGGGCCGCGCGTCCTCCACCATACCCACCACCACCACCACCCGCCGGCTGTCGTCGCCGAGATCATCGCGCCCGCGGCCGACGGCGGCAGCGTCAGCGGCGTCAGCGCTCCCGCGACCCACGCCTACAGCGGTGCAGCGGCGGACGCCCGCAGCGGCGGTCCGGCCGGCATCGCGGCGCCTGGGTCGGGTCTCGCGATCACGACGGGCGCCACCGGCGGCGGCGGCGGCGTTGCCGAGCTGACGAACCGGTTCGCGAACGCCGGCCCGCACATCGGCGTCGCGGGCCACCCGCGGCTGCCGCCGAAGCTGGGCCCCCACCACGGCGGCGCGCCGTCGGCGCGGAGCGGCGCGCCGACGGGCCTGGCGACGCTCGGCCTGACGAGCGGCAGCGGCGTCGTGGGACGCAGCCACACGACCGCCGGGACGGCCGGCAAGGCGGCGGGCATCCAGCGCCGCACCTCCGACTTCTTTTCCGAGACGCTCGGGGCCTTTGATACCATGAACGAGGGCGGTAAGTCAGCATTTCCCATGCCCGTCGGCGGACATGGGCGCCGGTAGCCATGACCTGTATGAGCAGCAGACTCACCCGTGACCATGATGATTCTTTTTCTGTTGTTGTTGCTATTGCTGTTCGGTCATGCTCGCGTCATGATCGGCTTTAGACTACATTGGCGAGTCGGGCTACTGAATGCATGCGGAACGCTGTGCGCCCCCGTGCATTCGGCCTTCCTTCTCGCCGTCGCCCCCTGCTCCCTCCCAGCGTCCTCTCCTGTTGGCCGTCGCTGCGGGGGGGAGAGCCGCGAGGGGTCCCTTTTTTTGATTCCCGTCGTGTGATGCGTACCGCGTGACACGACCTTTGTTGCTGCCGGCCGGCCTGGTCTCGTTGTCGCCTGCCTTCTATGTTCCTGTTGTGTACATGTATTTCCTTTTTTTTTTTTGTCTTTTTAGTCTGTTCTGTGCTGCTCTTGGATCATGGCGGCCGGCGGCTTCCGAGTCCGCGAGCGGGAAGGATCGTCGTCGCTCTCGAACTCGGCCATGATGCGGAAAGGCGTCGACAGGGGCATCGGCACCTGCGGCGGCAGATGCATCAGCAGGGGATAACGCCGCGCTTGGACACGTGCTGACGGTGGCCTGTCGGTAGACCGGCCGGAGTATGGGGCGCCTGTCTTCTGGTCCGGAGGCAGGCCTGTTGCCGGGCCTTCCATGGCGACCCCGCGGCGCTGCGGACGATCGCGCCAGCGGCTGAGCAACTGCGCCACGCGCCGCCATGCACCCGTCCATCGCCCATCGCGGGCGTGCTCAGGCAACCGCAGGCCCTAGTCCGCCGGCCGCCGGTGGCTGCATCATGGCCATCCTTGCGCCGCTTCTGCGACTGATGCGGACTGCGGACGATGCCTGCGCAGGTGCCTCCGGCATCGAGGCTTCGTTGATTTCATGGGACGACGCGCCGCTCAGTTTTTCCTTCCTCTCGCCGTTTCCGGCGCCCTCCACGCCGCTGCCGGTGTCGTGAGCGACAGCGACGGCAAGCACCCTTCACGCGGACGCCGGCATCGACGCCGACATCGACGCGTATGCACGGCGCCGCAGAAACTGGGCGGCCGTCCGAGCCTCATCGGAGCCAGATGCCGATAATGCAGAAGCGGAAAATATCGCGTCGCAAACCCTTTTTTTTCGCTTTTCCCTGACGCGGGCGAAGGCGGTTGGCGGCGAGCGACTCGCAACGCAGCGCAACGCAACGCAACGCAACGCAACGCAACGCAACGCAACGCAACGCATCGCATCGCATCGCATCGCAGCGTGGACGGCGTCGGAGCCGCCGGAGCCGGAGCTGGCATCGGCCTCAGCGCTGGCGGGGGCCGGCATCCGCTATATGAGGAGCTCGAGCGGGGGTTGCCGCGACATTGCGGAGTTCGAAACGCCGAGCCGCGGCGCGGCGGGTCAATTGCGGTCGGGCCGATGCGGCATCGACCCGGTGTCATGGGCTTCCCGGACGAGGGGAAACGGTGTCCTTGGCCGACGCTTGAAGGTCCGACCCGATGCCGTGATCTTGAACAGCGCGCCGCACGTCCGATCGTCTCGTTTGGATTGCTTCTGACTAACCCCGTGCGGGTATCGGGGATACCGTCGCCGGGTATACCGTGTCGCTGCCACGCCGTTTTTCCAGGGAACGCGCTTGACTTGCTCCACCCATTGGTAGCATCGCATTCAAGGATCGGCCTGGTCGATCGTCCCTCCCGGGTGCTCCTGTGACCGCACCTGCCACAATGACCCAGTATACCAGCCAAGGCTCGGGCCCCGGCGTCGCCGGGGCGCTGCCGCCGCCGCCGTCGCCGCCGCACCGCCAGACCCTGTGGGACTTCCTGGGCTGCGGCGGGTGCTTCCAACCGCACCACGGCCGCGTCGAGCCCACCGTGGTGCAGGCCGCGCCGCCCATCGTCAACATTAACGTGACCGAGCTGCGGCGCCCCGAGACGTCGGACAAGGGCGTGCAGTGCGCGTCGACGCAGCCGTCGCGGATCGACGCGCCGTCCGTGGGCGGCCACGGTCACGGCCACGGCCACGGCGGCGCGCCGACGGCGCGCAGCGCGACGCACGTGGCGGCGACGCCCGGCGCGAACGACGCGAACCAGGCGAAGCTGAAGGACTGCACGATCACGTTTCTGCTCGGCGGCCCCGGCAGCGGCAAGGGCACGCAGGCGGCGCTGCTCGTCGAGGAGTTCGGGCTCGTACACCTGTCGGTCGGCGACCTGCTGCGCGACGCGGTCGCCCGCCAGACCGAGCATGGTGTCATGATCGACCAGATGATGAAGGAGGGCAAGATTGTGCCGACCGAGATCTCGCTCGACCTGCTGCAGGAGGCGATGGTCCAGCGTGCGGACGCGGCCGCGCGCGCAAAGCAGTCGCCGCCCAGCTTCCTCGTGGACGGCTTCCCGCGCGTGCTGCACCAGGCGACGGCGTTCGAGGCCGCCATCCGGCCCTGCGACCAGGTGCTGTACCTGTCGGCGACGATGGAGACGCTCGAGAAGCGCCTGCTGAAGCGCGGCGAGACGTCCGGCCGTGCCGACGACAACCTCGCGACGATCAAGAAGCGGTTCGACACGTTCCAGAACCAGTCGATGGCCGTCATCGACCACTACAAGCGCCTCGGCAAGTGTCACGAGGTCTCCTCCGAGGGCTCGCTGCAGGCCGTGTACGCGCAGTGCCGCCAGGTCTTTGCGGGGCCCACGCCGCCCATCTTCTGCCTGCTGGGCGCGCCCGGCGTCGGCAAGGGCGTGCAGGCCGAGCGCCTCGTCAAGCACTTCGACTACATCCACATCTCGTCCGGCGACCTGCTGCGTGCCGAGGTCCAGAGCGGCTCGGCGCTCGGCCGCCAGCTTGACGAGCAGATGCGTGAGGGCCGCATGATTGATGACGACGTGACCATCGGGCTCATCCAGAAGGCGATCCGCTCGCACCGGCGTGCCCGCGGGTTTCTGCTCGACGGCTTCCCGCGCACCGCGGCGCAGGCCGCCCGCCTCGACGTCGAGATCGGCCAGTGCAAGCGCGTGCTCGTCTTTGACGTCCCCGACGACATCATCGTGCAGCGCCTGCTGAAGCGCGGCGAGACCTCCGGCCGCGCCGACGACAACCTCGAGTCCATCAAGAAGCGCCTCGTCACCTTCCGCGAGGTCAGCCTGCCCGTCATCCAGCACTACCAGCAGCAGGGCCGCGTCGAGGTCATTAACGCCGACCAGGATATCCAGACCGTCTTCTACTGGGCCGTTGTCGCCATCAACACGGCGCCCTGATCATCCCCACCCTGTACACGTTTCTGATAACTCTTTCCTTTTTTTTTTTTTTTTTTTTTTTTTTTTTTTTTTGGGGCGAACGGAAGGACATCCTACGCTTGCCGGACGGACACTCGGGACCGGGTAGGCCGTGTTCGAAACTGGAGAAGGAACGATCCCTCGATCCCTCGATCTCCATCTCACTCGTCGCCAAACAGATCAATCTCATCCGTGTGGACGGGAGGCGTCAACATCGGCAAGGCGCGGACCGCCACGGCTGGTGGAGCCGGCCCCCCGGGGACGGCCCTCGGCCGCGACGGCCACGCGGCCACGGGCCGCTTCGACGCGCCACTCGGCGACAGGTCGCCCGGCGGCCCCGCGCGCTTCGCCGCCGTCGGCGCAGCGCCCTTGCCGGCGCCGGCGTGCGCCGGCCACGGCGCGAGCCCGAGCATGGCCAGCAGCGCCGTGTGCTGCGGGTTCGTATACGTCGTGAGGCGCGCGCCGCGCGGCAGCGCGTCGGGGCCGCCGGGCGCCGTCGGGACCCAGGCGGCGGGGTCGATCGCGAGATGCGCCGCGTCCGGCAGCCGCGCGAGCACGTCGTCCCGCGCGCGGTCGAGCAGCACGGCCCACGCGGCGAGGTCGGGCGGCACGAAGCGGGCGCCGCGGTGCGCGGGCGGACAGAAGGGCGCCAGCAGCGCGTGCGAGGCCGCGAGGACGGCGAGCCACTCGCGGTCGTGCGAGAGCGGCCCCGCCGGCGCGCCGGGCCGCGGCGGGATGGACGTCACGTGCAGAAAGCGGCGGCGCGGCAGGCACTTGTCGAGGGCCACGAAGTGGGTCGTGTCGGCCGCGGCGGGCGGCGGATCGCGCGGCGCGGCGGCAAACACGTCGGCGTCCTCACCCGCCAGAGCGTCGTCGCTCGCGTCGCCGTCGCTGCTGCGGTGGCGGCTGGGGCGGCTCGGACGCTCGGGGGATCGGAGAGCCCCTGACGGCGGGGACTTGACCATCGGCGCTTCCGCAGGGGCCTCGGGGGCGTGTTCAGAGTCCGTCGCCGCGTCCGTGGCCACTGTAATGCCATGGGGATGGAGGTCCGCGACCACGGAAGGTGCTGGCGCTTCGGTGGCCGCCGGCGCGGTGGCCGGCGTTTCGGTGGCCAGCGCTTCGGTGGCCGCCGTGGCCGCCGCCGTCGCATGGACGACATGCGCCTCAAAGAAACAATGCAGATGGGCCGAGAACCAGTGCCGCGGCCGCAGGGTGTCCAGCAGCATGCGCTGCGGCGGGCTGCCGAGTGAGCCGGCGTGGATCTCGTCGCGGAAAAAGGGCTTCCGGCGGATGAGCGCGGCGGCGTCGCCGTGGTCCGTGATGCGCGCCGGCCAGTCGTGCGACAGCATGAGATCGATCGGGGACGGCGGGCGGCCGTCGGCGCCGCGCGTCGACGCCGCGAGCTGCGCCAGCCGCCACGTGTTCATCCGCCGCGTGTGGTAGATCGAGCGGACGGCGCCCGCGTCGGTGAACGGCGGCCGCTCCGGGTAGCCGATCTCGTAGTCGTGGGACTTGTAGATCCCGCTGGAGCCCGCGATGCGGAGCCCGCGGAAGGTGACGCAGCCTGCGGCGCCCAGGTAGTAGATGTTGGGCGCGAGCCAGCCGCCGTGGTGGAGCTCCCAGAGGTAGCTGCTGGCCTCGTGGTTGCCGCCGATCACGACCGTCAGCACGGGCGCGCGGCGGCGCCCGGTGTAGTACTCCCAGAACGAGCCGAGCTGCTTGTACTTGTCGGGCACGGCCATGGCGTCCAGGTCCGCGGCGTTGCGGACGGCCTGGAAGTCGCCGCAGACGACCAGCAAGTCGACCGGCGCCGGGCCCGCGGCGCTCTCCCGCGCGACCGCCGCGTAGATGGCCGGCAGTTCGCCGTGGCAGCAGCCCTCGACGGCCACGCGCACGGGGCGGCCGCTCGCGTCGCTGTCCACGAGGCGCTGCTGCGCCGTATACTCGGCGAGCGCCATGACGGCCGGATCGTCGGCCGGATACGTCGGGCCATGGGCGCCGTGATGGGCGCCGTGATGGGCGCCGTGATGGGCGCCGCCGTGGCTGGAGCTGCCATGGCCACCGCGACCGCCGCGACTGCCGCCCTGTGGACCCCCGCGGCTGCGGCCTCGATGGCTCGATGGACCGCGACGGGCGCTGCTCATCCCGCGATGCATGGCGGGACACGGGCGGAAGGATCGCGATGCGCTGCGCCAAAGTAGCGCGACCATGAGCGAGGGACAAGGGCAGCGATCGTATTGGCGGAGCGCGTCGATCCCGTCTCTGCTGAAGTCCTCGACGTCGGCGCCGTCATCGGCATCCCGTCGACGCCCGCTGGAGAATGGCCGTTGCTTCAAACAGAGCAAGACCGGGAAGCTGCTCGTCGGTGACCCTTAAGCACTAAAGGACCATACCGGCTCGTACGTAGGGCGTTTTGCTTTCGCGCGCGGATGTGTCGGAGCTCGGGTCCAGAGACCACCTCTTGGCCGCCGGCGGCGCGTGGCGGCGCGTGGCTTGGGCGGCGCCCACCCTGCCCTGCCGTCCTCACGCTTGTGGCGAGCGCCGTCGACCACGAGCGCTCGCGGCGGCGGCGGCGACGGCGGCGGCGGCGGCAATGGCGTCCGCGTCGCACGGCGTGATTGGCCGCCGCAGGGCACACCTGCTTCGTGCCGGCAAGCATGCCACCCAGATAACCGCCGACCCCAGGCGCATGGCGCACCGTCGGGCGGCCGCAGCATGCGGCATCACGCCGTCGACCTCCTTCCGTCGGTGCGCAAGACGCCACGTGTTCCCGTCATACGCTCGCCGAGGCCCGCGTCGCCACCCGCGTCCCTGATTCAACGCCCTTGTCCAAAAGACCCCTGCCGCTCTTCCCTTTTTTTTGTCGCGCATACCGCCATCGCTCGTCCCTGACCCAGCCCCGCTGCCGAGCGAATGGCCGCCGCCGCCGCTGTTTTGACCGGCTTCTCCGCGACGGTTGCAAGGCGTTCGTCGTCGTGAGCGCCGTCCATCGTCGCTCAGCGCCGCCACCGCCGCCGTTGCTGCCGATCGTCGCGGCCGCCGCCCGAGGCGATCCCGCGTCGGTGGCCGTCCATCCGCTGACCGGCGGCCGCGGCCGCGGCGACGGCGTCCGCGGGCGGTGGCGTCGCGCGCTCTTCCCGCTCTCGCCATGCCGCCGCCCGCGGACGCCGCCGCCCTCCAGCAGGACCGCGAGCTGCTCTATCTCGTCCTGCGTTACCTGGCCAGCAGCCCCTTCACCAGCGCCTACCACGAGCTCCGCGATCAGATCCAGCAGCGGCAGCTCGTGCACGGCGATGCTGGCGACGATGCCGGCGGCGATGCCGGCAGCGGCGCAGGCAGCGGCGCGGCGCCGTCACTCCCGGGCGCGCTGGTTTCCCGCCCCCCGTCCGGGTTCGCGCAGCAGCTGCCCGTGCGAATCGATTGGCAGGGCCGGCAGCATACCGCCACCGAGCAGGATCTTGCGTGGCTGCAGCCGACGGTCCATGGCCAGAGTCTGCGCGACCTCGTCACGGAACACCTCGCCGCCCATGACAGTCTGCTGAACCCGCCGCGGCTGGCGCCGCCCACGGGTCCGTTGCCGCGGCCGCGGAGTTTAGCGCACAGCGTGGCGTGCGCGAGTGCCCGCGCCGACGGGATCGGATGGCCGTCGCCGATGCACGCACTCATCTATCGCTCGCAGCACTTGCTGCCGCGCCGTGACCGCGTGCCTCCGCTGAGCTTCTACCAGTCGTTCCAGCGCGCCACCAGCGTCTGCGGCCACTGCGCCCCCATCTACTGTATGGTCTTTGACGCCACCAGCCAGCGTTTCATCACCGGCGGTGACGACAACCTCATCAAGATCTGGTGCGCCGAGACCGGCTGGCTGCTGCACAGTATCCGGGGCCACCCGACGCTGACCAGCACGAACCAGCAAGGCGTGATCCTGGACCTGGCGCTGACCGTCGACAATACGATCCTGGCCAGCGCCAGCAGCGACCGCTCGATCCGCATGTGGGACATGAAGACGTACCAGCCACTGCCGTGGAAAATTACCATCACCAAGGGCATCAACACGATCCGCTTCTCGCCGTCGCCGCTCGCGGAGAACGCGTGCTTGGCCGTGACCTGCGCCGACGGCAAAGTCCGACTCTACCACTACTTGCCGGACGTGGATGCGTACCAGATGACGGCCGACCTCGTCGATGCGGGGCTCCGGACCCGCGATGCCGTGCGCGATGTCGACTTCGACTTCACGGGCACGCGGATGGCGTCCGGCGGCGACGACGGGTGCCTGTACATCTGGAGTATGATCCCGACTCACGCGCTCGGGCTGCCGAGCCGGGCGCAGCCGAGCCTGCGGGCCCGCATCGACGCGCACAAGGGCCAGATCGGCGACGTCGTCTTTTCAAACCGCGGCGACCGCATTCTTACCGACGGCCGCGACGGCACCGTCAAGCTGTGGCATGACCACCCGCAGAAGGGCTGGTGCCTCGACAAGGTCCTCCTCAACGCCCAGGACGCCGCCACGCCGGGCAGCGCCGTCCATGCGGCCGTCCATGCGGCCGCCGTGCCCAAGACCGAGGCGCCTCCCGCGGTCCCCGTCGCGATGGGCCTGCCGCCGGCGCCGTATGCGACGGACGACATGGCCGAGGACCGCGACGCCATCGACGCCGCCGACGCCGACGCCGACGCCGACGTCGTGGTCCCCGAAACCAGGGGCGCCCGTCCGTCCGACGCCGCCACGCCGGCCCCGCCCCCGGCGCTCGTGGCCAGTGCGGCCGCGGGCGCCGCCGTCGCCGCGACCGCTACGCTCCGCTCCACCGCCGCAAGTCCCGTCACGGCGACCGCAGCAGTGGCGGAGCCCCTTGCTGACGCTGGCGCCGGCGCGGGCGCTGGCGCCGGGACGGCACTGACGGCGCTGCTCGATATCGAGGGAGACGGCGGCGAGCCTCCGGTGGCGCCGACGCCCGTGGGCGCGATGGCGTCGCCGACGGTTTCGGACGCCGGCGGGGCCGCCGCCCTCGAGATCAATTCATCACGCGTGGTGGTGCCGAGCCCCGCCGCCGAGGGCCGGCTCGAGGCGAACGGCGTCCTTTGGACGCACGACGATCGGTACGCGCTGGCCAGCACGACGCAGCACCACGTGTATGTCTGGGACGCGAGCAGCGGCGAGACGGTGTTTGTGGCGCATACGGGGACCGAGATCTACGGGACACAGTGCTCTCCGCTGGACCCGCTGGTCTTCCTGACCGCCGAGCACGACGGCACCGTCACGTTTTGGCACATCGGCCTGCGCCGCGCCATCCACGCGTTTCGCGGCCACCCGGGCACCATGAGCACGCTCATCTCCCCCAACGGCGAGCTGGTGCTTCTCGGCGACGACTGCGGCCGCGTCTCGCTCTTTGCCTGCCACGGCCGCCATGCGCCCGCATACGCGCAGCTCCCGCACTTCCAGTTCTTCCGCACCGACTTTGTCATGGTCCGCAACGATGCGCACGGCGTGCTCATCGATGACCAGACCCATGAACCCGCGCATACCGTCGACTTGGGCCCGCTGCTGGACCAGAACCAGATCGTGCTCGCGCGGCAGCCCGGCCCCGACATCCCGGGCCGTCATCCGGAGCACTTGCCCCCCCTCCTGCGCCGCGGTCACTCCCTCCGCGACCACCCGCATCGCCACCATCCGGCCACCCTCGCCTGGCGGCAGATCCAGCAAGAGCGCGAAGCGGCGATCTGGGAAAAGCACGCTCACCTCGCCAAGGAAGCCGCGCTTCCCGCCGCTCAGTTCGACCGGCTCGACCTCCTCAGGCACAAGCGTGCGAGCGGCTCTGCCGCCCGTCTCGCCGATGCGCGGCAGAGCCCGGCGACTGCGGCCGGTGGCGCCGCCGCTGCCACGGCCGCTGCTGCAGCGGCTGCCACGGCCGCAGCGACCCACAATGGTGGCGGTACCGCAGAGACGTCCACGAGTTTCACAGAGAATACCAATGGCCGCACGAGCCGCAGCGAGCCGCTGAACCCGACGCGCGCGTCTCCGCGTCGCCGGACGCCAGCGCCCGAGATCCTCACGATGGACATGCTCGCAGCTCTCCCTGTCTCCAGCGGCGACGAGTGGCAGGCCGACGACGTCTCTGACGACGACGACGCCTCGACGCCCACCACGACCTCGACGTCGCGCGGCTCCTTCTCTGACGGCGACGACGGCTCGCCCTTCGCCGCCCATGCAGGTCATTCCCGCAGCGGTGGCGGCGGCGGCCGCAGCAGCAGCCGCAGCCGCCATCAGGCGTCCGCGTCGCTGTCGGGCACGCCGTCGGGCGCCGCGACGCGGCGCCGGTCCCGCCCGGCGGCGATTCTCGACGACCCGCTCGCCGCCGAGTACATCGACACGAGCGACAGCGACTACGACGGCGACGGCGACGGCGACCGTCCCGGCCCGTCAACCGCGTCGCGGACTCGCAAGCGGAAACGGCACCGCAGCGCCGGTGGCAGCTCGTCGCATGGCACGCACCGCAGCCGCCACACGCACGCGTCATCGAGCCGCGGCGGCCGCAGCGCTGGTGGCCGCGGCCGCGATGAGGACGACGACGACGACGAAGACGGCGATTTCGAGGACGGCGAGCCGCGGCTGGCGACGCGCTCGTCCTCCCGAAGCCGTCGCGACCCCGATACCGTCGCGCCCCCGCCGCGCCGGAGCACCTCCCGCGGCAGTCCCGAGCGCGGCCGCGCATCAGCCATGCGCTCCACCTCCCGTGGCCGTGGCCGCTTGCTGCGCGACGACGACGACGACGACGACGAATTGGATGACATCGAGGCGATGATGCGTCCCAGCCGCCGCCGTCGACGCACCGACCCGCCGCTAACGGCCTCCGAGTCGGACGGCCGCCGTCGCCCGCGCCGCGGCATGCGGCGCCTTTCGGAGTCCGACTCGGGCTCCGACGCCGACGCCGCGGCACCGCCCTCCGTCGCGCCGTCGCCGGCCACGAGCACCGCCGCGGGCGACAGCACGCCGGAGAGCCCCGCGTGGGGCGACGACGGCGCCGACGTTTCCGGTGGCGCGCGCGCCCGTACGGCGCTCCGCCGCGGCAGCCATCTCGCCGCGACGTCCACGACACCGCCGCGCCCGCCCCGGCCGTCGCCGCCTGCCAACGGCCGTCTGCGCCGCGCGTCCACGAGCCCGTCGCGCTACACCACAGTGTCGGTCCCCGCCGCAGGGTCGTCGCGCTCGTCGCGACCTCTCCGGATCCACGCATCGGCGGCGGCGACGGCGGCGTCCTCGGCCGCAGCGGCGTCGGCGTCCTCAGCGGTGGCGGGGGCGGCGTCGAAGCGCAAGGGCAAGGCGCCGCTGCTGCCGCCGACGCCGCCGACGCCGTTCACGACGGACGCGCCGAACCCGTGGGTCGCGCAGGTCGACGGCGCGTCGCCGACCCTGTCGTACCTGCCGCAGCTGGGCGACGTGGTCATCTACCTGCTCGCCGGGCACCAGGAGTACCTGGCGCAGCCGGCGGTGCAACGTCTCGGGACGCCCGAGCTCCTGGCACCGCCGCCCATGGACGCCCTCCACTGCACCGAATATCTCATCGGCCGCATCCGCGCGCTCAAGTTCTACGGCGTCGGCCGCCAAGCCACCGCGAGCGGCCACCGCCAGCTCGCTTACGCGGCCACCATCGACCTGATGGAGCTGCCGGCCGCCATCGCCTCTGCTCCTACCGCAGCCGAATGGCGCCAGCAGCTCATCGCCCTCGACCCCCGCCATCTGCGGCCGCGCCGTGCCGCTGCCACTGCCAACGGTCATCCCACCGACGCCGCGGCCGCTGCAGCGCCCCCCGCCTGGTCCGACAAGGGCAAAGGGAAAGCCGCGATCGACCATACGGAGCTCTCGACCGCGCGGTCGACGCGTGGGAGCAGCTCGTCGGCGGCGGCCGCCTCGTCGTCCTCGCTGCCGACGTCGATCACGCTGCACGTCATGGACGCCGAGGAGACCCAGGAGTTTGTGTTACCGCTGCAGCGGTTCCAGACGAGCCTGTGGCACGCCTATGGCCCCGGCTCGCGCATCGAGGCCTGGTTCGGGGACACGCGCTGGGAAGGCGTCGTCCGCTCGGCGCAGTACGACGCATTTGCCCGACGCGTTGGCTGGAAAACACTGCAGATCGGGTGGCCGTCCAACCCCGACGACCCCGACGAGTGGATGAGCCCGTGGGAGGTGCAGCCGCTCGATGTGCCCGCGGCGCCGCTGCCGCCGCACCTGCAGGCGCACGGCTTGGCGCACCCGCGCATTATCCGCAAAGCGATCGATCGGTTCGCCAAGCTGCCGGAAATGGCGCCGTTCTGCGAGGACGTACCGTATGTCGCGTTCCCGGACTACCTGGACACGATCGTGTACCCCGTGTCGATGGCTACCATCACGGCGCGGCTCGATCACGGCTTCTACCGCGACTACCGCAGCGTGCTGTGGGACGTGGCCCTTATCCGCAAAAACGCGATGGCATACAACCAGCCCCACTCCGAGATCTGGGTGACGGCCAAGATGCGGCTGGCCGAGCTGGAGCAAGCGATCGAGACCTCTTACCGCGCCCGTGAACCGGATGATGCGGCGTGGCAGGCCGCGCTGCCGGGCGTGTCCGACGATGAGGCCCCACACGCCGTCGCGTCCGCCGTGAAAGAGGACGTCGTCGATGCGGGCGAGGTCGCGCCGTCCCCCGTTGTGGCGACGCAGCCGGTGACGCGGCGGCCGCGCCGTCTCATCCCAGAAGACGACGACGATGCCGATGACGACGACCGCGACGACGACGGCGCTCCGACGTCGCTGTCGGCGCCGCGCGGGAGCTCAGCATCGCGGTCTCGCTTCCGGACGCGCGTCAAAGCCGAAGACGACGACGACGGCGATGCGAATGACGACGACGACGACGATGGCAACGATGACGGCCCGACGTTCGCGCTGTTCCCTGATGATGATGATGACGACGACGACTTTGGCGCATCGTCGTCCCGGAAATCGGCGGCACGGCGCGCGCGGCCACCGGCGGCTTCCCGCTCGTCGCGCGAATCGCGCCGCCATGCCGCCGCGACGTCCGCCGGCAGCGACGACGCGTACGACGATGCGTCGGAGCACGTGGTCGCCTCAGGCCGCGTCTCGAGCGCCACCCATGACTACCGGCCCACGCGGCGCCCTCGCTCGACCCACAGCATGGCCTTCTAGCCCGGGACCCCCTCCGAGAACACGACAGCGGTTTCCGTGACCAGCATGCATTTTTTCTATTAATATACCTGCAGAACATCCGTGACCATGGGCATCCGATCGGACAGACTCAGACAAGGTCAGACTCGCGGCGGTCAGACGCGCTTCAGCCAGGCTTGGACGGCCAAGAGCCGGTCGCGGTGCGGCGTGTCGGGCGAGAAGGGTGTGAGCAGGAGCGAGCGCCACGACGGGAGGGCCTGGACGACGGCGGGCGCGTGGACGTCGGCGAGCGTCGCGATGGCGACCCACGTGCGCAGCCGCGTCTCCGGGTCGAGCGGCGCGGTGGCGGTGCGGCCAATGACGGCGGCGAGCTGCGCGACACGGGCGCTGCGCTCGTCGGCCTCCGGGAGCTGGTGGATGAGCACGGCGAGGTTGAGGATCCCCGTGGACCACGCGATCATGAGGTTGGCGTTGGCGACGGCGCCGGCGGCGACGGCGTGCTGCGTATACGGGTCCCAGGCGGTCAGGAGGCGCGCGAGCCGGGCGCGGGTCGCGTCGACGCCAGCCGGCGTCGCGAGCAGGTTCGACAGCAGCCGCAGCACGAGCATCTGCTGCGCCACGGGCGCCGTCGGCAGGCGCTCAAGCGCGTCGAGCACGCGGTCGCAAGCCAGCGTGCCGTCGAACAGCGCCGCGACACGCAGCAGGTCCCACCCGGGGAAGGCCATAGCCTCCCAGCGCGTGGCGATCTCCCACGCGGCGGCCCGGCCGGCGGCCCACGCCGGGTCGGCCACGAGCGCTGCGACCGACGCCGACGCCGCCGACGGCGACGCCGTCAGCGCGCGCGTCAGCAGGCCCGTCCACGCGGCGAGGGCGTCGAGCTGCTGCGGCGACAGCGCGTACGCCGCGTCGCTGGCGGCGAGGCTCTTGATCTTGGCGAGCACGGGCGCAGCGTTGAACGCGCGGAAGAAGGAGAACTCGCGCTGCGGGATGCCTGCGGCGGCGGCGAGCTGGGCGGCCGTGCTGGGCGGCGCCATGGACGGCGGCGGCGGCGGGCCCGGGCGGTAGGCGCCGGCGCCCGTGAAGGGGTCCGGGTTGTGGGCACTGGCGGCGTCGCGGACGGGCGCCGTCGCCGAGCCGAGCCCGATGCCCTGGGCGTTCTTGGTGATAAAGTCGGCGACCTGGTCGAGGTACGACGCGGGCAGCTCGTGGCGTTCGATGAAGCGCTGCGCGGCGACCCACGGGTTCTCGGCGGCGTTGTAGGGCAGCTTGAGGGGCGGCGAGCCGTCCTCGATGTCCACGTCGAAGACGTAGTCCCACTCCTGGCCGTCGTGGAGCTTGCGGCGGTCGGAGGCGACGGCGTTGACGACGTCGCCCAGCTTGACCCACTGCGCCTGCGCCGCCGACCACTGGTGCGCCTCGACGGCGTCGCCGGGCCCGCCGCGGCGCACCATGCAGACCTGGCCGTCGCGGGTGCCCGGCGACGCGAGGCGCTCGGCGCTCTCGATCGAGTCGTCTTTGAGGTCGCCGAGCTGGTGCGCCGGCAGCGCCGTGCTGGCGAGCGCCTCGGTATACGCGGCCTGGACGGCGGCGGGCGCGGCGCGCTCGGGCGCTGCCGAGAAGACGCGGACGCGGCCGTCGCTGCCGCCCGTGACGAGGTCGCCGTGCGCCGTGGCCGCGACGCACCAGACCGACACGCACGGGTGCATGAGCGTCTGCAGCAGCTGCCCGTTGCGCCACACGCGCGCCGACCGGTCCTCGCCGGCCGACACGAGGTCGCCGTTCGGCATCGCGCACACGGCGTAGATGAAGGAAGTGTGGCCGTAGAGCTCCTGCAGGCAGTCGCCGGTCAGCGACCACACGCGAACCGACCCGTCGTTCGAGCACGACACAAAGCCGCCGCGGCGAGCGGACGCGGCGTGGGTGGCGGCAGGGTCGCCCGGGGCGGCGGCCGCCGGGAGGAGGGGCGCGAGCCCGCGGACGGCGTCGGTATGGCCGCGGTAGGTATGGACGGCGCGGCCGTCGCGCCAAAGCCGGATGGTTTTGTCGGCGGAGGCCGTGAGGATCTCAGTCGGGGCGAGCGCGAGCACGGCCCAGACGGCCTGCTCGTGGCCCTCGAGGGTGGCAACGGCTACGCCGTCGCGCCAGACGCGGGCGCTCTTGTCCCAGGACCCGGACACGAGGGCGCCGTCGGGCGCCGCGGCGAGGGCGCAGACGTTGCTCTGGTGGCCGACGAGCAGGAAGCGCGGCTCGGCGTCGCTGTCGGCGAAGCCGTCGTACACCGCAATGACGGGGTCGGTGCCGCCGACGGCGACGAGGCCCTGCGGATGCGCCGCCGACGGCGGCAGGAAGCACACGGCGCTGACGTACCGATGCGTGGCCGTGGGGTGCGTCGCATGCGTGTCGAACTCGTGCGCGGAGCGCCGCGACCAGACGCGGCACGTGCCGTCGCGCGAGCCCGTGGCGAGCAGATCGGCGCCGAGCGCCGCCACGGCGCGCACATCCTGCGTGTGGCCGTCAAGCGTCGTGCTCAGCCGGTAGACGGCGTCGCTGGCGTCCGCAGTGCCGGCGGCGGCGGCGGCCGCCGCGGGCGCTGTCGAGGGCGCGGGGTCGGCCATCACCACAAAAAAAAAAGCGTTGCGCACGAACGAGGACGGGAGGCGTGGTCAGCGACACGATCGCAGAGCGACAGACGACACGATCGCCGAGTTCCTGAAACGGACACCGGACCGGCTGTGGCAGGACGCACGAGGAGTCGGATCGTCGCGGGTCGGGGTTGACCGGCGTTCGCTGTGGATGATCGCGATGGCGTCGCGGGTGCGTCGAGGACGGACGACCCTATCGAGTGACCGCCATACCGGCGATCGTCACGCCATCCCGACTCGCCATCCCGACGCGCGGTGCGTGCAGCAGCAGCGCAGCAGCCCTTGGCCATCGTCGACGCTGCGGTTTCATACGCGGACGCTGCTTCCTGATGGAGACGTGGCCGGCATGAAACGCGGGCTCTCGGCCCGTGGGCGACGCGTGGCCGGTGCTGGACCTCATAGCCCAACGGCCATGGGGGGTTGGGGGGTCGCGCCGCCGCGGCCGGTGGCGGGCGCGGCGCCGGAGCAGGCGATCGTCGCGCTGCGATCGCGCTTCAGCCCGGGTGTCGTCGGCCGCCGTCCGGCCTCCGCAGGACCCTGTTATTTCATACCATTTCATACCATTTCATACGGGACACCGTGCGGGTTGAATGAACTGCTTCAGACGACATCGCTTCAGGATCCATCGCAGACAGCCGACACAGCGGCGTAGGCCGCGTTGCTCCCACGCTCCGCCGCATGAGTGCGGGTGCGTGCCACAGCCCTCGTAGTTGACTGATCCTCCACCTTCTCGCGACGATGGCTTACCCCTCGCGCCACGGCGGCCTCGACGACGCCAGCGCTCGCCGGATGGCCGACCATACCGCAGGCTTCGGCCTCGGCCGCCCGCGCCATCCCGGCGCCGTCAACGACGACGACGTCGACGACGGCCACGACGACGACCACGATCTCGGCAGCCTCGATAGCAGCGACGCCTACCACGCCGAGGCGGACGCCCACGAGCACGACGCCGACGTCGACGACGATCCCCCGGGCGGCGGCGGCGGGACCTTCCACGACCGGCCCTACCGTCGCGGCGGCGGCCGCCGCAGCCGCGGACTGGAGGGCGCTCACGGCGTGCGTCCCGACAGCGCGGCGTCCCGCGCCTCTCGGTCGTCGCACGGGCTGCGGCGCGGCGGTGGCGGCGGCGGCGCGCTCGCGACCGGACCGGCGCTGGCGACGGCGTCGATGGCGACGGCGGCGCCGCCGTGGTCAGCGTCCTCGACGACCGCCGCGGCCGTGGTGCAGCATCCGAGCTTCGATGTCGCGACGTATGTCGGCGGCAGCACGGGCATGCCGCGCGTGCAGCGCTTGCTGTTTATCGGGCAGCACTGCCCGCCGCTGCGCGTCGACGCGTACCGCGACGCGCTGCAGACTGTCGTCCACGCCACGCGCCACGTGGCGCTGTACCTGGACACGCACGCGCGGCTGAACGCGGCGCTCGCGGCCGCTGGGATGCTGGAAGTGCCTGCGGACGCCGCGTGGGTCGCCGCGACGGCCGACGCCGTCCGCCACACGAGCGAGCGGCTCGAGACGGCGCTGCGCCAGTCGCGCTCCAACCTGCTCAAGGAGCAGATCCGTCTGGCGCAGCTCGCGCTCGGCGACCACGCATGGCAGTGCGGCGAGCTGCAGACGGCCGCCAAGTGCTACGCGCGCAGCCGCGACTACGGGTCCACGAACCAGCACGTGCTCGAGCGCGGCCTGCGCGAGATGGCGCTCGCGCTGGAGACGCGCAACCTGCATCTCATGAACACGACCCTCGCCACCCTCCAGGCGCTGCTGCCGGCCAGCGGCACCATGACCACGGCTGTCACGGCCCAGCCGGCCGCCCCAGCCGCCCCAGGCTCGGGCTCGGCCGCCGCTTCCACGGCGCCCTCGCCCACGACGGCGACCGCAGCACCCGCGACGACGACGGCGGCGGCGGCGGCGGCAGGGTTCGCAGCCTCCCCAGCGGTGGCGGTGGCGGCGGCGGCGCCGCCGCCGAGCATGGCCACCGTGGCCGTCATCGCGCCGCTTGACGGGATGCTGTTGGACCCCGGCAAGCCCACCGCGCTCGACGTCGGGGTGTATGTGCGCGCGTGCCGCGCCGTGATGGACCTGCACGACCAGCGGTACGCCGACGTCGCCCGCGGGCTGCTCAAGCTCCCGTTTCCGGGTGTCCACCACGCCGCCGCTGTGCTGCTGCCGCACGAGATCCTGTGGCAGACGGTGCTGTGCGGCTTAGCGACGCTGTCCCGCGCCGAACTCAAGGCGCTGCTCATCGAGTTCGCGCCGTACCTGGACCTCGACGGGCGCGCGCGCGACGCCGTGCAAGCGCTGCTGGACGGGGCCTATGATGTGCTGTTTGCGGCGCTGGCGAGCGCCGAGCCCGACTGCCTGCTGGACATGCGGCTGCACCGCGCGGTGCCGACGCTCGTCGCCGCGGTGCGCCAGCGCGCGCTGGTCCAGTATACGCGGCCGTTCGTCTCGCTCCGTCTCGATGCGATGGCGGCGAAGCTCGGGCTGCCCGTCGATGATCTCGAGCGCGACGTCTGCGCCTTGATCGCACAGGGGCTTATCCCGATGGTCGTCGACAGCTACGCGGGCGTGCTGTATGCGAAACCGGCCGACCAGCGCTCGCGCGTGCTCCAGAAGACGCTCGACCAGGCCGACGACTACGTCCAGACCGTGCATACGATGCTCCTGCGCATGAGTCTGGGGCAGTCGGGACTTGCCGTCCAGTCCTCGCGCGACCACGATGTGTGGTAAGCCCACCTGGACTCGATAGGGGTCCCGGGTCGCGGCGCTCGCTCGGCAGCGGCTTCGGTCGACCGGTAGATCGGTATGAAGTGATGAATCCATCCATTCTTGGGAACAGCGGGCTTTTGATTGGCCGAGGGCCATCGATTCTGGGATGGAACCGCGATCATCGCGCCGTGGGTATGGCGACCCTCTGCGAGATGTGGCGCGGGGTAATGAGAGCCCTCGACCTCTCCTGCGCCACATCGCTGGCCCGACCACCGCGGATCGCACTCGCACCCCTTTTCTTTCTCGCGGAACGCCGGGTGGCCGGCCCTCGCCGCGGCTGGACGGAGCCGATCTGCCGCGGCGGCGGGCGTATACGTGCTCGATCGCCGCCGTGAATCAGCCCCATGCTGTGCATCGCCCGAATCGCCCTTCTGCCACCTTCATAGCCTAATCCACGTGCCACTATGGGACGTCGTTCCTCCCGCTGATCCGTTCTGCTGCCGCCACCGCCGTGATTCTGCTGCCGCGCCGCCACGGCTTCTGCTCACCATGGCCACGCCGTATCCAGCCCGGGACGATTGGCGGCTGCTGCAGAACCGGTTCTATAGGTAACCTTGATGCTGAGACGCCGTCGGGGATGGGACTCCCCGAGACGGCGTCTATGTCCGCATGGATTCATGGGGAACCGTCTGGGGTCGGCATCGCTGCATCGACTCACCCGCACAATGATGGGTATGCACGTCGTGTCGCGACTCTCGAGTATGAATATTATTGGCTGTGCTAGACTGCAGCATGGATTCGCGATGCAATGGCCCACCACGTCGCTGGCGCGGCACCCGCTCGCCCTCGCCCCGGCCGGCGGCCCGATCGCCGTGCATCTGCAGGCCCACGCTGCTGACGCGGCCGCCGGCACGGATCGCGACATCATCGGCCTGTACCGCGGTAACGGCCAGCCGCTCGGCCGCTTCAGCCTTCCCATGGCGAGCGCGCCGCTGCACGCGTTTGCATGGATCGCGGCCGACCACCTCTTGTGCGTTCTGCGCGACGGCGAGTGCCGTCTGTATGCGCTGAGCGGCGCCATGTTCGCGTACCACCTGTGGCCGCCGGCGCCGGGGCGGCGCGTGGTCCATGCCGCGTTTTGGCCGCGCGGCGTCATCGTCGTCACCTCCGACCACCACGTGCTGTCAGCGTCGTTCGAGGGGCCGTACGCCCCGAGCGCGGCGGCGCCCACGAGCGAGCTCGATCTCGACAGCGGCGACAGCGGCGGCGGCAGCGTGATCGCAGGCCTCAGCGCCGCCGACGCCGCGCTCACGGCGCTGCCGGACTACGTGACCTTCGACCGCGAGGAGATCGACGGCTTCACGGACCCGGAAGCGGTCTTCCAGGAGCGCCGGTGGCGCGTCGAGCGGCTCGCGGACACGGCCTTGCTCCCGCCGGGCGCGAACGGCGGCGGCAGCGGCGGCGCATCGGCCCATGCCTCGCCATCGTCGGCCCATGCCTCGCCGCCGCGCCTGCCGACGGCGCTGGACGTCGTGCCGCCGGCCGTGTCGCCCACGGGCCACGTCCACGCAGTCGTCGCCGACGCGCGCGGCGGTCTCCACGTGCTGAACGCGCGCCGCGGCCGCGTCTACCACCCGAACGCGCCGGACACGGTCGACGTGCACGCGCTCGCCGTCAGCCCGAGCGGCCAGTTTCTTGCCGTGTACCAGACCGACCGCGCGTCCGGCGCCGGGCGGCTGCAGGTCGTGCGCGCCACGGACGGCGCCGCCGTGCTGATGGCGTTCGACCCGCAGACCGCCGCCGTGCCGCGGCAGCTCGCGTGGTGCGGCGCCGACGCCGTCGCGCTCCTCTGGCCGGACGGCCTCGTCGTCGTCGGGCCGCACGGCGACGGGCTCACGTTTGCCGTCCCGGGGCTCGCGCGCTGCGCCACCGACGTCGACGGCCTCCGCGTCATCTCGGCCGCGGCCGCCGCGTTTGTCGCGCGCGTGCCGGACGCCGTCGTCGATGTCTGTGGCGTCGGCTCGACGCATCCAGGCGCGCTCCTGCTCGACGCGTATGTGCAGTTCGCCGACGCCGACGCCGCGTCGACGTCCATGGCGCCCGCGGCCTCGCACGGCCCCGCGGCGGTGGACAGCGCCGACGCGGGCGCCGCCGCCGCGACCAACACCATCCGCCACCTCGCGCAGGCCGACCTCGTCCAAGCCGTGATGAGCTGCATCGAGGCCGCCGGCCACGAGACCGACCCCGACGCGCAGAAGCAACTCTTGAAAGCGGCGGCCTTCGGCAAGCTTTTTATCAAGGCGAGCTTTCTTGCGGACGCCGCGGACGCTCCGGCGACGGCGACGGCAACGGAGGCGCGCGCGCGGGACGCGGCCGTCATCGCGTGCTCCAATCGATTCGCCCGCATGAACCAGGTGCTGCGCGTGCTCAATACGCTGCGCGCGCCGCACGTCGGGTACGCCGTCACGCTCAGCCAATACATGGCCCGCGGCGGCGCCGCTGACGTCGTCCGCCGCCTCGTTCACGCCGGGCAGTACCTTGCGGCGTGGCGCATCATGGACTGGATGCACCTCGATGCCATGAGCGGCTTCGTGCTGTTGCACTGGGTTCAGCAGGCCGTCAAGCGGAGCTACGAGAACGACGCCGGCGGCCGCCGCGCGCTCGTGGCGCACCTCCAGCGGCAGCTGCAGAGCCGCGATCGCGCCGGGGCCGGCGCGGCCGGCGCCGACGTGATGGCGCGGATGGCGGCCGCCGCCTACGCGTCCGCCAACCCGCAGCTGGCGCTTGAGCTCGTGCGCGCCACGCCGCTCGGCTACCAGCTCGCGGCCCCCGTCATGCTCTTGCTCGATCTGCACGAGCCGCAGCTCGCGCTGCTGACGGCGCTCGCCAGCGGCAACACGGATCTCGTGCAGACCGTCCTGCGCGCCGTGGCGCAGAGCCTCGTCCAGGTCAAAAGCGCCGGCGAGCGGCAGCGCCTTGTGGACCTGCTCAAGGACGTGCCCCTCGCCGCTATGCACTACGTCGCCATGCTGTCACCGACGGCGGACGCGGCGCCGTCGGCCCACACACTCGAGGCGCCGTCCGCCGTCACGCCGACGGATGCCCAGGGCACCGTCCGCGACCAGCTGCTTGATTTCTTCAAGAAACTCGATCTGCCGCTCGAGCAGGGACTCCTGCTGCTGCGAGACTTGCCGACGGCGTCCGCCATCGACGCGGGCGACTCGGCGCTCGCGGGTAGCCAGGCCTATGTCGAGGCGCGGATGCGCGTCGTCATGGCGGCCCGGCTGGCCTTCAAGGCCGTGCCGCGGACGCCCGGGCCGGGCAGCCACGGCCTCGCGGCGCTGCATCGCGCCGCGGACGCCGAGCTTCGCGCGTCGAGCATCGAGCGGAGTCTGCTCAAGCTGCAGGAGCAGTACGTGCGCGAGGTCGGCGAGACGACGCTGCTCACGGGGGTCGCGGTGCCGGACCGGGCGCCGGCGGCGGCGCCCGTGATGGGCAGCAGCGCGTGCGACCTCGTGGTCGCGTGCTGGCGCGCGGCGCGGCCCAAGCTCGCCGCCGAGGTCGCCAAGGCCTGCAAGATGGACGAGTTCCAGCAGTTCTGGTGCCACGTGCGCGCCCTGATCTCCCTCCGCGACATCAAGGCGCTCGACCGCCTCGTCAACGGCTCCGACTACCGCTCGAGCCTGCCCGGCATCACCGAGTGCCTCATGGCCGCGGGCTTTCTCGACGATGCGAGCCGGTACTTGCGCGCGGCAACCAACACGCCGAGCTCGCAGCCGTCGGTCGCGGTGCTCCAAGAAGCGTTGCGCGCCGCGAAGCGGGCCGCGACGGCCGCGCCGCCCACTGCCGCGAATCGCTAACCACTGCGTGAGCGACCCGCCTTGTCCAGAACGGATGTACAGAAACGCCAATTAGGAACATGAAAGTAGAGAGAGGGAGAGCAAGCGAAACAGCGGCCGTGACGAGACCGCGCCACCCTGCGCCGTGGGCGAGCGATGACGACGCCGACCGTAACGCCAGGCGACGCGATGATGGCGCATCGCCGGAAGAGACAGCGTGCCGGCTGGCCTCCCCCTTGGCTTAATCGCAGGGAGCGCGGAGCGGCAGTAGGTACGCATGAGGTCCTGGTGGCATGGTGGGCCATGAGGAAGAAAGGAAGACACAAGGGAACCATGAGGTCTTGGAAAGAAAGAGTTGGGGGAGCGGCCGGGGTAGGGCCTGGGCGGACCGCGGCCGCCGTCCCGTGGCCCGGGCGGCCCGGCAGCACGCGCGCTAGTCCAGCACGTTTTTCCGCGGCAGACTCGCGTGGGTCGGGCTGACACTCTGTATCCCGCTATTCATGCGGTGCACCACGTCGCGGTAGCCGTGCTTGAAGAGGCGCAGCAGCAGCGCGCCCGTCACAATCATCGCGAAGGTGAGCACGATCTCCACCGCGGCGAACGTGGCGATCCAGATGCGGGAGATCTGGAAGGGCCGCGAGAGCGAGCCGAACGCAAAGTAGAAGAGCAGCCCGTAGCCGCCGAGCGTCAAGGTGGCGAGGGCCAGGAAGAGCGCCATCCACCAGCGGGAGGCGCGCTGGGCGCCGAGAAAGCCGGCCAGCATCGACAGCGGCGCGACAATAATGAGCGGGATGCCGAGCGCCAGCACGAGCGTGATTAGGTACGACCGCGAGAGCTGCTGGGTGCCGACGGCATCGCTTGTCTCGAACGAAAAGTAGATGGCGAGCGCGATTTGGACCACGATCCCTACCGCGAAAAAGACATTGATTTTCAGCACCGACACGAACGTGTGATACCACCGCAGGATGCGGCGGGCCGTCGTGCTCGCGCTCTGCGTCTTGAAGATCTGCCAGCCATACTTGTGGTAGACCTTGAAGAGCAGCAGCGGTTCGGCCAGATTAAAGAGGGCTGTGACGGCGAGCTGCGTGTAGCAGAGGTACAAGCAGGCATCGGCGAAGCGGACGTTGGCGCGGACATCCGCGTAGCCCTGGGTGTTCGTGTAGCCGCATTGGTCATACTGGAACACGCCCGCGAGCCAGTCATACCCGCAGTTGCGTGCGGATCGCACCTGGAAGACCTGCGCGACCGTAAACACCAGGATCGCATAGTTGAAGATGGCCGTTGCCATCATCATGACCGTATTGTGGTTGCGCACGGCGTCGGCGAAGCACAGCAGCTGGAAGAGCAGCGCGGCCAAGGTCAGGCCCTGGTAGACCAGCAAGAACGGCTGGACACCGGTGCCGCCGCCGGACCAGACGCCCCAGAGAAAGAGCGACAGCGAGACCATGCAGCCGACCTGGATGCCGCCGCAAATCGCGGCGCGCGCGCCGCTGAACGTGACCAGATAGCGGCCCCATGGCGCCGTGATGTTGAGCGGCTGTGCAAGCCGCAACAAGCGGTCGGGAATCATGGTTTCTGCGCGGCGTGCCAGCAACGCCGCGTGGGACGGGGGTATGGTTCAGAGATCGGCCATGCACGGGAAGACATTGGCCGCCGCGGCGCAGCGCTCAGTGAATTCTCCAAGGGCCACGATGTCAGAAGACGACTCGGCGGATCAGCAGCAGCCCCCCGAGAGTGCTGCTAGCTAAGAGAAATTGGTGCCTTATTGGTGGCTTATGTAGGTTTGACGACAGCGGAGGGCACGCGGCAGTGTGACCAAATCCTCGCAGCAGCCTCGCCGCCGCCGTCGCTTGGCCGGTCCTACGGCATACCTGGATGTCCTGACCAAAGGATCGTCCTCACACCGTCATCGTCGGACCAGCCACACCGCCGCTGTGGCGGTGGCGGCGGCTGGCCTTCCGCGCCACCATCCGCCCCCCACCGCCTGCGCTGCACAACACTGGGCGAGCCAGCGAGCCTGCCAGCTTGCCAGCAAGCATGCCAGCTTGCCAGTAAGCATGCCAGCATGCCAGCAAGCATGCCTCACGGGCACCGTCAGGACCTGCCGGCGGCGGTGATAGCGATGGCGGGGAGCGGACTCGCCTTCGCGGCTTTCATCCTTTCCGAGGGCCAGCACCACGCCGGGTGGGCTCCGTGCGCGCCAGGCTCGCGCGGCACCGCCGACCCATCACGGCGGCGTCGGCGATGTCCGCAGCGTCGGCCGCGTCGTCTGGCTGGCGCCGATGAAAGCGAGCTCTCGTCAGTTGAGCGCATCGTCAGGCCGGTCTCGCCCGCGGCAAGGGTCTCGTGGCCTCCCAACGCCTCGCGCCGCGGTCGCTCGGCGCGGGACGCCAGGATGCCCTTCCTTTCGGCGTGTGCGAGGACGTCTTGACAGGGCGCCGCGGCCTCGCGTACATGTCATACGCGTCGATCGCCGTCGCCGCCGGTGGTCCTGTTGCCGCTGCATGCGTCGTCGGACTCGTGGGCCGTCGTGGGCCGTCGTGGGAGGCCGTCGGGCCGTCGGGCATCGGACCGACAGAGATGCCGAGATGCGCTGTCGCGGGCGATGTGCAATACCATCAGGACCATCAATACCCTCAGTACCCTCAGGACCCTCAGGACCCTCCGTCCGGTCGTTGGAAAAACGCCGTCGCGCCGTGTCACGCAGCGCCGCTCTCGCGGGCTCGCTGGCCACGTGGCCATGCGCCTCCCCCGCGAGCCGTCGGCTGGGCCGATGGCGCCCAAGCCATGCGCGGCACGGGGTGGCCGGGGGTGCTCCGAAAGGAAGGCCAACACCGCGCCGGTGACTCGCGCGACCGGCGCGGCCGGCCAGACTGGCAAGAGCAGTCCGACGGGCCGGTCACTGCGCACCATACCCTGGATGTGTAACATGGGACGAGCGTGATGAAAGCGAGGCCTGGGATGTCCATGACATCCTGCGCACGTGGCGATGGGGTTCATTGGATTTATACGTCGGCTCCCGGACGTGCTCGCGAGCCGCAGAGAAGCGTGGGGTCGACGCTGCTCATCCGGTCCGATCACGCCGCCGCCCGCTCTCGCCGATCTCCACTGATCTTTCCTTTCCCGTCTCCTTCCTGTCTTCTTCTCGACCACCGCTTGCAGGCACCATGTCGTTCCTCGATGAGACGATTGGCGATCGCTTCCGCCGCAAGATGAGCGAGAACCCGTTCATCATCCCGGGCACCGTCGGCATCGTGTACGGCATGTACCGCATGTCGAAGACGCTGCTGGCCGGCGATTCGCGCGCTTTCCAGGGCGCCCAGCGCGTGCGTATCGGCTGGCAGGCGTTCGTGCTCGCGGCCTTCGTCGGCGGCGCCGTGTACTCCCAGACCATCGGCGCGACGCCCGCCGCGCTGCCGCTGCCCTCGCCGCCCAAGACGGCCCACCATCCGTCCTAAACCCGCTCTCGCTCTCGCCGACGCCACGCGCGTGATGAAGGATCATCCCGTCTCCGTTGCATGCGACTCCTCCTGCTTCTTCGTTGTATCCTCCTCATGGTCATTTGCTGTTTCATCGCTGTTGTCGTCTGGTTCGCCTTGGGCGCTGCCCAATGCGCCCCATGCCGAGGAAGGGGGCCTTGTGCGCGGAAGGGTGCACGTGCGCGGAAGGGTGCACGCCCGCCGATGGGGAGAAGGGGCGCGCCGCTGCTGCCGATGCCGCCGCCGATGCCGCCGCCGATGCCGCCGCCGCGCCAACGAACCAAGCACGCCGAGGTCGGGTCTCGTGGAACCAAGACGGAGGCGGCGTCGCGCATGTGGTATGTGGTATCGACGGCGACCGGCATGGCGGCGATCGCGAGGAACGCCGTCGGCCCGCGCGTCGGCCGATGCGGACGACGGCCCGCGGCGCCGCGCGCTGCTGCCGCTGCTGCTGCTGCTGTTGTTGTTGTTGCTGCTGCTGCTGCCGCTGCTGCTGCTGTTGCCGTCGCTGCTTCCCCGCGTCGAGGCCCTGCCCTGCCCGCTTCTGCCCTCGCACTCCCGCCTCCTGCCGCTCGGTGCTCCGCGATGGCCGCCGCCGCCGCGGGGCCGGCGCCGGCGCCGGCGCCGGCGACCGCGTCGCGCGAGCTGGAGGGCTTCGCGCCCTGCGACTTCTTCTACTTCCCGACGGCGGCGCCCGCGGCGCTCGACCGCATCCTGCACCACCTCCAGACGCACCTCGCGGCGGCGCTCCTCTCCGCCTCCACCGCCTCGATCGCGCCGGGCGGCGGCCTCGGCGCGACCCTGTCGCGGCCCCTGGCCCCCGCCGCCGGTGGGGCGACGGCGGCCTCGGCCGCCGCCCGATCGCACGATCCGACGACGCCCAGTCCGGCCGCCGGCAGGGCCTTCGCGCCGCACGCCGCCGCAGCGACGCCCACGCCCGCCGCTGCTGCTGCCCACGCGAGCCCGCTCGGCCTTCTCAAGGCCGCCCACGGCCACCCTGACGCCTCGGCGAGTAGCGGAGCCGCCGCCGCCGCCGCGGGACCGATCGGCGTGCCGTGGACCGTCACGTGCCGACGGTACCGCACGGCGCCGACGGCCGGCACGGGGTTCACGGCCGCCGAGGCGCGCGACGCAGCGCTGACACTCGACCAGCTGACCGCCGTCGAGAGCCTCTTCATGCTCGGCCTGCCGGCCGACGCGACGCCGGGCCTCATCATGGCCGACGCCGCGCCACGGCGCCGCGGCGCGGGCGGGACCACCGCCGCCCGGCCGGCCTCGACGGGCGCCGGCGCCATCAGTGGCGGCGAGCCGGCCGACGGACGCGAGGGCGCGGGCCATGGGATCGACGGCAGCGCTGGGTCGGCCGCCGCGGCCGCCGCCGCCGCCGCCCTCACGGCCGACTGCGACCCCTTCGCGTGGCCCTCGTCCGCACGGACCACCACCACGGCGTCGCTGATCACGCGCGGCCCGCAGACGGCGCTCGTGACGACGACGAGCCCGGACCTCGCGCTGCTCGTGCCGCGGCTGCTCAACATCTGGGCCCTGCGGCAGTCGCTCGCCGTCGAGGGCCGCGCGCTCGCGCTCAACCTGAACGCCGCGCTCGGCGCGCCCCTCGAGGCCGCCGAGGCCCAGCTCTTCTTCCACGTGGGCCGCGTCACCGTCGCCGGCATGCCGCGCGGCCTGCTCGTCGGCTTCACGACCCGCGGCGCCGCCGGCATGGTCGCCACGGCCACGGCCACGGCTGCCGCCTCACCCCGCGTCCCGCTCACGACGTTCCAGCGCCTGCGCGCCCTTGTCTGCCGCACCGTCGCGTTCCCCCTGCCCGTCGCGCCGGGCCGCCCCGGCCTGCCCAACGCGACGCTCATCGGCCTGCCCGCCGCCGAGGTCGCGCAGATCGTCAGCCAGCCCAGCCCGACGGCCGCCGCCGCCGCCGCCGCCGCCGACCACGGCCCGTCGGGTCGCGGCGCGCCCGGCATGGCGACGACGCCCGCGCCCGCGGCGACGACCACGGCGGCCATCGCCGCGGGCGGACTGCTGCCGATCCCGCCGGCGGATTTCCTGCCGCCGCGCGACTTGCGTACGCACCCGGACGGCCGCGTCGCTTACCACGCGTACATGCTGCTCCTGGCCCTGCGCCACGTGCGCTAGCCTGAAAAGCCAGGCCGGCCGGTCCTGAGCAGCACCCCCCCTGACGGGGAGGCGCGATCCTGAGTTCAAATACGGGCCTTCGCCGTTTAACCTTTGTACTTGTCCTCCATCTGCAGCCGCTTTTTCGGGTCCAGCGTGTTCTGCACGCCGAGCAGGGTCTTGTTGATGGCTTCGGTCGCGCCGATCATGGGACGCAGCACGGCCGCGGGCAAGACTTCGAGGACCGTTTTCTGGCGACGCGCACGGCGGCGGTGGCTGGCAGTGCGGCCCCCACCGCTCTGGGCGCTACGGCCGGCGCCGCCGTCGCGCACGGCGGCGTAGTCATCGTCGTCGTCGTCGAGCGAATCCATGCCATCGGCGTCATCGTCGTTGTCGTCGTCGTCTGCGCCCGCGTCCGCCGTCGCACTCGACCGGCCCGCGCCCCCGGCCCTGCGATGCAGCTCCAGATCCGCGGTCGACCCGCTCTGAGCGTCTTCGGATCCGGAGGCGGCAAAGAGCGTCTGCGTGAACTGCGCCATGTTGGTCGAGAGCGAGCGGTAGGCCAGGCCAAAGCCTTCCTTGAGGCTCTCGGGCTGCTGGGAGAACTTGCTGGGCTCGCCGCCGTAGCCGCCGGCGGTCCGCGCGGCACCGCGGCGGGAGGGCGCGTGGCCGGGAGGGTCGTGCGCCCGTGCGCCGGCCGAATGGTCTTTGTCCGCGCGATAGCGGTCGCTGCTCACCGACGTGTCGCCGTTCTGCGACGTCACGAGGTCATGCGCATGCTCGAGCAAGACCTGGGTCGAGACGGCGAAGCGCGTGCCCAAGCGGATGGACTCCATCGTCGTCTTCTTCGCAAACGCCTTGACCGCGCGCTGGGCGCCGCGGAAGACGCGGCCGTCCTTCTGATACTGCGCCACCGGCGTCGCGACGAGGTCGCGAATCGACGCGCCATAGGTAAAGAAGGGTTGCAGGCCCGCAATGCCCGCCGCGACGCCGACGACCTGAGTCCGCTTGAGGTAGGGCAGCCACGCGTCCAGCACGCGCTGGCCGAGCCCTTCCCAGCCGTAGAGGCCCACAAGACGGAGGCGTTCGAGTCGCACCGCGGCGTTCTCGAGATGGAAGAGATTCACCATCTCCAAGAGGTTGTTCTGCCGCAACAGCTTGTAGTTGACGCGCTTCGGCTTGTAATCCACGCGGCAGTGCAGCGGCGCGATGTGGATGTACTGGAAGAACGGTTTGCTGCCGTCCGCGGGATCGGAGCCCGGACGCGCCAAGGGCAGCGACGATGCTGCAGGCGCAGGCGCAGAACGCGTGCCAGAAAGCGAAAAGAAGCGCAGCAAGAAATCCAAGGCATCCTGGTCAATGTAGAACCGGAGCGGCAGCACCGACAGCAGGCATCGCAACTCATGCTGCTTGGGCCCCGTCGGCACGCCGCGGGAGGTGGGGGCGACGCCGGCCGTATTCACGGCCGGGATCTCGACGACATCACAGCGGAACTCCACGAGCCGCGATCCGGTCTCACGGTGGTAGGTCGCGTCATCGCGCATCGGGCCCGCGAATTTGCGCCACACGCTCGTCTCGATGTTATCCAAAATCTCGAAGTTCGCGACACTGAACTGCGCCGACGTCACGATGCGGTGGCGCTCTTCAAGGCCATGCGTCGCGTCCGACAGCAACGATGACGACGACGCGCTCGTGCTCCCAGGCGCACCGGGAAACCGGAAGTCGTGCAAGCGTACGCAGATATCGTACGCCTTGATGATCATGGCGGGCTCGTCCGACCGCTGCTTCGCCGAGACCGATGGTGGGGCTGCGCCGCCAGGGGTGGGGCTACGCCGACCCGCAGCACCCGCGCCGGCGAGTCCCGCGCGATGGGCCGCTTTCGTGTTCTCGTAGGCTTCTGAAGAAACAGGGAGCTCCGACGGAAAAACGACTTCCACGATGCCGTCCGCGTCATCCTCGTCGTCCTCACCCTCATCATGAGCGTCATCGTCCTCACCGCTGCCAGCATCCTTGTCGTCGACATCATCGCCCTCACCATCCTCCAGCGGCGAGGAGCGACGCGCATGGGACGAAGAACGGTGGCGTGCACGCGGTGGATGGAATGCGCTCGGTGTCGATGGGGCCATCACTGCAGGCGAGAGCTCGAGGTCAACCACGGCGGGATCGTCGTCGTCCTCGTCGTCGTCCTCCTCGTCGTCGTCCTCCTTGGGCCCCCTCTCCAACGCCGAAGTAAGCGCGGCGTCCGTGCCTGCCGCCGTGCTGGTCTCGTCAGCGACGGCGCCGTGCCACTGCGTCCCGTCGTAGAGGTTCCACACGATATCGAGATCGGTCACCTCAACCACCAGCCCCGCGACGGGCGCGGCGGCGCCGTGCGGGACGACACTGTCGGCAGCGCCTCCAATATTGCGCGACGCGGCATCCACGGCGCCCCACAGCGGCTCGACAAAGGATGTCACATTCACGGCCGGCTGCGCGTCGTATCCGAAGTGGTCGGCCTTCCAGACCATGCGGTTCCACGCGGGCCTGACGGACACCACCGGCGGTCCCTTCAACCAGTCCGCGATGGCGGCGGCGACAGCGGGAGCAGAGTCGCCGCCACGATCGCTGCGGGTTTCCGGGACAAAGGCGGCATGGTCGATCTCCCCCATGACATCAAGTCCGTCGTCCGTCTCACTCAAGGGCTCCCTATCGAGTTGCGTGGCGTACACGCGGCTCGCACTGAGGTCGGGTGCCGGCTCGGGGACCGGTGGCCGCGGGACGGACGGGGTCGCAAGGGGCGGGTTCGGGGGATAAGGCATATGGGGGTTCGGCGGGTTCGGCGGGACGGCAGCGGTGGGCAAGGTCATAAAGGAAGTCAGCGCCTCGAAGGTATCGCGGGTCGTATCGATCTGGACGCGCTGGTGCGAAATCGACAGCCGCAGCCGCGGAAGCGAGGTCAGATTATACCGGATGGCGACCTGGAACGCCTTGGCGCCAAGGATGCGGGCCAATGGCGGGAGCGGTTGGCGACGACGGCGGCGGCCGGGGCGCGACGGGGGCGCGACCCACACGCTGATCTTGGTGCAGACAAGGGTCAGCCCGAACGTCGTCGAGTCTGCAATCAACGTGCCGTGGAGATCAGCGGCATCCAGGCTCACCCGGAGGCGGCCCGTGGGGTCGGCTGGATGCAGGATCTCCACGGCGACGTGCTGCAAGCCCACATTCAGCTGAAAGACCTGGCTGGCGTCGTCGACCAGTTCCAGGTCGGAGGGGACCACGAGTAGCCGCTTCAGAGCATGCGCATCGACGCGCTCGGGCCAGACCACGAGATTCTTCTGCGTACTGCGTTCTGGATACGCGCATCCGAGCGAGCCCGCGACACTCATGTGCTTGCTATCGAGGTCGCGGTCGATGTGCATGGAAAACAGCACATCCAGCACGGGCAGCGCGTGCTCACCTTCGGTCAAAATCAGGGGCAACCGCTGAGGCGCCGGATCGGGGGTCGCTGGGGATGCTGCTGCCGGTGGCACGTGGAACGCATGCAGCCGGGCTGACTGGATCCATCCCTGAAGCGACTGCGCTCCCACGTAGCCCGTAAACAAATTTAGATCCAAGTTTTCGACATGCGCATGGATGCACTCGGCGGGCGTTGACGCCGCCGTGGGTCCATCATCTTCAGCTGGCGGTAGGTAGAGATCGGCTTTGCATGATTGAACTGTCAGTTGGATGATGCCGACGGGGCCTGCGGGGTCAACGGGGGTCTCGGGATGGGCCAACAGCAGCTGCGCGGCCTGGCGGGCACGATAGGTGGTGAGCCGATTGATAAACCGGATCAAATCGTCGATCCGCGGCTTGTCAAGATCGAGATGGGCATCCACAGCATGAATCGAGGCGATGGACTGTGCATAGTGTTGCAGCTCGCTGATGCGAACGCGGTCGGCATCGGCCCCGTCGGGTCCGTCAGCGGCGGCGGTGGCGGTGGCAGAACCGGAAGCCGCCTGGGGCGTGCCTGCGGTCGACGCCGAAGCGGCGGCAGCAGCAGCAGCAGCAGCAGCAGCAGCAGCAGCAGCAGCCGGATCGTTTGAGCCCGGAGCCGAAGGCCGTTCGTGTCGCCGCGGACGGGAGGCCTGCGTGCGTGCTTTAGGCCGGTGACCGAGGTCGTACCAGCTCTGGAGCCCGAAACGCGAGGCCGACAGGAGCGCAGCACGCGTCCGACGCGGACCGTGAGAGGCGGCGACTTCGGCCGGCGGCCAGTGGTCCAAGTCCATAAGCCACGCCATCGCGTCCGGGGCGTCTAGCGGTTCGCCAGGACCGGCCTGGAGCATGATTTCGATTGCATGGGGCCCCGTTTCCGGGATCGCATGCAACTGGGCAATGCGGGTCAGCTGCAGCGCATGAACAGTCGATGCCATCGACGGCGCGGGTGTAGCGAGCGGTTCGCACTGGAAGATCGCCATTGTCTCAGCCGTCAGCAGCGTTTCGCCCCGACCAAGCGCAGGCACCGCCATAAACCGCGTCAGATCGACCACATAGACGTGATCGAAGGTCAACAGGTCGCGTTGCTGTACCGCATACCAAATGCGGCCTGCGTGGATGGAGTACGTCACGGCCGAAGCGCCCTGTCGGGCGTCCTCGTCCTCGTCCTCGCCGTCGTCATCGATGGAAGCCGTTTGATCAGAACGAGAAGACCGAGTCGCATGATCCGGGACCTCGTTGCTGGCCGGTGGGCCATTCAGCAAGCTCGCGAGGTCCCCCAAGATCGTCAGCAGCTCCGCAGAAACATACAGCTCCAATTGGGGAAATTCCAGATCCCATGGCGTCGATGTTGCGCCTCCGATCGTTGCGTGAACCGAGAACGCTTCGTCACGCCGGTTGGGAGAAGCCATCATGGTTCCGACCGGCTGCGCAAACCGCGCGGGCGTCGTGAACCGCGACGGCGCGCCCGATGAAGGCGTCGCTGTCGGCGCTGATCCCGGCGGGGCTGGCATCGGCGCTGACAGATCAGATGGCCGGATCGGCATCGTATCGCAGCGAATGAGACATTCACGCACGCCGGGCTCATGGCAAGCGACGAGATGCGCCTGCGCCACGCGGACCGTCACGTCGAACGGCGTCAGCGTCGCCGAGGGCGGTAACGGCGTCGCGTCGACATGAGCGCACAGGGCGAGGAGTTGGAAGGCCGAGAGGGCGGGCTCGACAGGCGCCGACCCGCCGTGCACGGCGTACAGCCGACTCACGCCGGCCAGCGCGCGCGGCCGCAGGCACGCTGCTGCTGCTGCGGCGTCCGCCTGACTCGGCTGGTCTGGCGGTGGCCCCATAGACGGCGAGCTCGCGGGTCTTGTTGGCGAGGCCGACGCCGACGCAGGCAGGGAGACAGCTGGGGCCGCTTGCAGCTCCTGCTCTGCCGCATAGTAGAGCATGACGCTCACGCCCTGGATAGTGCCGTGGATGGCGACGTTAAGGGCGCGGGAGCGGCCGTTGGCCGGGAGACGCGGCGTGGCCATGAACGATGCGGGCGACCGCAGGTTGGGCGGCGGCGCTGGGATCACCGGCGGGAGCCCGTGGGCCGGCACGGCGGCGACCGTATGGTCCGATGTGGACGGCGGCCAGCCTGATCCCGACGCGCCCGCTGCCGCTGTCCCCTGCGCGGCATCGGTCGGCCGTGAACCGCCAACGCTCGGATAGAGTGTCTGGAGGGCTTGAATCATGGCGGGCGTGGCTTGGATCGCCACGAAACCGATTTGGATATCGATATGAGCCGGCGGTGGCAGCGACGTCGAAGCTGGCGCCGCACGGGTCTCCGCCGCCAGATGCCCCGGGGTCGCTCGGCGCCACTGCACCGAATTCTCCAGATCGCGGTCGATGGCCAAAACACCTGCCCGCGACGGTGGCGTCGTGCCGGTAGGATCGGGGGCCGACACCAGGTCCAGGGCAATGCCGTACACACGGAACCGTTTGCCATACTCGGGAGACGGCGTGTCCGACGACGGCGCGCCACGGGTGCTGCTGTTGGGGCCACGCTCGCCGTTGCCGCGGCCGATGGGCTGGTCGCCGTCCGAGAAGTCAAAGGGCGAGGGCGCGGAGGGCGAGGCCTGGGCCGTGGTATACGGGTCGGCTGGCCAGTGCGCCGAATGGGCGGTCACATCGTCATACAGGATATCCTGAACCGTCAGCTCGACGGCTTCCCACGTCTCTACGAGGGGTCCTGCAGGCGGCGGCAGCCGGACACGCACAACGAGCCCGGTGAGCGACCCGCGGATCCGCGCCAGGATGGTGTCGATGAGCGACGCAACGAGCTGAAGGCCCTCGGAGGGCGGTGCAACTACGTCGGAAACGGGCGAGGCCTGCGCCTGCGGCGAGAGCAGACCGCCTGTGCTCTCCGCTGAGCGGCCCGTGGACGGCGGCGGCGAGGTCATGGGTTCCGGAAAGCATCCCGGTGCGCCGGCCAAGGACGGTGGCATCCGTGGCGCGCCGGGGTCGGCCGTGGCGGTGCCGAACGCTCGAGCGAGGAACGAAGCGCCGTCGGGATCCGCGGCGTCGACGTTCGTGGCGGCGGCGCTGCTGGGCCCACGCCGTGGCGGGTGTGTCGATGACGGTGGCACGGGGTCGGACAACGACGACGCCCGGGTCTCGGTTTGAGACGGCGTCTGGGTTTGGAGGAATGCGTCGGCAAACGCGATGGAGTCGCCGAGCAATGTCTCATCCATCACCGAGCGGAACAGCGCGCTCGCGCCGGCCGTGGCACTCGCATAGATCCCCGTGGACGTGCTCGCGTCGAAGCCGTGACCGTCGTCGTCGTCATCGTCGTCATCGTCATCGTCGGACGGCGGCAGCGGCGGCGAGAACTCAAGCACGAGCCGGTCCAGCTCGATCGTGCACGGGTCCGTTGTGATCGTCGTCCATGGGATATGGATGCGCAACACCGCCAGCGACCCGGCGACACAGACGAGCCCCGTGCGCGGCTGCAGCACGTCGGTGATGGCGTCCAGATTGAGGCGGACATGGCGCAGTGTGATCTGGCCGGCGGTCAGCTGGACGTCCAAGTCCGCAGGGGAAGCGCCGTCGGAAACGGCGGCGGCATCGACGGCCGCACCGCCGGTGGCCGCGTTGTCTGTACCACGACGGCCATCAGGAGCTGCCGACGCCGCGGACGCTGCCACGGGCGAATCAAAGGTATCGGCGGCGAGGAAGCGGCCGAGCGTCCGCTTCAACAGAAAGCGGATCAGCCGCTTCTGCAGTGCCTGAGGCAGAAAGGCGGCCGCGGCCTTCTGCCAGTCGCTGAGCGGCAGCGGGAAGCTGAAGGGGCCCATCCCAGTGGTGGGCGCCCGGGAGGCGCTCGGGCGGCGCGTCGGCCCTTAGACCTAGACGCTTGGCGCACGCACACACACACACACACACACACCCGCACGCTCGCGGAGATTTCGGTTCTGATGGCGTATGGCCGACACCGTCCGAGGTTGTGGCGAGATCCCGGCGATGGAGCACGTCGCGGTGAAGCACGTGGCGATGGGACCCGTGGCGCCTACGGCTCGGCGTGAGCGAGGGGCCAAGGGCGAGCGGCGGCGGCAGCCGAGGCCGAGTCTAGCACGGAGCGCGAGGTCGCTCGCAAGCGTCAGTATTCAGAAGCAGGGGATCAAGTCCGCGCCGAGTCTTCGGGTGTATTTGATGGGGGATCCGGCTGCAATGCGATGCAGGGCGCCGTGCCTTTGTGTGAGATCTTGGAAGGGAAGCCGTAGACGGCATGTTAGGAGAGTTGCAAGGGGGGGCAGAGAGCCATGGGCGGTGTCGGTGCTCGACGAGTGCTGACTCACCGACACCGGGGAGATCGATCGTTCTGTTCAGGGGTCGAGTACGACGAAAAGATGGAGTCAGGACGATCGATTGCCTTGATCCTCCGGCGGGCGAGCGGGATGTGCCCCCGCCGGGGCTCCACGGTCGGTCGTGTGCGCACGTGGGTATCTTTCGGCCGGCGGCGTCGCTGCCGGGCACAGCCACCTCAGCCACTCCAGCCAGCGACGGCGCCACCGGAGTGGGAGCAAGCCGCCTGGAAGGCCCGCCGCGGACGCGCCATCCCCATCCAGACCGCGGCGGACACCACAACACCGCACGAGCGCCATGAACACGGTGGCTGCTGAGTATACTCCGATCAACGTCGCTTGACAACGAATCACCCCATCCAGGGATCCGTCACACCAGCCGCGGGCGTCGCCTGACGCGAAGCCGGTGGGCGTGACGTGCACTCGGTCGGAAGACGATCGATCGTCCTCGTCCTGCTTAGCCTTCCCTTCATCCTCGGCGCCGCCTTCACGGAGGACGTGCGCACATGCACGTATACACACACGCACACCATACACGCGCGTGCACCGCCTGACCTGGCATGATCGTAGACACTGCGGGGCGCCATCTCGTGTGGGAGACCGCGGCCTGCCAGCAGCTGCTTGCCGAGAACCCCTCGCTACCTCCGCGCCTGATTGGCACGCTTCCGACCCACCCGCAGCAGAATCGGTACGCGGGCCTGCCGCTCTTGCTGCTCCCGGACGAAGCAGCGCGTCTTCTCCGTCCTCACGGGTCCCGTGCTGCGGATTCCATCCATACTGACGCCGCTGCCGAAGCCGCTGACGACGACGACGACGACGACGGCGACGACGACGCTGCCACCGTCCATACCGGCGCCGTCCATATCAAAGCTGTCGGTGCGTCACGCCGCCCGGTCAAGGTCGAGGCTTCGGGCCTCAAGTACGGCGGCCACCGCCTGCGGTATCCCGGGGACCCCGCCGTCTGCCACGCGGACGCCATCGTGCACCGGGTGGCCCACTTCGACCGGCCAACGCTGCGCGCGACCGACATTGCCGCCCGCGGGCGGCTCGCCCACGCCGTCCACAAGAAGGCGCTGCTGGTGTATACCCCGCCGTCGCGCTCAGACCCTGCGTTGGCGTCCCATGCCTCCGGCACAGCCGCCGCCGTTGCCACGCCGCAGAAACTGGCCGTCTCGTGGGCCCCGTGGGCGTGAACTCGCGCGCCGCTAATCCGCCGCCCGATCCGCGCCTGTCAGTATGCCGTCCGAGGACGGCGCCGGGGCCGCGGCCCACGGCGCGACGGGACTTCCGGGGGCTGCCGCGGAGACCGCCGCGGAATCAACCTCACGGACGGTTCCGATCGCGCTGACGCCCGAGCGGATCGAGCAGCGCCGTGCGCTGCTCGCTGAACACCGAGCGCCGCCGGACCCGCGGCGGTCGCCGCCCCTCATGGGCACCGACGCCACGCTGAAGCGGAACACGGCGTTCGTGAAGCGCGTCGCCGCCGCCGAGACTCTGGACCAGTTCCGCGCCCTGCTGCCGGACGCCGCCAAACTCCGCCTGGACCGCTTTACGGCCGAGATCGTCGCCGCCGTCCTGGACGCCGTGCCGGCCGTGCGGTCGGACGCCAAAGCCACCGCCTGGGTCGCCTTTGTGAGTGCGTTTGTCCAGACCTACCCGCCAACACGCGCGTCCATCGTCCACGGCCTGCTGGACCGGCTGCTCGAACCGCCGGAGGGGTCCCCGATCACGCCGGCCAGTCTCAGCACTCATCGACCGGATCTCGGGCCAGCCCGCTGCCGCACGGCGGCGGCCGCTGCCACCGCCGCTGCCGCTGCCACGGGGCATCCCGCCTCCATCGCCGCCGCTGCGACGGCCAATGCTGCTACCACGACCGCTGTACCGCCATCGGCGTCGGCATCGACATCCCCCCCACCATGGCGGCTGATCCCGCCCGCGGACCGCGCCGCCGCGGATGCCGAGACGGCCGCGCTCATCCCGGCACTGCGCTGTGTGGTCGAGCTCCACCTCGTTGGCCTGACGCGCAACCTGCCCTCGCGCAAACGCTGGGCGAAACTGAAGGCCAGTCCGAGCCACGAGCATCTTGCTGAAGTGGACGACGTCGTGTCAGCGATCGCGTCGTCCAAGGGCGCGCCGGCCGGCGCCGGCAGCGGGAGCGCATGGGCCGCCTCAATGCTTGCGGGCACGCATGATGCGCCCGATCCCGGCTTCTTGCCCCGTCTGCTCGGCGTGCTCCTCGTGACGCACTTTGATTTGCGACGCTTACCCGTTGTTCAGATGCTTCTCAAGGCTTATGGCGCATTTCTACCTACCATGCCGACGACAATGACAACGAGGACAGCACCGATGACAGAAACTACTCCGGCCGCCGCGGCGGCGGCCACTGCTACGGCATCGCCGCCGCCGCCGCCCGCGCTAGTATCTTCTTCATCACCACCGTCGCCGTCGCCATCGACATCGAGTCCTGCCAATGAGGGACCAGCGGTCGAGGGGCTGCCGCTGGATTCGAAAGCGTATCCACCTGGACTCACCGACCTCCTCGCGGAAGCCGAACTCCGCGGCGTGCGGATCGTCATGGACAAGCTCGGTGCACAACTGGTGGCGTGTGTGCATGCGGTGCAGGACCACCTCCTTGCCTTGCGGCGCCGCGTGAGCCGCCGGTTTCTGACGTATGGCGATGTCTCGCCCGCCGAAGCCGCCGCCTGCGCGCAGTATAAGTCGGAGTTTGACGGGCTGGTCACCGACGTCCAGCAGCTCAGCGTAGCGCTGCACACGCCGCTCACGCTCGTGTTCTCGCCCGACGATCCCGTCACGTCGCTCTGGGAAGCCGTCCCGGACAATGATCCGCAGCTGCGCATCGTCTATGACCCGCGGTATGCATTCGCCGATGATGCCGAGCGGCAGCGCTACCAGATCTCACTCGAGACTCATCCGGTCGTCCGGTTCCTCGGCACCTGTCGCGCTGCAGCTGAACAGACAGAAGACGCGGTATCGGCAGCGGCGGCCGTCCGTCGTTGGGTGCATCCGACGCCGCCGCCCGACGCGAAGAGCGGGATCGACGTCGCCTCCCGTGAGATTGTCGACGACGATGTTGGCAACGACAGCTTTGGCGACGACGACGACGAGCCCTTGTCAGAGTCGGACGAGGAGTCCGACGAGGGGGCTGAGGGAACATCCGCGGCCGGTCTGCGCCGCCGTCGTGGCCGCCGTGCCTTCGCGCTGACGACCTCGCGTCACGGCAGTCACGTGGCGACGAAGCCAGCGGACGACCATCCATCAAGCGAGGCGATCCGTGAGGAGGTGGCGGCAATCATGGCCGCAAGTCCGCTGGCAACCGAGCTGATGGCGTTACCGCCCTTCCCCGATCCGCTCACCGCCGTCTCCGTCTGGTCGGCGATGCTGACGCGGTGCTCGTGTGAGGCCGACGCTGACATGCTCGCCTTGCATATCGGCCAGTTCGGCCGCCCCCATGACATCGCGGCGCTGGCCCAGGGCTTCGCGGCATGCCCGATCCCGCCCGCCAAAGTCTACTATGCGGCGCGCATCGTTACCCTGCTGCAACGCCACGCGCCGATGCTGCTGGACGTGGCGGCGTGGACGGTGTTTACGGGGTTCCGCACCGATCACGGCACTAGTCACGGCGCCAGCCGCGGCAGTGGCCTGGGCACGCGTCAAGGCAAGAGCAAGAGCAAGGGCAAGAGCCGCCCGAGTGCAGCCTCTTGCCAGCGCACCAAGATCTACTGGATGGCCGATCTGATCAAGTTCGGCGCCCTCGCGCCCGGCCCATGTTTCCTGCTCATGCGGGATCTCATTCGCGACGTGGTCGCGACGGCGTCGACGCTCGCACGGCTCATAGATGCAGTGGGACGCTATCTGCTGCATACGCCAGCCACGCGCGACCGCATGCGCCACGTGCTGGCGTCGCTGAATCAGTTCCGACTCGCCCGCGGGTCGTCCACGCTTCATGATATGCACCTGCTCGATTGCGCCATCGCGGAGATGCTTCACCACCCAACGGCACTCTCGGCTGCGGCGCCTGTCTCAGATATGGAGCGCTACCTCGAATTTCTCTTTGAGACTCGCCTCGGGCCGGAGACACTTCACGAAACGATTGGATTCCTCCGGCGCCTGGACTGGACAAGTGCTGCGCAACGCGCCGCCCTTATTGACCAGATGCTGCGCCTCGACGCCCTCCACGCCGACGATCTCGCCCAGTTCCCGGCCGTGCTGCGTGCTCTGCTGGACGTGGCACCCTCGTTCGTGATCAGCTACATGGATGCCTTGCTTGAGCGCATCCAAACCGGACTGGACGACAATTGCTACACCGACAACGCCCGACGCCTCCAGGAAATCCGCCTGCTGACGCTCATCGTCGTTGACGGCCTCGTGGCACGCCACGTGCTGTGGTCTACGCTGTACCGGCTGCTCACGTATGGTCGACCGCCGGGGCCGCAGCGGTGGGCGCCGCTCGCGCCGTGCGATGCCGACCCGCCCTCGGACTTCTTCCGTGCCCGTCTCGTCTGCCGCGCCCTCACCCTGCTGCCGTCCTCGTTTATTCGCCCCCGGCACGCACGCCCCACGTTCCTCGCGTTTATGGCCGTCTTCCAGCTCTACCTGCTCACGAAAGCCGGGCCGCCGAGCGCCGACGACGCGATCCAACTCGACGAGGCGATGGCCCACGTCGGTCCGTTCCCGCTCTACCAGACTCATGCGGAAGCCTTGGCGGCTGTCGCCACGCTCGCCGCCGCTGCCGAGCGCCAGAGCCCGCTTCATGCGGCGGCCGCGACGGCCACAGCAGCCACGGCCCCCGCGATGTCGACGGCGGCCGTGGCTGACGAGGCCAACCCCGCGAACGATGAGGACGATGCCGGCGATGACGATAAGGATCACGACGACCACAACGATGACCTCGGCCACAGTGAAGACGAGGCGTCTGGCGTTCACGGGGAGGCGCCCGCTGGCCGCGGGTCCGATGGGCCCGCCCGTGCCTCACCCGCGGCGGTGGTCCGTCCGTCCGCCATCCCCCCGAGCCCCGCCCGCATGCCGGTTCACCCTCAGGCCCAGTCGAGGACTGATGCTGGTACCGCGGCGCCAGTCAGCGCTCAGGCCGAAGCCCACGCCCAGTCCCGGGCGCACGCCCACGCCGCCACCCAAGCGAAAGCTCAGGCCGAAGCCGAGGCCGAGGCCGAAGCTCGCGCCCAGGCGGAGGCGGAGGCCCTGTTTGACGCCGAGCTCGCGCGCCTCATGTCCGACCGCAGCGGCGGCAGCAGCAGCCACCCGAGCGGCGGCGGGTCGCGGCCCATCGCGTCCGCCCCGGACCTCGAGATCGTCCGCCAGAGCTTGCGCGGCCAGCGAAGCGCCGCCGTCACCGCCACCGCCACCGCGACCGAAGTGACAACGGCCGCAACGCCACCGTCGCTGCTGCTCGCGCGTCCGCCGCCGCGCTTCCCGACGCCGGCGGCGGCCTACGGCGGCGCCGCCGCTGTGCCGCCGACGTCGGACGCGGCGTCCTCCCCCGCAGCCCCGTCGGCCCCGCCGGCATCGTCGGCCGATGGCGCGGCCACGACCGTGACCGTGACGGTGCTGACGCGCCCGGCGACCGGCCAGAAGCCGCAGCTGCAGGACCTGTCGATCCCGAAGGAGACGGCGTTTATCCAGTCCGCGGTGGCCTCGCGCTCGCAGGCCGAAGTGCAGGAGCGCCAGCTGAAAGCCTTTGTCCTGCAGTACGACCGGGCGCAGCGGCTCGCGAGCGGGGGCGGCGCGTCGGGCTCCGGTGGCCTGGATCCGCCGCCTCCGTCCGGCAGCGCGGCGAGCAGCGACGGCGGCAGCGCGAGTGCCGGGCTGCTCCCGTATGGCGCGATCCCCGAGCCGCATCGCCGCCAAGCGCCCGACGTGATCCCTCCGCCCCATCTGAAACCGCCGCCCCTCACGAGCTCCGTGTGGTCCTCGCGCAAGTAGGCGACGGTCGACCGTCCGCGGCATCCTCGCGGAGGCCGCGGCGGATGCGGTCGACGTGAGCCAGTATACTGGCGTTCACGGCAGATCGGGGTCGAGGATGTTTGTGGCACCGTGCCCTGACGTGGATCCTTGCCGAGACGCGTGGCCGCGCTCTCCTTTTTTTAATTTAATTTTTGTCCTTGTCGCTCGCGACGCCTTGTCGTCCGGAAAGGGTCCGTGGCCCCCGCTTACTTTTCAAAGAGCGCCCCGCGTCGCCGCCGCCGCAGCCGGAATGCCGTCGCTACGCCAGGCGACGGGGGCGACGCCACGCGCCAAAGGCCGGACGCCTCAACTATCCCGCCGCCGCCGCCCGCGCCGTCGTCGCCGCCAGCGTCATCGCCATCGCCCGATCTGCGAGGCATGGGGTAGCGGTCGCGACCAAGAAAGCCCGGTCAGATATACGGCAGGTGTCCGTCGATGGGCCATGGATGCCCATGGGTAAAACGATGTTTCCACGAGACCGACGCGGACTGGGTGTCCCTGCTTCCCTGACGTGACGCCGGACGCTTCTGCGGCTCGAAAACGCTCTCTGTGCCGTCTTGCTCGCGAGTCGCCGACCCTTCTGCCCACGTGCACCGACGTGGCTGTGCCGCGTGCGGAGTTCCGCCGTCCACTGACCCTCTTGTTTCCGGAAACTGCGCTGAATGGAGCCCTGACGACGGACTGACCTGTCGCTGGCTGTCGCGCTCTAGCTCTCCTTGTCCGTGCTATCGGTCGACCCCACCCACCCCCAGTCTTGTTGTGTGCATCGGACGCGCCGAGTTGATTCCGCCCTGGCACGCGGTTTCCTCGCTCGATCGCGCGGAATTCGAGTTCTCACCAGGTCGCCCGGAGTCGGTCGCCCGGAGTCGGTCGCCCGGAGTCGGTCGCCCGGAGTCGGTCGCCCGGAGTCGGCGTCGGAGTCAGATTTCCTACCGCGAGTCCGTGCTGACCCGGAGAATGGCCGACCCGATCGCGACGGCGCCGGCCGAGACCCGGACTCTGGCGGACTTTCTGCTGTCGGAGGCCGCGGGCCTCAAGCTACGCCCGGGCCTGCTGAACGGCCGCCGCGTCGAGTTCTTCAAGGGCAAGCATGCCGTGAACGCGCTGGTGCGCGCGTCGGCGGCGACGGCGTTCCCGATCGCTGACCGCGCCAGCGGCGAGCGCGTCCTCCAGGACCTCGTCGCGCGGGGCTTTGTCTGCGCCGTCCACAAGCCCGAGACGGGCCGGACGCTCTCCTTGCCGAACGCGAAGGACGTCGACGCCCAGACCACCTTCAGCAACGACCGCTTCTACATCTGGATCTACCGCGGCTCGCAAGTGAAGCGCACGCTGGCCGGGATTGGTGTCGTCGTGCTCGTGCTCGCAGGCGTCATGTTCCCGCTGTGGCCCGCCAGCCTCCGGCTCGGCGTGTACTACCTGTCGCTCGGGCTGCTCGGCGTCATCGGGCTCTTCTTTTTGCTGACGATCGTCCGCTTGATCATCTACCTCGCGCTCCTCCTCGTCACCGGCCAGCACGGCTGGCTCTTCCCGAACCTCTTTGCCGACGTCGGGATCGTGGACTCTTTCATCCCCACGTGGGGCTGGGACGTGCCCAGCGCCAAGAAGTCCCGCGCCGCCGGCGCCGGCGCGAGCGTCAAGGGCGCAGCCGACGTCATGGCTGCTGAAGCATCGGCTATGGTCGAGGACGCGGACGACGCCGACGACGCCGGCGACGCCAAAAAGACGCTCTAACCGGTGGCCGCCCCGCGGAAGGACAGGCTCGAGCGACGGGGCGCTGACGCCGGGTGGCCCACCCCCCGCGGCCCTCAAGCGACCCTGGTCGCCTCCAGAGCCGCGCCGTACGACGCGGTCAGCGATGCGTCGCGCTCGTGAAGAATCCCATCTCCCGGGCGAGACATCTCATTGCAAGAACCAGTGATATAAGAAACGCTATCCTCGTGAAGGACGGGAATGGGGATGGAGTGCGGCTGGCGGTGCAGCCGGCGCCGAGGCGCGGTTCACAGGGCACGGTCGCCCACGGCCGGCGTCGGGTGGTCGATCGCGTCCTCCATGCCGTCGGTGCGCAAGCCGGGCTTCGCGGAGGCATCGGCCGCCGCTTCGGCCGCGACCGCCGCGGCGCGCTGGCGCAGGTTGCCGAGCCGGGAGGACGCCGTCGCGCCGCCGGACGCCGCCGCCGCGCCGCCGCCGCCGCCGCCGCCGCGCTTGGAGCCGACAGCGGGCGCCGCGATGGGCGCGCCCGCATCCAGCCCGTGGGCGAGGGCCTGGTCGCGGAAGCGGACGATGGTGGCGTCGCGCTCGAGGATGGCGAGCATGTCGCCGAAGCGGCGCCACAGCACGATCACCATGACGAGCGTGAAGGAGCTTAGATAGAGGTTGCGGTGGGCATAGAACTTGGCGACCTTCGTATGGAGGTCGTCGACGGCGGCGGTGGTGCCGACGGTGCCCGCAGCGTGGCCCGCGTGGCCCGCGGCGGCCGGGCTAAAGCTGTGGTGGTGCAGCTCGGCATCGAGCCGGGAGAGCCGGAGCAGGGTGTCGAGGAAGAGGCCGCCGGCGAGCAGCAGCAGCATGCGGCCGATCCAGACCACGCGGTCATTGGCCATCCATCGCCGGATCGCGCGATGGGTGGCGATGCGGCTGTGATGGCGAAACCGCCCGAGCGAGATCCATTGGGTATGCGTATGACGCCAAAGTCAACGACAGTCAAGAGCATTCCAATAAGCATAGGTGAGTCATTGTAGCTGGAGGAGGCCATCGTCTCTCGAAGACAGCCCGCACCGGCACGGCGCGTGAGCTGCGCAACGTGCGCCAGGTGGTGGCGCATGCCGTCTTCCTCACGGGAGAGAGGCATCCGGTTTCAGGCACGTTACTAGTGGAGTGGGATGAATTCGTTGGGCACGAGCGTCAGAAAGAAGACGCTGACCTCGGCGCACAGCGTGTAAAAGACGAGCAAGTTGAAAAGCGCCATGATGGGCTGTCCGCGGGATTGCGCGCGGTTGCAGTGAATCGGAGTTGAACGAGTATCAACGACAGCAGCCGTGGATCGCGAAGTATGCCGTCTCAATGCGATCGACCCGGCGTCAGGGCGGCCGCGTGACACCCCGTCGATCACGGCATGAGATGCGGCACCGGACCGTCTGACCCCATCAGCTTCCGGCAACCACGTTGTTAGGGTGACGCGATGATACCCCAGCTGGTGAATGCGGTAGCCTGTGGTTGTTGCCACTGTCGCTGTCGTTGTCGTAGTATTCCCGAGAGCTGCGCTTGGGCCGAGAACCCTCGACGGGGGTTGCCAGGCGAGCGGGCGACAGCCGCGCCCGGGGCCCCGCCGGCTGCCGCCCCGAGCGCCGCGCCCCTCCGTCATGACGTCAAAGCCGCAGGGCGAGTTGGCCAGGCGGAGCCGACGCCGCCTCGCCGTGCCCACGTTCTTGCAAGGGTATGGGCAAGGCAGGACCCATTCATTCATTCAGTCATTCATTCATTCATTCATTCATTCATTCATTCATTCATGCAGTCATTCATTCCTACGAGACCCCTTTATTCGTGCATGCGCTCGCTTGCCGGATGCGCGTTGTCGGCAGCGACGCGCACGTGGTGGTCTCGGTGGAGAATGGCGGTCGACGCTGGCTCTGCCGACGTTGGCCATACCACGCCCAGGGGACCCTCCGCGTCGACAGGCGTCTGGCAACGCTCGCGGATGCATCCAAGCGTTCGCTTGTGGCACGGGACGGTTCATGAGCGGGTTAGCGCATCGCGAGGGCGTGATAGGCCGCGCGAAGCCACCTGCCATGCGTCGCATGGCGGCCGTGTCCGCGGCTCGACGGTGCTTCGCGGGAAGCTTTCGTGGGGGCGTCGGGGGGTCTGGCCTGGTCGACCCCGCCGTGGCCCGTGCGGCCATCGCCCCAACCGGGGAACCATCGCCGTGCCCGTCGCTGCGGTCGCTGCGGTCGCTGCGGTCGCTGCGGTCGCTGCGAGGCAGGCCGCGAGGCAGGCCGCGAGGCAGGCCTGCAGGCCGTCGACGCGCCGTCGACGCGCCGTCGACGCGCGAACAGCACGGGCACGAGCATACGCGAGGCTTGGCGGCACCACGCCCACGTCGCGGATAACGGCTCCGGCGAGGCTGGATCGCGGAGGCCCCGACGACGGCGCCGACGGCGCAGCCAACAGCCCCCGTGCTCGCGGGGGGAGCCAGCGCAGCCGCGGGGGTTTCGCCTGCTGGCGCTCACCTCGCGGCGGCGGCGGCGGCGGCGGCAGCGATGACCACGACCGTCTCCCGCGTTCGAGGGGCCCGCGCAGACCCCGGCAAACATGACCCCCGACCGCACCCTCGCACGAACCCCGCGCGTCGTTGTCGTTGCCGTTGTCGTTGTCGTTGTCGTCGTCGTCGTCGTCGTCGTCGTTGTCGTTGGCGTTGTCGTCGTCGTCGTCGTTGTCGTCGTCGTCGTTGTCGTCGTCGTCTCGCCCACACAGGAACGCTGGGACGCTGGGCGGTCGCGACGGGGTTCACGCCCACGGCGACGCCAGCCTGCAGCATCGCGCACGCGTCGCCAGCCATGACCATCCGCGCGCTGGCTGGCTGGCACAGGCACACGCGAGACAGGGCCGACCGCGGGGCCCAGCGCCGCTGGCCCGGGGAGGGCGTGCTGACCGCGTCGCGGCGACCGAGACGGGCAGGATGGGGGGAGGCACGGACCAAAATGGGCTAAAACATCAGGCCCCGAGGCGCACACTGCACGCCGCCCGCACGCGCGCTGTGTGATGCACACGCGTCCCCGAACCAGACGTTCGTGCCGAAAAGTACAGAAAAATTACAGAAAAAAAAAGGCCTAGGAAAGCTTTCATGCTACGTCGAAGAGCCTTTCCAGCCGTCCAGACATTTCCTGACAGCGCATCTCGTTGACTTCCTCTCTCTCTTGACTTCCTCTCCTCCGTCACACTGCTCCCTTGTCACGTTTCCTCCCTTCACCACTTCTCGCCCTTTTGACCCCCTCCCCCACCCCCCGCCTATTTTTTTCCAGCCATGTCGGAGCACCACGAGAACGAGGAGTCGATGTCCGCCCAGCGCATCAACCACCATGTCGACGACCACCTCAAGGTCTACGTGGGCAACCTCTCCTTCAACACCAACAACGAGGAGCTCGCCGAGACCTTCTCCCAGGCCGGCACGGTGACCAAGGCCATCGTTGTCACCCGCAACGGCCGCCACCGCGGCTACGGATTTGTGACCTTCGACTCGGAGGACGCCGTCGCCCGCGCCGTGGAGCAGTTCAACCAGACCCTCCTCAGCGACCGCAAGATCGCCGTCGAGGCGGCCAAGCCGGCCAGCGAGACCAAGCCGCGTGCGCCGCGTCCCCCGCGCGCGCCGCGTGCCGCCCCCGCCACCAACGGTGAGGAGGGCGCCGTCAACGGCGCCGCGGCCACCGGCAGCAGCCGCCGCAGCCGCGGCCGCCGCGCCGCCAACGCCGAGGGCGCCGCCCACGGCGAGGAGGCCGCCAACGGCGAGGAGGGTGCGCCCGCCCGCACCCGCCCGCCCCGCCGCTCGAACTACGACCCGAACGCCGAGCAGTCGACGACGACGCTGTTTGTCGCCAACCTGCCGTACTCGGTCGACGACGAGGCCCTGAGCGCCGTCTTCACGGACCGCGGCTACGAGGTCGCCTCGGCCAAGGTCATCGTGAACCGCTTCACCAACCGGAGCAAGGGCTTCGGCTTTGTCGAGTTCGCCAACGAGACCGAGCAGAAGCGCGCCCTCGAGGCCCTCGACGGCGAGATGATCAGCGAGCGCCCGATCGCGCTCAAGGTCGCCATGGTCAGCCAGACCCCCAAGGCCGCCGAGGAGGCCGCCCCCGTTGAGGACCAGGCCTAAGCAGCCGACTCCGACACCGGGGCCCCCGCGCCGTCGCTCTGCGGCGTCACGTTGTTCGCTCCTCTGCCACCCGTCGTTCGCCGTTTCCTTTCTCTCCCGCTCGCTTCACCTCCTCATGCTATATGAATACTCACACATCAAAGACGATCCGCTGTGCAACGCGAAACGGAAGATCGGATGCGGCGCGCGTCGTCGCGCTCAGCGTCGAACGCCGGCAAGACGTCCGCGTTTGTCACCAGACGGGAGCGAAGGGCCCGCGTGGCGTCGGGAGGGGGGCTTCTTTTTTTACATGTACAGGCTGCCCGGTGAGACAACTCACCATGACCACCATGGCCTTCAATCGCAGGGCTCATAACGAATCCCAGGAGGCTGCCTGCATTCGGTTAAGCAATGGATGTGCTTGCTGGCTAGGCTGCAACTTGTCGTTTCCCCGGGACGCGACATAGCGCAGGAGACCTGATGGGCGAGGATGATCCTAGTAGCGTTCGTGATGTTCGCCAACCGCGACCTTTAGGTTAACCCTATACGCTCATGTTAATAGAAGCTGCCTCGGTGAAACGGAGTTTTCGTATTCGTCGCCCTAAGACAGTACAAGAAAATGCTATCGCCATGCATTTCTGCGTGTAGATTTCAAATTGAAAGATGTATATAACATTTTACATTTGCTATAGCTTTTTAAATATATATCAAACAAATGGCCAACATCGCCTTTGGCCCTTGCTACCGCTCACATTCTTTCGCCAAAGTCGCTGGCGATGATGTCCTTTTGTGAACACATCCCTAGGAGACCAATCGATCAGAACAGCCACCGGGTCAGACGGGCCCATGAGAAGGCGTTTTCTTTGGTCAGAGACAAAAGAGCGAGTCCTATAATTCGAAGCGGCATTTAATGGAACCACGCGACCCTGTATGATGGACGTGCAGGATGAGGCCGACTATCCATACATTTCGATGCTCGGCACGACTGCTTCGGACGATGCGCAAGCCGACAGCAAAGCGAGGCACGCGCAGCGCCGCGTGGAACTCGCTGATCATCTCTGTCCGGGGCGAGCGACGCGATTTCAGATAAAAAAAAACGATGTTTGCAGAGACATAATGACAAGCATCTTATTGTTGAGAACTACAAATCAATATTCAATTTTTTTTGATGGAAGTCAAGATGGAAGCAAAAATCCACAGGACCCAGTATCGGTCATGCCGGTCATGCTAGACCCTCGCTGCCCAAGCAGCTCGGGTCATAACATTCTTCGCCGGCCATCCAGCACCTGTGACCTGGGCCGTTTCGTGAGGCGAGAAAGCGTATGAAACGATTGTTTCAGTTAAGGGAGAACGGACGGGGGCCGGGGATTTTGCTTGGCGTCACCGAGTCGACACAGATCCCGACAAGTCTGGGTATTTGAAGTCGATGCGAACGGTTTTTCTTGCAATTCAAACCACCCGCGATTTCACAAAGGTGTCAAGGTATCAACGCAGCGTGCGACTGGAGGGCAGACCCTCTGCAAGGGCAAGCCGTAGCGGCTTAGGTTCGGAACTTGGATAGGCCTGGCGCCAACAAAACCCGGGCATGATTTCGGTGCCTCCAACCCAAGCGTCTCAGCGCTACGACAAGAATGCTTTTGTTTTGTATCCGATTGATGCTCGCTGGGAACTTCGCCTTCGAAATACGAGGGTGCGGCTGACGCCCCGGCGTAGTTTCATCAGCAACGTCGCGCACTCCGCTTGCCGAAACCACTGATTCAGTGGAGAAATTCGCAGATCGCTAAGAGCACTAGCGCTCTATGGTCAGGCAGCGCTGTGTGATCTTAGTGAACTTCAATTTGTCAGTAGAGGTCAGCGGACGGCGGATATTCGCTATCATATGGCAAGGAATCTCGACCGGCTCACCCCCAACGAGTGTCTTAACAGGGTGAAAGCAACTCTGGAGTGGTACTTTCGAAGCTTCGGCACATTTGACGCGGACCACGTGGCCACAGCCTTTCTTTTTCACGTCGAGTACGGTCATACATGTCAGGTGTTTGTCCTTCGTCTGCGAACACGGCACCGACATGGTGTGGCCGCATCGCAGCTTGACAGAGACCATAGTGGAGCAGGCATCCGGGTCCGGTTGCTGCGCTCCGACGGGCCTCTTCTTGTGGGGCAGCTTTTTCCCCTTCGACATCTCAGGCTTTCGAGGCTCAAGCTGATTTGCTGATTTCGCCTTCAGGGCCGTCGTCGACCAGCATGCGACCTCCTTGTTATGGCCACACGGCTTCGCCATAGTGACCTTGGCTTCACAACGTGGCAAATTAGTTTTTGAGAGGTGACACGCAAGCTTCATGGTATGCTTGCAGGGCAATGACACGTCAACGAGGGTTGAACACTTATACGCGTTGGTCGAATCGCCGCAGAGCATCGTGGCCTTGTGCTTGCATGCCAGCGTCCGTTCCAGTTTGACATTACACGGCGGGGCTTTGGCGGCCTCTGCGCAGGGGAACAAGCCATTACGGTGCGGGCACACGCAGCCGGGAACCATCCGAAGCTCGCGGCACGGCGGCAGCGGTTGATTCTGGCTGCAGACTCGCTCCACTGGATGGGGGCAGCCCGGTCGTGTGATCGAGACTGTCTGCATGCAGCGGTACTTGGCAGGATCTTTGGTGCAGCCAACGGTGGTGGGGTGGCCGCATAGTGGGACGAAGTAAATCTGCTGGCAGTCATTCGGCGTCACCATATCCTGCTTCGCGGGTTGTTCATGGCACTGGATCAACCCTTCATGGCCACACGCACACGAGACGCTCACCAGCTCTGTGCAAATCGAATGTTCCAGATCGACTTCAGACCCGCAGGGGAGACGCGAGCGATGCTCGCAACGGGGCATCGTGACTTCGACCTGACACTTGCCAGGGCTCAGGGTGTTGAGGGAATGACACGGCAAAACGACCTCATGGTTGCAAGAAGGCATCTCGACCACCACCAGCCGGTCGCACAGTTTCTGCTCGTGACGGGTCTCGGCCTCCGCATCCACTCCCGGACGGGGAAGTGGGCAGCAGGGTCTCTTCTGCTGCGCCACGAGCGTTGCCTTGGAAATCGTGCCTTTTTGCGACTTCACATATTCGTGGTCAATGCACCGCAGCCAGACGACGGTGCCGTCTTCTTCGCCGGTCGCAACCAGAACAGCACAGCCGGTGTTGCCGATATCAAAGCATCGGCGTCGATGGCCGCAGGGCCGCTTCTCTCCCAGCGGCTTGGTGCAGGGCGCCGTCTGGCGCCGGTGGCATGGCACGACTGTCGAATCGCCGCATTCCCGGCACTGACGCACGACCTTGACGGCACAGGGCGGCATCGCTTTGCCCATGTCCCGGCAGAGGGAGTAGAACTGATGGGAGCAGTCCGGCCGATCCGAAAATACACCGACACGGCACTCACTTTTGGAACCGACTAGGTGCTCGTGGTATTTGCCGCAAGTCATGTTGGCGGGCAGCGAATGGCCGCATTTCAGCTTCGCGTCGGCGGGCGGGTCACTGGGGCAGACCACGGGGCAGACCTCGCCGCACTGCTTGGGACACGGGTGATTGCAGTACGTCAGCTTCCTCTCACAGGGTTTGCTGCATGCGGTACGGCAATTATGCTTTGTCGAGCATGATATCAGGCAACGGTGACCGCACTGGTTGATTGTCCCGCACTCGGCGGCACACTGCATATCCTTTGGCTGCCGCACGAACGTCGGGTCGTCCGGGTGGCTCGTGCACGAAATCGGAAGGGCCTCACCAATCAAGTTTGTAGATTCCAAGTGATCAATGACGCCGGCGAGCATGGGACTACGACGCATCGTCGCAGCGTCGCCAAGAATATACATTCCGTTCCGCGCACGTGATAGCAAGACGTTGACGCGATTGGTGACTTTGATGAAACCACAGAGCTTCTGAGGATTGCTGCGGACGAGCGAAACAACGACCACATCGGCTTCGCAGCCCTGAAACTCGTCAATTGTCACAATCCGGATGGGCTTGTCCGTGACAGGCGATTTCGTGCTCGTCGTCGCGTCCGTGGTCGCAGCGTCTTTGCCCTTAAGTATTTTCAGTTGCTGGTTGACCCGATTCGACGTCTTGGAACTACCCGAGTCTGGTGACTTCGGCGGGTTGATCGCTTCCTGGAGCAGTTCGCATTGCAATCGGTATGAGGTGATCACCGCAATGTCCTTAGCATCGGTCCCGTTTCGAATGAGATGCGCTACCAGAGCCTTGGCCATGTCGATCTCGAACTGGTTGTAAGCGGCTTGGAAAACATGCTTCTCGTAGTGCTGATGGTTCAGCCAGAACAGCCGGTGCGGCATGCCAGGCACCATCGGGTGGCTCAGCACGTTATCGCCATCTTTCAGCGACGGGTACACGTATTTACGGATTAGCTCGGAGATGCACGGCGTCATGCGTCGCTGGGTCTGGAGCTGGTCATACGGAAGAATGCGTGCAACAGAGAGCATGGGCGGCGGGCTCACCAGCCGCTCCATGAGCGAAATGTCGAGGGCAATGTCGCGGCCCTCGAGACTGCTGCTCGTCAGATTCCAGTCTTTGATCATTGGGCGCAGCTGCTGGTGGTCACCGTTGATTAGCACGTGTTGAAGCGAAGGGAACAAGCACATCAGAGACTGGGCCTCGGAAATTTCGGCGGCTTCTTCGATGATCATGACTCGGGGCTGTAAAGCCTGGATCATGCCGTACATGTTGGCCATCCCGGATGTCGTGAGGCCCACAATCTGACAGCTTTTCAGTTGGAGGGCTTCCGCTTCAGATTGGTGTGGAATCTCCTTCTTGCGTGCATCCAAAACATTGGTCATCAGGGATGCTGTCGTCTCAGCGCGCATTCGGCGCGCCGTCTCGACCCACTGCTTTACTCCGAAGGTCTGCTTTCGCCGATCCGCCTTGGACGCCTGCCAAGGCTCGCCCTCGTCATCGCCTGCTTGGTCGTTATGACGTTGCAACAGTCGAATGGCTTGCACTTTCAGCGCGGCCAACGACTCATAGCCGCGGACATGTTTCTCCAAAATTTCGAGATGCTTCCGGATCTCGCCGCCGTACGGGCTGCGCACGACCACGGTTTCGCGGTCAAACCGTTTGACTCCGGCCAAGCTGGAGTTCGACCCCAAGCGGCAGATCGACAAGCCCGCTACGCCGCACTCCAACAACCGCGTCAGCACCTGATCAATGGCATGGTTGGTATACCCCACACACACGATAGGTTTCTCGTCAGCTACCCCCGAGTCCAGCAAGGTCTTGAGCAGCGCGACGCTGGTATAACTCTTGCCGGTGCCAGGCGGGCCCTGAAGCACCGCAAATGACTGAGAGAGACCGCGAATCAGGGCCTTTGCTTGCGAAGGATCCAGCTTGGAGCGCGTCATGTACGCGTCCATGTCGAAGGGCCGGTCTGGCTTAAAGAAAATCGACTTGCCGTCCTTCGTAGTCGCTCTGAGGTCGTACCGGAATGATGGGGAACGTGTGTATTGAGGCGGCTGAATCGTGACAGGCTCAAAGTTATCGCTGGGCACTACCAGGGATTCGAACGCGAGGGACCGCGGTTTGTGCCAGAATTTGAGGGTTGACAGGAACGTCCCGGGCAGCACGCTATCGAGGCGCACAGCGAGCACATCGGACATGAGGCCCAAATCAAATTCCGTCATGAACGACTTGAGCGTGCTGTCACGGACGGCAATGAGCTTTAGCGTTAAAGGCCTTATGGTTTTTTTCTCTTTCTCGTTCTCATCGTCTTGGAAAACAGATCGGCTCATGAGAGGTTGGATTTTCGAGCGCGCGACGTAATGTTCGAAAAAGAAGACTTTTGTCTGGCTCTTGTTGAAGAGGGCCCAGCAGTTGCCGGGGACGGTGGGGAGGTATGTCACCCTGCGGACAAGGACTGAAACGTGCTCATAACGCAGGCTCACACCCGTGACGTGGCAACCTTCGTAGAGGCGATAGTCGTCGAACATCTCACGCTTAACGCCTTCCACATTCAACGCACATTTGATCATCCGGATGATAGGCTGCATGATATCCTGCCGCATGAGACGAAAGTGTCGCTCAGCCAGGCCTTGCACGCCGTCCTCGTGCCACGTGTCGTGGTCTATCAGCGGTAGGTAGGGCGACCGGTCGGCCATGATTTCGCCGAGCGTCGGCATGATTTCGATCTGACCGACATCGACATAGTCGTTGTCGTGGCGCCGTCCGAACCGGGACATTTTGCCTGGATAGTCGATGGCTGTCAGGTCACGCGTGGGCATCGTTAGTCGGAGACGTGTGATGTTGTCCATATCCATGTCATCGGCGTCGCCGACGACCTCGGCTGCTTTGTCGCGGATCGCCAGGGAGCGCTTAATTCGCTTTAGGAACATCTGGATATGCAGCAGATCAGCGACGACCACCGGCGGGTTGGACCGGCTCGACCTGGACCGCGAGAGGCGTGCAACCACGTTCTCGACAGACTGCGCGACCCAGTCCAAGTCGAGCTCGGTGTTCACGCGCCCCTGTTTCTGGATCAGCACCATGTAGAGCTGGAGGGCGAGCTGAACGACTTCGGCCATGATTTGGGGTTCCTCTCGATTGAGGTCCTCATACACCACCGCCGCCGTGCATGCCACCTCGACCACGTTGCACTCGTCGACCAGCTGCAGCAAGCCGTCAAAGGACGCGCTGCTGGACCGCGACATGTGCTGCGAGGAGGCGGCAATGAGAAACCGGAGTAACGCACGGACTTCATTGATGTAAGCTGCGGGCGTGACGAGGACTTCGTCAATGAGGGCTTTCAGCTCCTGTGTGCCATCCGGGGACGTCAAGCGGCCGAGCTGGTTCTCGCATCGCTGCTTGAGCGCTGCCATGTGATGGACTTCGTCCGAGAATGGCTTATAGAAGAAGGAAGAAAGCAAGGCAATGTGTTCGGAGGCATAACTGGAGGACGACCCCGTGTCACTGTAGGAATCCGCTTCAGATTCATAATCGTCGTCCGGGAGATACCCCATCGGGCCCGCAGAGTCGTCGTAGCGCGAGCCGACCGGTCCCTCGGCGACGTTGTCTTGGAGGGAAGGCATGGCGAATGAGGTTGAGAAGTCCAGCACGGCCAGGAAAGAAAAGGATGAGTGTTCTGGCACAGGATCCGTGGTGAATCACACTGCATGCAGGATGTGAAACGGATGAAGCACAGTGAGTGATGGAGGGGAAGGGGTGGAAGGTGGAAGGGGCCATCCCATCTCGTTGCAGCGTGGCTCCTATCGCATTGACATGGACATTAAAGCGCTTCACGCGAACGATAACCATACGTTACGGCAATCTTCGGGCGGCGTGAATCAATGTTCGAACGCAACATAGACCGAAAACCCCCTGGCCTTTATAAGGCGATGGTTGCGGCAACATAACTGCGCTCAGCACCGCTGGCACGGTTTTAGCGGCTCCAAATCCTAAAACCCGCGCGGAGTTTAGCGGCATCTCTCTGGGCAGTAGTGAAGTTAACCTCGCACAAATCCACGGGTCGGCCATCCTTTGAAGACTAAGCCACCGGAGCGAGGCGAGTCGTACAGCGAACGGCATGCGCGTCGTCCCGCCGGATAGCCGGATGCCTGGAGACAGCCGCCTCGCACCATGGCGAGCGGCAGAACGGGCAGACCGAACGGGAAACCCCAGCGGCCGCAGACGGCGCGTGCGTATCCGTGCCGCACAAGACCCATCGGAGGATAAAACCCGCAGCGCGCCATTTGCAATGAATTCTGGCATGCGGCACACAGTGCGGTCGCCGCTACGATTGCTGGAGCCTTCTACCATGATACCACCCCCCGCCCCCCGGTGTTGGCGTTACGTCTATCAACATGATTCATTTTTAAAAAAGAATGCAGCCATCAAGTGAATGCACATTGGCTGATGCACAACATGCACACGGCCTCCCGTCCGAGGCATTAAACGTTCTGGTCGCGCTCACGACCGAAGTGACGGTGCTGCGCCACAGCCAAGATGAACTTGGTGATGGCGTCGTCGTACTCGGAGGCTTCGGCAAGAATGAGGCCCGGGTCGATGGAGCCATCCGGCAGGTTCGGCGAGATCTGCGCGGCGGTGAGCAGCGCCTTCGAGGCGCCGAAGGCGAGGATGGGCTTGAAGTGCCAGTACTGATCGCGAACAAAGTCCTGGGTGTGCAGATCCTTCTCGAGCGCCTTGAGCGCGCTGACACCGTCGGGCAGGACGAGTGCATCGAACATGAAGCCGGGCGAGTTCTCCATGGTCGCGTCGGCAATGAAGTTCTCGCCGCCAGCACCCTTATAGGTGCGCAGCCGCGAGCCGACCAAGCGCGGGATCGCGCCGGCGGCGGCAAGGGTCGTCACGAGCTTGCTGATCGACTTGCCCTCGACGCCGTCATCGACAAGGATCGCGATCTTGCGCATGCGGATCGACCCGTCGCCTGGACGCGCGCCCAGGGACAGCATGGGCGAGACGACGATCTCGGGCTTGGCGGGCGCCTCGGCGGCCTTCGGCATCGGCTCGGGCAGCTTCTCAAAGCCGAGGTCCTTAGCGACGCGTTCGGCCAGCTTCGGCGAAACATTGAGCAGGCTCGAAATCATCCGCTCGCGGATTGCCGGGACGGTGACCTTCGAGAGTTCGAAGCGGAACGCATCCGCAATATGGGCCTTCTCGACCGGCGTCTGGCTCTCGTAGAAGAGACGGGCCTGCGCGTAGTGCTCCGCGAACTTCTCGGGATGGATGCGGACGTTGTCGTGGCTCTCGGCCTCCTTGTGCGCCAGGCGCTTCTTGATCGTCGAGAACCCTTGCCCCGAGCCGGCTTGGAAGGGGCATCCGCCGGCAATCGAGTTGGGCTCGTAGTTGACGCGTCCGCGGTTGATCTCCTGGCGGTGGAAGCCGTCGCGATTGTTGTTGTGGACCTGCGCGATGGCAGCGTTGATCGGGATCTCGTGGAAGTTAGGGCCGCCAAGACGTGTCAGCTGCGTGTCTACGTACGAGTGGATGCGGCCGCCCAGCAAGGGGTCGTTCGTGAAGTCGATACCGGGAATAATCTGCGCCGTGCAGAACGCGACCTGCTCCGTCTCCGCGAAGAAGTTGTCGGGGTTGCGGTCGAGCACGAGGCGGCCCACGATCTTGAGCGGGACAAGCTCCTCGGGGATCAGCTTCGTCGAGTCCAGCACATCGAACGACCACGACGCCGCCTGCTCCTCCGTAAAGATTTGCAGACCCAGCTCGTACTCGGGGTACTCGCCTGCCTCAATGGCTTCCCACAGGTCACGGCGGTGGAAGTCAGTGTCGGCACCGGCGATCTTGACCGCTTCTTCCCAGACCAGCGAGTGGGTGCCGAGCTTGGGGATCCAGTGGAACTTGACCAAACACGCCTCGCCGGCCTCATTGACGAGGCGGAAAGTGTGTACACCGAAGCCCTGCATCGTACGGTAGCTGCGTGGGATGGCGCGGTCCGACATCTGCCACAGAACCATGTGCGTTGACTCGGGCATCAGCGACACAAAGTCCCAGAAGGTATCGTGGGCACTCGATGCCTGTGGCATGTTGTGGTGGGGCTCGGGCTTCAGCGCGTGGATCACATCGGGGAACTTGATCGCGTCCTGAATAAAGAAGACAGGGATGTTGTTGCCCACAAGGTCCCAGTTGCCCTCATCCGTGTAGAACTTGACGGCAAAGCCACGGACATCACGGGCCGTGTCCTTGGAGCCTCGCTCGCCGGAGGCGGTCGAGAAACGCACAAAGACAGGGGTCTTCTTGCCCTTCACCTTGAAGGGCGCGGCCTTCGTGTACTGGGTGAGCGACTCATAAGACTCGAAGTAGCCGTGCGCAGCCGAGCCGCGCGCATGGACAACGCGCTCGGGGATGCGCTCGTGATCGAAGTGGGTGATTTTCTCACGCATGATAAAGTCTTCCATCAGCATGGGACCCCGGGCGCCGGCGCGCAGAGTATGCTGATTGGTCGCAATCTTGACACCCTGGTTGGTGGTCAAGACGCAGCCCGTGTCGTCGACGCGCACGCGGTCCAGCGACTCGTTCGTAGCGTTGTGGCCCTGTTTCGCGTTCGTCCCGACCTTCGGGTTGTGGTTCATCTCTGACAGCGAGCTAGCCGTGGGCAGACGCGAAGGCGGCGGCAGGTGTGTGCCCTCGGGAATCTTGTCAGCGTTCTTCTCGCCATACTCTGACGATTTCATCGGGTTGTACTTCATCCCCGCGCACATCTCGTTCAGCTGGCCGTGCTTCATGGCAGGCATGTCGGAAACCCCGGCACCCGGCGGCGCCGGGTGAGCAGGGCCGCCTTCGGTGCCGCGCGCAGAAGCGCGCGCGGCAGCCAACTCAGCAGCACTGGGACCCATGATGGCGATGAGTACGAAATTGGGGTGAACGTGCAACCAATGCAGAGGAACAACGAAAGATCGTTCAGAAGTCCAATGCGCAAGAAGGAGCGTGGAGACCCTTGGCAAGTGCAAGGGAAAAGACGAGTAAAAGAGAAGAGAAGGGGTTCAGTGCCGTGAATACAGGATATAGCGATGGACCATATCAAACGAGCGATGGCGATGCAAAAACCAGATGATGCTCGGCAGATCTGCTTGGTTCTGCAGTGACATGAGGCAGCTCGCCGGCTTTCCCTCCATCCACACATGGGTCCTTTTCGCGACCCGCTACCATGTCGACCCTGTCGCGGGATCAGACGTATATATACTTAAAATTCTTTTTTTTTTGCGAGACGCGACGTGGAACCAGTTCAAGGCATGGGCATTGAAGCCACGTCAACTTCGAGAGCGGAAGGCCTCTGGGCCGAGCGAGTCTGTGGATGAGCGATCTGACGTCGTCGTGGTGGTCGCCGCCGGGCGCCATGATGGCGGCGGCCTCGTATGACGTCGCGTCAATGACGCCAACGTGCCCCATCGTTGCCTCAAAGACAAAGGGGCCCCTCGCCGCGCAGCCCACACAAATCGGGGTTCTGCCGGGGTCTGGGCCGCCGCGTGAGGCCCTGTCGACGGGGTCCCTCGGGTCACGAACGATGATGACGACGACGACGACGACGGCGACGACAACGACAACGACAACGACAACGAACGACGTGTCGACTTCACTGCTTTCATGACTCGATGGCGGCACCACCGGCCGGGAGCATCCGAGGCGTCGGGGACCACGTCGATACCCGCCAGTTGACGGATCCGCGCGATCCTTGCCACGGCGGCCAGGCGCGGCATGATCTCGGATCCTTCCCATACGCCCCGGAACCCGCCGGCGCCATCTCGCACGCGCCCATGAGGAGGTGCAGATGTCCCTCGCGTCGGTGGCATTCCTTTGGGCCGGGTGCCAGATTGTTTGGGATGGCCTCGGTCCACGATCCAGACAGCCAGGCCGCGAGCACTCGGTGCTCGCGTCATTGTGGGGGGTTGGTGAGTTGGGGTGTAGACTTTCCCCCTTTTTTTTCCTTTTCCAAGGGTTACGTTAGACCTGCCAGTTGAGGGCCCCCCCTCCGCGTGGACGTCGGCTGACATGGCCGATCTGACGACAGCAGAGCCCCACGCAGACGGAGGCCATGCGATATGGGGTTCTGTCACGGGAAGACGCAGCGCGTCGCTGCCATCGGTGTCGTTGTCGAAACTGCAGGGGCGGTTTGAGTGAACACCGGCCGCCAGTGAGACCGCGCAGAACACCGAACGCTAAACCCGGTGGGGCCCAGCGCATGTCGGGTGGCCGCCGTGGCAGGCACGCGGCCCACCAATCAAACCAGAATCCAAACGCCGCGTTTCGCGGACCACCGATCATGCCATGCCGAGGCTGACAGCTGCGCGCACAGCGTGGTCAACACCGTGCAGGGGATCTCGGTGAGGATTCAGGCCGTGTGGGGCTGAGGCGTGATCCGTTGACAGGGGTGTGCCTGGCGGACATGAGTGCACAACCACAATTGAGCGACATCCTCCCGATCCTGGTCAGACGATCCTGGTCGGACCAACAAATTCTATATGGTTTCTGCATCGCCAGAGAATGACTGTGGAGCGGTTCGACGGCCAGGGGGCAGCTGAAAGCTGACCAGAGCAGCTTAAAAGCAGTCAGGGACTTCGCAGCACCATGCAGCAGCAGCAGCTGTCGGAGGTCAACTCCCAGGGCATGGCGCTCGCAGCGCACTAGGCCTTCCTCGCGGTGTAGCCGGACATTTACATCGTACCGCGTCGTCAACGAGGCCGGTCATGGAGGACAAGCCGAAGGTGATCGCCTACGGCTCCACCAAGTTTGTCGCAACACGTTGGTGAACCGCGGCCTTAACGCTGCCCTGGACTTCCAACGTGGACTCGCTCCGTCAGGCCGGCTGCGCTGCGCTGTGTCGCATCGCGTCGCAGGGCAGGTTGCGGGATCGGTCGGTAAGACTGACCAAGAAAAACAACCGATCTAAAAGCGGGCTGTCTTGGACTGGGGTTGAATTTTTCTGCCCCGTGCTGGATTGGCTCACCGTAGGGTGAACCACCAATTTATCTATTGAGTATGAAAGATCAGGAAAGATCTCAGCAGCTCTCGGTGTCGGTCACGGGTCGCCCGTCGGTTCATGCCTTGCCCATCGCTGCACCACGAAGCGGCGATGCACGCTCTGCGGAGGCTTGACGGCGGCCCCCGTCGCCACGCGGGCTTCAACATTGACTCGCGTGCACCAGATGCGGCCAAGTGCAGACTGAATGCAAAAGGGGACTTCCCTGGCGAAGTGATTGGAGACGATGTGGGGAAGCTCCTGCGTCGACCTCACGCGTCTCTTTCCCATGGAACCTGCATCGGAGTCATGCCAACCCGAGAAGGACGCGGAATCAGCCTCCGCTGTTCAAAGCCACGGGGATGAGTGGGCGGAACAAGACGGCCTCGCGCCTTCTGCCCCTGTTTGCTCTGATTGACTGGGGCATCTGCGCCACAATGCTGCCGCAGCTCCGCACGAGATCGGATCCGCCGACGCATCGGTCGACGCATCCGCGGCCCACGCCTCCCGGGCTCGCAGTTGCAGTGGCCTACTGCGTGCTGCGATGCCTCCTGACGGGCTAGATCCGACCAGCAAGATCTGCATGCTGCCGCGTGGCGGCGTCTCATTCCCATCACCGCGCGTCTCGTCCTATCCATTCCATCATGGGAAGCAGGAGATATCGTCGAACCTGGAAGCCGATGAAGGACCCTGTTATCGATGACGGATGCCGCCTACGGTGGCGGTACACTGTCCTATGGTTTCGCGATCAACAAAGAAGGTTGTTGCTGAGCGCGTCCGTTCAAGTATACGCTGCATGAATCATATGGCGCATGCGTCGCCTGACGATGAATCAGCGGAGAGATGCGCATTGTTCGGGGCCTCGCCTCGCCGTCGGCCGATGCTTGGCGCTAGCTGATGGGCGTTTTGCTTTCGAGCTTCAACGTCGCTTGGAACTCCGGCTGCGGGCCAGATGAGCGGGCAGCACGACATTGACACATGCTATGCCAGGTGATCGTGAAAAACTCGGTTTTTGTCAAAGCCATTCCGATCAGAAGTCGAGATGATGCCTCTAGCGCCGATCGCTGATTGCCTTCTGCATGACGCCGTCGCGCCCTCGATGGTAAGGACTGCGGCTGCGCAGCACTTGTCATGAGAAATCGATCTCAAGCCACCGCTTTCGCCGCCGCCCCGGCCGATACCACCATCGTCACCCGGGATATTCAGCCAAAGCCGAAGCCCCCGCCGCCGCCGGCGCCGGCTACGTACCCGTCACTGGTGCGCCGCTACGCCGCGGCCGCACCAAGCAGGGGTGCGGTGTCGGCCCATGTGGCCCAAGGGCGACGCCCACGTCCGACACCGGCTCTCGGAGCGCCACGCGTGGTGGTTCCACGGCGCGAGGCGGTGGCTTGGACGGTGTGTCATGTGCTGCGCCCCCGGCAAGGAGGCCCGACCGGCTCGCCGTGAGATCTTCGGGGAGTGCGGCGGTCCGCGAGGATACCGCTCGGAGCTGAAACACAACGTGGTCGGCGGCTGCGAGGGGGTAGGACATCCGTCGCGCACGGCGTGACACGCCGTGGCCGAGAGGGTCGCACGACGGCGATGGCGGCGGCGATGGCGGCGGACCGCGGATCCTTCCGAAAAGTGTCCGATCCCCGCGCCAAACAGAAGGACGTGCCTCCGCGACCCTTCCATGGCGAACGACGGACGGACGGACGGCACGGCGCCATCGCTCGATCACACGAAACACGGCGTAGCATCAACACCACCCATCTCCTTCTCACTGCGGCGGATCGGCAGCGGGGGAATGTCTAGCGCCTTGGCGCTCTCACGCCTTCACACGTTGTCCAGCTCTCTCTCTCTCTCTCTCTCTCTCTCTCTCTCTCTCTCTCTCTCTCTCTCTCTCTCTCTCTCTCTCCCTCTCATCTCCGTCCTATCTGTCGCCTTCCCCGCTTTCTTCTGGATTCTTCTTGAAGCACGATCGGACCTCTTTGCTTTCCTCGCTCTTTCCACTTCTGATACTTCTGGGCATTCTCGTCCCTCCCATGTCCTTCTCATTCCCAGTCAGAGGGGTTTGTCATTATCACTGCCGATTCATCGACTCTCGGTGCGGCATTCGATAGGGCAACCTGACGCTCTCGAGCGAAAGATCGATAGGGAAGCGCCGCTTTTTAGCTTCAATGGCTTCGGAACGTGGCATGGACCCGACCTGCCCTGCTTTCGCCGTTGCCGCCGTTGCCGACGCATGGCCCCCGCTGCATGCCCGGTCCTGAAAGCCACGTGACCACATCTCCATCGCTTGCTGAACGGCATCTCGCTACCCTCGGAGCCGCCTCACCTCCCTACTCGACCACGGCGATTCCATGTGGATGATTCGTCGCGGTCGCCATTTTAAACGCTGCTCTATCGCTGGGACGACCCGAAATCGAGGGGGAGACGAGCGAACTTTTGCTCATCGTCGATCAACCAATCGACTCTCTGGGTGGCTCTGTCCGTTCCACGGGAGGTACACACCGTGTGCACATCCCGGGTCGCCTCCTCTCACTCTCTCTCCTCGCTCTCAACCCTCATCCGGAATCTGGATCTGGATCGACGGGTCTTAACGGCCGGGCCCGGATCTGCGACATCTGCGATTCTTGGGAGAGGCTTCACGGTGTTTCCCACGGTTCATACCCTTAGCTCATCCTCACCGGGTCCCTTGTGACGGTTGACGACGCAATTGACTTATAAACTCGGCTCGATTGCAATCGCGAGCATCTGTTTCCTCTCCTCCCTCGGCAAGAGAGTCGCGGATGCGGAAGTTCTGCCTCCCATCCGCGTTCGCGAGGCCTTCTTCCCGCGGACGCCGGATCTCGAATTGCCTCCGGAGCCGCGAGAATGGCCCCGTATCATCCGTCGCGGCCCATGGCCGATCTGGAATGCGAGCATGGTTTGGCCCTCACATCTGCCAGCGTCTATCCTGACGAAGTGATCGCCGACCTCATCCGCCAGCTGTCGACCCCCGACTTCGCCGACCCGATGACCGAGCCAACGGCATCCGCCACGCAGCCGCGGCCGTTGCCGCTCATGGCGGCATCGCGGCTGCAGACGTGGATCGCGTCGCAGTTCATTGACATGTCACGCAGCATTGTGTCCCACGACTGGGAGGGGCTCTTCAACGGTCTCGGCCTCATCGCGCTCCACCACTTCATGGACGCCGTCCCGCCGGGCAGCGATGTCGCGTCCCTCCACTCGTCCACGATGGATAATGCCGAGCAGGCAGCGCCATCGGTGTTGATGGAGATGCCCCGCCCTCCAGCGGCGTATAAGCCCAAGCACGCGCCCATGCTTGCGCCGACGCAGGCGCCCATGCAGGCCCGACCGTCGCCACGGCGTGTCGCGCCGATGTACGGATGGGTCGCGCTGCTCGCGCTGCTCCCCACGTGGCGCTGGCAGGGCTACGGCCTTATCCTTTTGGAAGCGCTGATGCGTCAGTTCCACGATGCGGGCGTCCGCTACGTCACCTGCGAAATTCCGCTCCCGCTGCACAGCGCGCGCCGCCTTGCCGCCCGCGCCGGCTTTCGCGAAGGCCGTCGCCTTGTGAGTCTCCGTCTGACCGGTCTCTCGGCTAAGTGGTGGCGGCACAGGCTGGCGTCGGCCCTGGCGATGGCTTCGGAAGGAGTCTCGGCGGCCGCGGCGCCTTCGCCGCCCGCCTTCACCGCTTCCACCCCCATGTCTGCGCACGCACCGCATGCAACGCACGCCGTCGCCGCGGGCGATGATGCCGCCCAAGCCCTCCCCCATGTGGACGGCGTTCCAGGGGCCGGTCCGGCCCCGCGCCAGCGACCGTTGGTTTCCCCGGCCACTGGCACAAGCTCAGGCTCAGGCACAGCGAGCGACGCGGTCGAAGGCGAACGTTACGGCGGCGGTGGCGGCGGCGGCGGCGGTGACGACGGCGGGGAGACGGACGCGAACGCCGGCGCCGCGATCGCCGTCGTCGCCGGCACCGCGGCGGTGCTCGCCACGTCGCCACCCGCATGCGCCTTCGCGTCGGTGCCCGCGGTTTCATGGGGCGCTGACGCCGCGGCAGATGCGACGACGACGACGCGCCGGCCGCCGCCGTCGGGGGCGCAGCGACCCGCGGTCTCTCCGGCCCCGGCACCAGCGTCGGCCCCTGCCCGAGCCCCGGCCCAGGCCCCAGCACCGGCATCGGCCATGGCATCGACATCTGCGCCTGCGCCTGCATCTGTGCCTTCGTCTGCGTCTGCGTCTGCGTCTGCGTCTGCGCCCGCGCCGGGGGGTTCACTGGCGTCGAGGTTCCCTCAGGATCCGGTGGCGCTCGGCAGCCGGCAGCCGGCAGCCATGCCGATGCCGCCCACTGCGCCTGTCTCGCTTCCGCGCGATCGCGGACGAACGCCGCTGGCGATGGCGCCCTATGCGCTTACGCGTGAGGACTGGCCGCTCTTTGATGGGTTCCAGGAGCGCCAGCTCGATGATGTCGCGTTCTGCGACCTGCAGCAACAGATGGCGGCATACCCATGGGCGCGCCGCACCGCCGTAACGGCGCCGCATCGCGGGCACCTCCACTACTATGTCTCGACGACGGGTCGGTTGCGTCTCCTGGTCCAGACATCGGATCAGCTGGACCCCGCGCAGCACGCATTAACGGAGATGACGCTGTGCTGGTTTGATATCGTCCTGCCGTCTGACCACGGCGACGCGTTCTCGGTCGAGCCGTCGGCGGCGCCGTCGTCACCATCGTCGTCTCTGCTCGGTGCAGGTGCGGATGTGGCCGGTATGGCGCTCGCGTCGGCGGGCATTGACGCGGCGCGATGCGCCTATAATGACGTTCTTGATGGTGGCCAGAATCGTATCCATGGTGTCCCTGGTGGTGTCCCTGGTGGTGCCCATCTTGATGCCCGTGGCGGCGCTCATCACGTCGCTCATTATGGCCCCCCTGTGGCTGTGGTCGATGGACCAGCTGATGTGGCGGGCGAGGGTCATCCGCGGTCGAACGGGATCGCGAACGGACGTCGTGGCTCGCACCTACCCGCTACGTCCGCATCGGCGCAAGCGCTCCCTCACAGGCCTGCCTCGCTTCGCACACCGTTGATGAATGGCTGTGACCATGACCACGGCAGCCATGGTCACGGGGGCGGCACATACGGTCATCCGTCGTGGACATCGCTGACGCCCGGCGAGGCGACGCTGCGCTTGCCTCCGATGTCGACGGCGCCGGCCTCGAGGGGGCCCGGGACGTCGTCGTCGCCCGCGCCGGCCTCTGCGCATGCGTCGTGGAGTGGGCACGGCGATGCGCGGGCGGCGGCGTCCATGGATCTTCGCGCGCCCGGCGACGTGTGGCGGTCAGGGACGCTGGCGGACGCCGACCGCGGCTCGGGCCCGCTGTCCCGGCCCCCTTTAACCGCACGCGTCCTGAGCGAGAACCACATCGCCACGCCGCCGGCAGCGGAGGGCATTGACGCGGCCGTTTCTCCGGCCGAGGACGGTCGACGCGACCGGCGATTGCGGCGGCCGCCGCCGCCCTCGTGGCTCTTGCCCCCGGCGAGGCGCCGTCGCCGCTCCAGCGACGGCCGCCCGATTGCCACGGACGCCGCGGGCGATGCTTCGGCACCGCTGGGCCTTCAAAATGACGACGTTATCGACGATGTCGTCGGCCACGGCCACGGCCACGGCGTGGCATCTGACCGCGCGCACGACCATATGTGGAAGCGTGGAACGGGTGCTGAACCCGATGGGGAGCCCGCCGATGGGGATCCCGGGTCGTCGTTGCCTGCGGCGGCGGCGTCGACTTCGGCGCCCTGGCCCCCAGCCCCGCCGCGTCCCTTGCCAGCCCAGGACCGCCGCTGCCGCCTACTCGGCGCCATGCTCGCGCTCGTCCTGGCCGACCGCCCGGCGCAGCAGCTCACCGTGCTGCAGGAGCCCGCCGACTCGTGGCGCGTCGCCGTCCTCCGCGCCCTCGGGTTCCATGCCGTCCGCGACGACGACGTCGAGTGCTGGATCGAGCTCCTCTGATCCCATCGGCCGTCGGTGCATCGCCATGTGAAGGAAGGGGCTTCCCCTCTTCCGACCTGGGATCGCGCGAGCGATGACACGGACGCTGCGGGCCGCCGCTTGGGTTTGGCGCGCCGATCATGATGGATGTTGATGGCGATTCCACCCGTATCAGCCAGTTGGTGAACGGCGATCTCCATGCCGCGTTGAAAACATCCGACGCGGCCTGTCCTCGCTCGTCAGGCCTGCGGCACGGGGCAGCCACCCGGGGAAAGACAGGTGATCGGCCCGTCATCGGCAGGTGCATCCAACGATCATTCGAATGCGGACTGCCGAAATCACGATCAGCGGTCGACTGCCGCTTGGGGGTGTCCCTTTGGAAGCACTCAGGGCCGGCAAGGAGGGCCAGGTGTTCGTGCTGATTTGTATGTTGATTTGTGTTCTATCTTATCTCGATCAATGATCCTTCGCGGCGCGTGGCCGCCCCGCCAGCTCGCATCAGCTCAGCCACCCCCGCGGCCCGAGGGACCCCTCGGGAGCGCCCGCGTTGCCCGCCCATCGAGGGTCTTGGCCAAGCGCACATCCAGGCGGAGGCGTGGCCATGCGGCCGACTCGGCACGTGGCCGTCGTAGGCGATGCCGACCGCGCCGACAGCGTCCATGGCGGCAGCAGCCGCAACCGCCGTCTCAGCGACGGCGTCAGGCGCGGGTCTGGGAGGGTTCAGTCGCCGTCGCCTCACGCGCCTCACGCGAGGACCCGGCATCGCTGTCCCATACCACCCACATCGCCGCTGACCACGACCGACGGAGACTGCCGCGCGTCCGATCCGATCCCATGGGCTGCGCCGTGTCGCCGTCTGCTTGAGTATCGATCGTGCCGCCGATCGCTCGCGCGCGACCCGTGTTCTTTGTGTTTTCTCGGCGTGTTCCGTCCGTCCGCGATCTCGCCGTCGCCACCGCCATCGCGTGTCCCGGGCCGATCCCGCCGCCGACGACCATGGCGCAACGCCGCGCGCTGCCGGACATCGACACGTCGGGCCCCGATGTCTATGAGTCCGACGACCTTGGCGCCGCCGGCGCCGCCGGCCCGTCCGCCGTGCTGCAGAGCGCGGCCGCGGCCAACACGCTGCGCCACTTCTTGACCGTCGACGAGCCGGTCCATGCGCCGTTCGGCGGCAGCAGCGGACGGGGCGGCGCGGGCGGCGCTGACGACGCCGCTGCTGCTGCCAGCGAGAGCCCGACAATGCCGCCGGCCGGCGCACGTGGCGGCGCGCGCGGCGATGCCGAGGACGCCACGGACGACACGGACGCAATGGACGCCGGCGACCGCGTCGTGACACGCCGCCAGCCGGGCGTCGCGACGGCGCAGCAGCAGTTCGAGCAGCGGCTCGCGGCGCAGGATTTTTCGGGGCGAATCGGACAGGCCCGCGGGTGGAAGACGGCGCTCGACCACGGCGGCGGCAGTGGGCTGGCGAGCGCGCGGAGGGGCGGCGCGGGTCGCGATGATGACCCGCTGGTGCGGCTCGCCGCGCTGATGGACGCCACCGAGCGGCTCGAGCACGATCTGCAGAAACAGCCGCTGGCCCCGGATGTCGGGCCCGGCGACCCGGCGTCCGCCGCGTCCGCCGCGGCCACCGCCGACGCGGTCGCGGCTCTCCAGCAGCGCTTGAATCAGCTCGTCTCAGCCGCGCAGGACCGCCAGCTGAACCAGGTCCAGCAGAGCCTCGCGTCCTCGCAGCACCAGCGCCAGTCGCTGATCGCGCAGATGTCGGATCTGCTGGCCGCCGACACGCGGCCGTCGACGGCCACGGCGGCCGCCACGGTGTCGGCGCCGCCCTCGTCGTCCTCCACGGCCGTCGCGACGGCGCGAGACGGCGCGTCGGGCGTCACATACGAGGTCCACCTCGCTCGGGGCGGCATCGACCGCTGGGACGCGGCGCGGCTCATCGCGGTCGAGTCGCGTCTCCACCATCTCGAGCAAGTCATCGGCCTGCATCTCCTGCAGGACGGCCTCGGCTGCATCGGCGTCGGCACGGGCGGCGCGGGCGCCAAGGACGATGCGGCGGCGGCGGCGGCCGCACGGCTGCGCGCCCGCGATTTGACCCACACGATCCAGCGCGGCGGGTCGCTGGTGGGCGTGCTCGACCAGATTGAGGCCGAGCTAGGGCTGCTGACTAATCCGCGCGCGCTGGAGCAGGTGACGGTGCGCGCTAAGGCGGCCGCGGCCGAGCTCGAACGCCTGGCGGACCGCCGCAAGCGCCACCAGCAGGACCGCGTCTACGGCGAGATGGAGCTCCTCGGGGCGTCGCCCGTGCAGCCGCAGGCTGGGGCGGCGACGTCTGCGGCGGCGTCCTCCACCCCCGCGACGGCGCCGCCGGCGACGACGGCGACGGACACGCTAATGAGCGCGGAGGCGGCCGTCAAGATCGACAAGGCCTACACGCTGCTCCAGCGAGTCGACCACGTGGCCGGCGTCGTGCCGTCGCTGGTGGCGCGGCTTCACAGCTTGGAGCGGTTGCACAACGAAGCCGGCGTGTTTGCGGAGAGCTTGGGCCAGCTGCAGGCTGTGGCGGCCGAGGGCGATGCGGCGGACGCGGCGCTGCAGACGACGCTGGAGACCTTGCGCTCGTCGATGGCTGAGAACGATCGCCGCACGCGTGAAAATATGGCCTTGCTGGAGCAGCGACTGGAGAAGCTGCGGCAACATGTCGATCCCTCCTAGCCCTCGTCGAACCATCCTTGGTTCATGCGCTGGTCTACTCTCGCAGAGACGTCGATTGCCGGGTCGCATGTCCCACATCGATGAAGGGGTGGTATGCTCTGATCACGCAAAATAGTATAAAATAAAAAATGCGGAGAGCGATCGTGAACCTAGGCCGACGCAGGATTAGCTGGCACATATCACATATGAAGCCGCCACAGGGTCATAGTTTTGCTGGTGACCGCGCATCGTCAGTCTCATATTATCGCATATCACTGGACGCAAAACCCTGAACATCAGAGCGTGGGCCAAGCCACGCGTGGCCGCCGGCATGGTCGACCATGCCGGCATCGTCCGTTTCAGAGAAACGCTGCTGCGCGGCGTGGGCATCAAGTTCGGCCGAGGCGAGCCGGGCAGCACGCGTCGCTGGGGCCGCAGGGTCGCCGGCCTACACACCACCAGATCCCGCCACAGCAGAAGATCATGGATTCGTAGGGATCGCCAGAGCATAAGAAGCAGTCTCGAAAAAGGTGCACGCGTTCTCACCAATCGGACTCATCATCATCCTGTCCGCTTTCCGCCACGAGCCGACGCGTCGCGACATCTGGATACCCGACCGCGCGTGGGGCCATTGACGCCATCAGCACCGCCGCTTTCGTGCGTCATCGACTCCTTTCCATCCGTCACCTCGATCCATCGTCATTGCCACGATGTTCGCGCTGCAAGGCTACCTAGCGGGGGTGCTGATGGGCATCCAGCTGGCCGAGATGGCGCCCGAGTCGATGTGGTGGCCGTATCTGATGACGCCAGCGAACGAACTCCGCTCGAAGCTGACGTCGGCCGAGCGGTTCAGCGGCGTCGCCACGATGCGTGCGCTCGCGGCCACGCCCGACTGGAAGCTGTATCTGCTCATCACCGTCTACTCGCTGCTCGTGCTGCGCACTGCCGGCCAGTGGACGCGGGAGCGCCGCGCTGCCACCGCCACCGCCGCGCTCGCCGCGCTCGCCGCCGCCGGCGTCCATTTCATGGCCCTGATGCCCGCGCAGCTGCGCCTCGCCGCGTCGTCCGAGAAAGTCGCCGGCGTGCCCGAGCTGGCCCTCTGCGTCGCCATTGCCACGTGGCATCTCGTGCAAAGCGTGCTGCTGACCACGACGGCGTTCCTCACGATGCAGGACGAGATGCAGATCATCACGAAGAGTACGATGCCGCCGTCGGCGTCTGCCGGCGCCGGCAGCGGCATCAAGCCGCTGACCGAGGCCGATCTGCCGACGATCAACGGCCAGCGGCCCGTCCGCGCGAAGGAACTCTTTGCGAACACGCGCGATGCGCCCGCTGGCGCGGGACCCATGAACCCCCCGCGGCTCCGCAAGCCGACCAAATCCTAACGAACTTCCGGTTCCTGGCGATTCGCGAGACCGCGTCATCGCCAGGCCAACCATCGTATGAGGTAGAGATCCACAGAAAACCGAAATACACTGAAACAGAAAACAAAGAAAGAAATCGCGAAAGCGCATCGCCCAGTCGCGAGATCGCGACCGCGGAGAACGGGTCTACTTGGCATGGCGCTTGCTGCTGCGTGTCCCAGACGAACTGCCGGCGCCGGCAGCGGCTTCGGGCGCGTCATCCGCCGGCAGCGCGCGCTTCGCACGGCCCGACCGCAGGCCCGGCGCGAACCCGCCGTTCTCCTTCGAGTCCTGGATGAGGAAGGCCAGCTCGTCTTCAACATCGTCCTCGTCGTCTTCGCCCGACAGCGCCGCATCGTCGTCGTCGTCGTCGTCGTCGTCTTCGTCGTCGTCTTCATCATCTTCCTCGTCGTCGTCGTCGTCCTCAGCCGCCGCGGTCTCCGAGACCTTCGTGGCGACCTTCTTCGCCGCCGGCTTGGCGACCTTCGCCGCGGCGTCATCTTCATCGGCATCTTCAGCGTCGTCGGCATCGCTCGCGTCGGCGGTCACGTCGCCATGGGACGCCGCGGCCGTGGAAACATCGAACTCGTCGTCGTCGTCGTCGTCGTCGTCGTCGTCGTCGTCGTCCTGCGCGTCAGCAGCTGCCGCGGCAGCCTTGCCCTTGCCCTTGTTGGCGAGCGGGGAGGCCGCGGTGTGGGCATGGGTGTCGGGCTTCTTGGTGGGCGAGGCAAGCGCTTGCTTAGTGGGCGAGGCCGGGGCTTTCTTGGTGGGCGAGGCCGGCGCTTTCTTGGTGGGCGAGGGGGCCGTCACGGCACCGCCCGCGGTGGCCGTGGCAGGCGAAGTGTCGGCGGCGGCCGCACCGGCAGCAGGATTCGTTTCAACCGTCATGATGAATGCGTGTCGACAGGAGATACGCGGGGAGGATGAGAAAGATCAAGTGACAACCGTCGGGACAGCAACAAAGGAGAATGCGCGCTAAAATGGAGGAGCAAGGAGAAATCAGTCGATGGCAGAAAATGCAGTCGAGCAACGGTAGGGCTGAGGGTCGTCACGCGGATGGCAGGGTCCGCTCGTGGTGTGGGATGATGCACCATGTCACTATCGCGCGTCCCTCGCTGCCACGACGCGTTTCTGTCGACATGATGATGCCCGAGTGTCGCCGATGTGCGACGGCTTGCTGCGACGGTCTTGCCGATTTGCTCAATTGTGGCGTGGGAGGGTCCACGCCGTTGGACCTCGGCGCTCTCGCCCTAGCGATTCCGCTTGCTCGTGAACGCCGCCCGATTCGCTAGGGTTCGCTTTGTGGCGCTGCCATTGATGGGGCATACAGCATTGCTCCCCCAACAGCACCTAAGCCTCCTCAACCGCCGAGGGTCCCATCTCTCCACCGCAGGGGCTTCCATCCGCGCCGGCTCCTTCTCGCATTATACCGGCCTGCCCTACGACATCAGCATCCCTGCGGGTCCTCCGAGATCATCAGACTCGCGACATCATCATGCGACACGCATGAGCGTTTTATCGATCCATCAACGGTGATATCGTCAGGAGGGACGGATGAGCAGCCTACAGACCCGATCCGGTAGATGCCCAGGCTGAATCAAAGAGCGCCGCGAACTCGGTCCTGAAGGCCGGCGCCCGGCCCGAGGATGGCGGGTCCGTAGGCCGCGGCAGCGCTGGCCGCGCCGTCGCCGAGCCCGCCGACACCGATCCGGAAGGGTATGCTTGCGGTGCCGAGTATCCGGAAGGCGACGGGGACGGCGACGGGGACGGCGACAGCGACGCGCTCGCGGCGGTGGCCTGCGCTCGGGTGTGAGCGCGGTGGCCGGACCGCGGCCCGTCGGCCTCCCGGCCCCGGGCTGGCGGACGGCCAGCCTCGGCGGCGGCGGCGGCAGCGGCGACGGCGGCCGCGCCACGCGGCATCACGGGCGGCGGCAGCGGCTGCAGCCCGTCGACGTCCGCCAGCAGCGCGAGCGCCGCGACCGTCCCGGCGTCCGTGTTCGCCAGCAGCGCGTGCAGATCGACACTGGAACGCGCGTTGAGCGACGCGCTGAGGGACACGACCGTCTTGCCAGCGGCCATGGCCGTGTTGGCGGCGGCGGCGGCGGCGGCGGCGGCCGGGAGTCGGGAAGCCGCACTGGGCGGCGACGCCGACTGGATGGCGGCGTGCGTGGTCGCCGGGTCGCCGAGACGCGAGCGGCGGCGCTCGCGCCGGGCGGCGGCGGCGGCCGCGGTGCCCATGACGGGCGGCACCAGCCCCGCGGGCGGCGGGGCACTTGACCGCGACGCGGCCGGACCCGTGGGCGTCGGCGGCGTCCTGCGGCTCACGCTCGACGCCGCCTTGGCCGATGCTTTGATGACGCGCGGCGTGACTTCGAGCGCCGGGCCGTGGTATTCAAGAACCGAGCGGACGACGCGGCTCACGGCGGCTTTCGTGGCGCCGGCGCCGTCGCCTTCCGCCTCGGCGCCCGGCGTCGCTGCTCGCGCGCGCGGCTTCGTGGACGTCGACGGGACCGGCGGCGGCGGCGTGTTGTCCTTCAGACGGTGCGCCGTCGCCGTCGCTGCGGGCGATGCCGGCGGCGGCGGAGCCGACGGCGGGACAGCGGCCGGGAAGACCGACGCCCGCCGCGGCGCCGTCAAGGGCGTCCCTTCAGGCTTCGGCCCGCTAGACGGGCCGGCCGGCGCGGCGGTGGCCGGCGCGGGCTGGGCCTGGGTCGGGATCGAGGGCAGCGGCCGGCCACGTGGTGGCGGCGTAGGAGCCGGCGGCGCCGCGGTTGTGAGCGCCGTCGGCGCGGCCGCCGCCGGGAGCGGGGGCAAGGACGCCCGCGAATTCGCGCGCAGCGCGTCGCGCGGCGAGCTGGCGCGGTCCCGGGCGGGGTTGCTGCTGCCGTCGCCGCCGCCGCCGCCGCCGCCGCCGCCGCTGGCGCCGCTGCCGCCGTCCGCGGTGCGCATGGCGAGACTCTGCCCGCGGGCGGGAACATGGACCCCTGGCGGCGCGCCAGAGGAAGCGGCGCGCTCCTCGGCGGTCATACCGGTAAGCGCCGTCTCCATGACTTCCCAGTGCGCATGGATGGCGTTGAGCAGGTTCTGCAGCAGCACGACGCGGCGGAAGTCGGCGGTGCCGCGGTGCGCGAGCGTCAAGGCGCGGTTGAGCTTCGAGGTCGCCATGAACGCGAGACGGTAGCTCGGGTCAGGCGCCGCCATCAGCTGGCGTGCCGACGACGAGGCGGACGGGCTCGCGGCCCCGTGGCTCGACAAGGCGCTGAGCGACATCATCGACTTGGTTTTCGACGCGTTGGCGGCCTTGGCAGCCATGATAATGGCGGCGGCCGGCGTCGTCGTGACGACGGCGGCAGAAGCCGCACCCGGACCCACCGCGACCGCGGCCGGCGTCAGCGTCATGACGGTTGTCGCCGTCGTTGCGGCCGTCGGCGACGCCATCGACCGCCCGGGTTCCAGTCCGCCGCTGCTCTCCATCTTGGCGAGGGCCGAGGCGGTCTGGCGGATCGTGGGAGGCGACGCGGGCGGCGTAATGGTGACGCTGGGCCGCTGGGTGGCCACGGCCCGGGTCGACCTGGCATCGTGGCTCGGACCCAGGCTCGGGATGGGAATGGGTGCCGCGGCAGGCGTGGGCAGCAACGCCGTCGCGCGCTTGGCGGCGACCTCCTGGGACGGATGCGGCGGCCTCGGCGGATGCGGCGACGGCGGCGTGGTCGGCTCGTCGGCGGCGGCTGCCGCCTTGAGGGCACCCACGGGGCTACCGGCCAAGAAGCGGCTCGTGCGCCGCGGACTGATATGGATTCCGCCGGCCCGCTCCTCGATCGGCGTCGTGACGGCGCCGCCGCCGCTGAGACTGCTCATGGCCGCGGCGTGCACGCTGACGCGGAGATCGCGCCCGGCCTCGCTGCGCTTGCGCTCGTGGCGCTCCCGCTCGGACTCCCGGTCGCGCGAACGCTCGCGGTCGCGGTCGCGGTCACGACGGGACTTTCCATGGGATCGTGAGGACGACGACGACGGCGACGACGATGACGACGACGGCTCGCGCGATTCCTGAGGGCCGGCGCTCGGGGCGACAGCGGTAGCTTGGGCGCTCGCATGGAACGCCGACGGGAGGGCCGGCGAGGACAGCCGCGACGGCGACGGGGGCCACGAGGACGAGGGCGGGCTCGGCGCGACGTTCGGGCTCTGCGGGCTGCGCGGCGAGGCCCCCGGCGACCGCAGCGTCCTGATTCGCGGCACGACCACGACGTCTGTCGGCGGCGGGCTCGCGGCGTCCTTGTCGCCGCTGCTGCTGCTGCCACTGCTGGAGCCACCGTCCCGTGCGCCATGCCGCGGCGGCGGCGACGGCGGCCTCGTTCGCGATGGCATGGCTCGTGCCGCGGATGCCGCCGGGTCCAGGGCGGCGGGACCGGGCGCGCCGCTCGTCGAGCTCAGCGCGGGCGCCGAGCCGGGCCCGGCGCCCATGGCATGGGGCACGGCGAGGGGGTGCGGCGGCGGCGGCGGCGGCGACACGGACACGGACGCGCTCGTGCGGTGGTGCCTGTGCCGGCCGCCGTCGCTGCCGCTGCCGCGGCTGCGGCCGAGGTGCTGCGAGACGACGCGGGAGGCTTTGCTCGCGGCGGACGCGAAGGCGGCGGACGCCGTCGTGACGGCCGTGGCCGCCGCCGGCGCGGGCCGCGACGTCGACGGCGACGGGGGCGGCGACGGGGACGACGGCGCGGCTCCTGAGCGGACGTCGTGGGGACGGTCGTGCTGCGACGCCGTCGCCGACAGGCTGCCGCGGGCCGGCGGCGCCGGTGCATACGCGAGCGGGACGCTATGGGCCGTGGGCGACGCGGCGCTCGGGGACGGCGACGGCGACGGCGACGGCGCGTGATGGCCCGCCGCGGCCGCGGCCGCGGAGCGTGAGGACCGGGACGCCAGGACGGCGGCCGCCGCGACGGAGAGCGGCCGCGCCGCGGCGATCGACGCCATCGATCGCGACGAGGCCGCGGAGGCCGGGGGCCCGGCCGGGGCGACCGGGACGGCGGTCATCCGGGCGGAGGCCGCGGGCGCCGCCATGGCGACGGCGACGGGTCCGCTGTGGGCCGAGGGCGGCGCGGTGCGCGCGGCTCCGGCCATCAACGGGACGGCGGCGGCGGCGGTGGCGGCGGTGGCCGCCGGACAGTTGCGGACGCCGTGGGGAGAGTGCGGTCCCGAGCCGTCGGCGGAGCCGTCCGAATCGCTGCTGCTGCCGCGGGCGAAGCGGCAAGGAGGAACGCCGCCAGGGTGCAAGGCAAGGGCGGCACAGCTCCGGGGGTCCTGACTGCGTGATAGGCGGCGATTTCCGCGTGATGGGCGTCGGCTGAAAGGGACCAGGACCAGAGAACGACGGATGGTCCAGCACCTGGCGAGACGGTGGGACAAGATCGGTTTGGCACCGTTCAGGCCAAGAAGGGGAGGAACGGCGATGCTGGCCTGGCGAGAGAGACGCCGAGCCGTCGTGACGGAGCAGTGTGGGGCCGTGGCGAAGGCGCACGTCAGCCGTTGGCCTCGCTCTCGATTGATCAAGACGTCGCGCTCGCACGTCGGCTGGCAGAGAGGCCAGGATGGAGGCAGGCCCGTCGGCAGACAACCGAAGGAGGCCCGATGCCCCCCGTTGGGTCGGCTCGCTCGCTCGCTCGCTCGCTTCGAGCGTTGCGTTGCGTTGCTTGCTCGAAACCGCCGCGACGGGACCGGCGCCGCTTCGGTCTGGATGCTCGAGCCGCCGATGCCGCCGATGCCGCCGCCGATACCGTCGCCGCCGCCGCTACGGGTGACCCCGATGCCCGATGTCTCAGCGCGCTCTCCCCGTCCCCGCTCTCTCTCGCGCTTGCTCGCTCGCCGGCGACCCGTCCGTCTCGGCGGTATCAACGCCGACCCGCGCCGCTCCTCCGATCGCTTCCTGAGCAAGTGGCGCGTCGAGATCGAGTGGCCTGAGCGACGGCGTCACCTCCGGTCGTGCCGCGCGTCCGGCCGGTGGGCAGCGCTCGTGCTCCTCGTCGCCCCTTCCGTATCCCCGTGCGTCCGGCGCGCGTCCGTCGTGATCCCGCCGTGACGGCGGCTCGCCTGCGCGGACGCCCACGGACGCCCACGGACGCCCACGGACGGCGGACGGCGGATCAGCGGATCGAGCCGCGTCGCGAGCCTGGACCTGAGGCCGCCGCGGGCCGCCGCGGGCATGGCCGTGTCCCGTCTGGAGAAAGGCGCGCCGCCCGCGGTCACGGCGCCAACGGCGCCCCCGCGCGAGTATGAAATGGCCCAGCCGCCCAGGACGCCGCCGTCCGGACCCTCCCGCCACGGCGGCCGCGGCCGGCGCCCAGCGCCACAGCGGCCGGTTCAGCCGGCGAGCGCCACACTTTTCCCAGGGAATCCGCTGTTCCCACTCATTACCCGATGGGCACCCGCTTTGCCCCCGGCGATCGGCGGCCGGCCACGGCCGCCATGCCCGGCGCCGCCGACCAGCGCCGCCTTTCTCACCCTCGCCGGGCCGAAGGAGGAGGTGGCCCACCCGGCAGACCGTGTGCGCTCGGCCATGCCCGCACTCATGCTCCCGGAGCCCGTGACCCGGCAGCCCATGAGCGAGCCAGCACAGAGCCTCGAGTCGCCGTGACACGAAAAAATCATCGAACAAAGCAGAGCGGTATCGGCGGTGTCGACCGCCGAAGCCATAGCGCACGTCACGCCACGGCATGGTATGACACGGCATCGCGTGGCATCGCATGGCACATGCCCTGTCACAGGCCAGCGGGTGCATGGCGCTCAGCGTACGCGTGCAACCCACGTTACTACGCTGCGTGGTCCTCGCCTCCTCGGCCGTCGCGGACGCGCGCGGCCCCAACAGGCCTGGCTGCGACTGGTCGAACCCCGAAGCGAAAGCGGCGACCAGTCGACAGGCAACGCCAGCGAAAGCACGTACCACTTTCCCGTGCGACAAGATGGGCGGCCTTCCTCGGAAGCAAGCACGGGCAGATCATTTTCAGCCGCCGCTCCGTCTGCGCGGAGATCACCTCGCTCATACACGATATCGAGCCCTGCTTCCGGTTCCATGAGACGAAGGGATCGCGTCGCCATCATTGATGAGGATGGAGTCGAACACGGCGGGCCAGGCCGCCCCGAGCGGAAGTATGACCGACACCGCATCTCTCATCACTCCCAAGGATGGGGAGGCCATGCGCGTATCAGTCCAGGTTCACGTGGCTCGAGGCCCACGAGGCTCCAAAGGCCTCGCCGAATCTCCGACGCCGCCGCCTGACCACTCTCAAGCGACGTCGCGACCACGGGAGGGCGCACGCGCCGCCGTGCGGCGTGCCATGAACGCGCGTGCAACAGGGCCGCTGCCGCGTGCGCATGCCGCCGCCGCCGCCCATGGCATGCTCAGGCGAGATCGGTGGTCCCCATGATCCGCTTCGTGCGCCCCGCTGCCGCTGCCGCCGCCGCCCGTCCGCATGTCGCATGCCGACGCCGCCGCCGCATTAAAAGTCCGATGCTGGCCCCATCAAAGCCCCCCCACAGAACGTGTTGAGTGCCTGGCGGGGATCCTGCAGATGGGACCGTGATGAACCAGTCAGCGAGCCCACGTCGGAAGGCAGCGACGGCGGCGGCGGCGGCGGCGACGGCGGCATCGAAAGTGGTGGTGGTGGTGGTGGCAACGGCTCATGAATCGCCGCCCGCCGAATCGCCGCCGCCCGCGGCGGCGGCAGGACGCTAGCGATCACGGCGGCAGGACGGGCCAGGTCGGGTCCGGCCGGGATGGATGGGGGAGGACGTGGTCAGAGCGCCCAGTGCCCAGGATACCAGGGGTCTTGGAGCGGCTTCGTCGGTTTGATCCAAGGTGGAACTTGACAAAAGTCCAGCGTACGGCAGCATGCGTGGATCGAGTATACTCACGGACACGCCATCGCATCGTGCCATGGTACGTCGACCGGGTGAGGGTTCACCGCCGTACGTCTCACATCACCGTCAAGCTTGACGCCCAGCCGTCGACCCGCCGACATCAGATAAAGCGCCGTCTTTTTACAGCATCTGTTTTTAGATTTTTTTTTTCATTGGTAGCATTATCACATTCTTGCATGGTTTTAATGCGCATCCTCCACCTCTTGTCGCTTCGATTGGTGGTAAGATTCTTTCACGTCCGGGGGCTGGCCATCCTCCTGCGTGCTTCCCTCGTATGAGCATGTTGCCTGGATGTGGCACTTGGCCTGTAGCATGTGACCTGCCGTGGCCCGTTCGCCCCGTGGTGTGGCCGTTGTGATCGGGACTGCCACTGAGAGTGCTGAGTCGTCTTGGCCCGCGCCCCTTGTCATCTTTCCTCCTTACAGTCTCACAAGTGTGACATGGCTCATTTTAAATGGAGGAGACGGGTCAGCCGTTCCGTCGGATATGGACTTTCCATACTATGCTGGGCATATCGTGATGGTTCCCCGGATCAAATCTCCATCTCACGGCCGACGATGGTCGACGGCTGGAACGATCTACGCCATGCGGTGATTGCACGATGCCATCATGCATGTCCTGAGGTGGCCCGCGCGCCTTCTTGAGCATCCTGCGTGGTACATCTGCCGTTTGTCTTTCTAGCTGCTTATGGCCGGCCGGTCATGCCGCACATGCCAGTCATCACTGTCTCTCGCCCTGGGCGCTCACCGTTCTCTGTTTGTTGTTGTCTTTTGTTTGTCCATCCGGCATTGGTCCCCGGCGGCGATCGTTCCGATGGTTATCAATGCCCCCGGGGGCACCGGCTCGGCCTTCGGATCGACGGGGGATGTGGGGTGTTCCTGTGTCCCCGATGATGGCGGCATGGCCATAGCAGCCGCTGCGGGTTGACCTTGAGGAACCATCCTCGATCGGTTGGACCGTGCTTAACTCCCCTTGCGTTGCGGCTTGGACCCATACGTTTCCTCCTAGATCGCGCCATATCATCCGTCGCCGGGCGACAACGACGAGATCATCGCCCGTCGCCGATTCGCCGCTGCTCTACTGCTTCCGGCGATCCCGGAGTCCCGCCGGTGCTCCGACGCCGTTTGACCGACACGCGGACATCGGCTGCTGGGCCTGGCTGTGTTTGGCTGTGGCGCACCGCCGTCCCACCGGCTTCGTCCGCGCTACCGACCACGTGCGAGCCGAGCCACGAGCAGACCGCCGCCACCTGCCGCCCCTCCCTGTCGTAGCCGCCGCCGTCCAGCGCCGCGATGGATATTGCGTTCGTCGACGAGTCGGCATACGGGAGCCTGCCCGCAGGATCCGGCCATCTTGATGGCGCTCATGCCTGGGACCACCACGACCTCATGTTCGCTTGCGACACGTTGAACACGCTGTTCCCGACGGACTCTCCGCCCGATGTCGCCGATGCGTTGGCCAAGTATAGTTTCCCGGCCTCCATGAGTCTCGCCATGCCGCCGCCTATGGACTTCGACGCCCATGTGGCGGCCACGGCCGGGTCCGACCTCAGCGGCGCCGTTGTGCCGCCGTTCGCATCGGCGCCGACGACACCGCCCACCGACGCGACCGATTGGCTGCCGCCCGCAGCGCAGGCAACGCTCGTCGTGCCCTTGCCGCCCGTCAACAGCGTCCAGGGCCTCGCTCGCGGCCTCCGTTCCCGTCTGCAGCTCGCCATGCTGCGCCTCGAGAACCCGGAGCTCGTGTCGGACGCCGCCGCGGACGCCGCCGCGGACGCCGCCGCCGCGACAGATGCCATGGCGCCCATGGCGTCGGCTCTGCTGGCGGCGTCCGCACGGGCGTCCGCCGCGACCCCCGCAACATCAGCGATGCCTGAGGCTCGGGCCACCGAGGCTCCCATGACCTCGCCGCGCGGACCGTCGCACGGCGCGCTGGTTCCGTCGGCGACCACAGTGCGGCGGGTGAAGAGCAGGAAGGCGACCTTGAAGCACCAGGCCGCGCTCGAAGCGGCCGCGCAGCACCAGCAGCACCGGATGCACCACTCGGCGGCCGCGGCGCACGCGGCCGCCCATCCGATGGCCCCGTCGCCCCGGTTGTCGCCCATGCTGCCCCTGTACACGACGGCCGCTTCGACCTCGGGCGCCGCGCCGGCCGCGGAGGCCTATGCGCTGTCCGAGATGCAGGGTGGCCCGCCTTCGCCCTACCTCGTCACCTCGCACCCGCATCACGCGATGCCCATGTCCATCCCCATGCCCATGCCCATGTCGTATCCGTCCCAGCAGCTGCCGCACCCGCCACCGCACGCGATGCTGTACCAGCCGTATGCGACCTTCGACGGGTCGCCGCAGCTCGCCGCCATGCGGGTGCCGCATGAGGAGGGTGTGCTCACTGTCGGCACGAGTCGCCGTGACGTGGCGGCCAACGCCGACCAGCCGATCGGCACGGCCGGTCCCCTCTCACCGCCTGATTCCGCCAACGACGACTCGACGGTCCACGGCCCGAGCGAGCCGCTCGGGTCTCGGACCGGTGCCTCGCAGCGCAGCGGCCCGGACGCTGGCACATGCGTCGGGACGCCGCGCACGGGCGCTGCTGCGATGCCGCCGCATCCCGCGGCCATGACGCACGCCATGCGCGCCGTGTCCGCGCGGTCCGTCATGCCGCCGCACGCCATGACGCCGCCGCTCATGGCGGCCACGGCGCCAGCGATGCCCTCGCCGACCCATGGCGCCGCGCCACTCCCTGCGTCCGGCGCCGCACCGCCGCGGCCCGACGACGGGCGATGGGGGCCGTCCGCGGCCATGAAGCGGCATGCCAGCGGGGGCGGGCCCGCGGGCTTCCATACGCCGGAAGCCCTCGCCCGGCTGGACGTCGCGTGCGCGATGCCGGTGCACGTGATGCCGCCGCCAAGCCTCCTGACGGCCTCGCCGATGCCGGCGCCGGCCTCGCCGGCGATGCTGCCCGCCGGCACGCCGACGGCGGCCCATCCGCCCCTACTCACGGGCGACGGCGGCTACCCCGACCCGCACCACGGCATGACCGGCGTCATGGGGATGCCGATGGGCTTGCCGATGGGCATGAATCTCCCGGTGGGCATGCCCATGAGCATGAACATGCCCATGAACATGAACATGGGGGTGGGTGTCGGGATGCCGATGGGGATGCCGATGGGATTGCCGATGGACCCGTCGTATGCGTCGTATGCGGCGATGCACGGATTTCCGCTCGGAATGGGCCATGGCATGATGGCACCCATGCTGCCGCCGGGCAGCCATGACGCGGGCCTGCCGACGTCCGCGCCGACCGCGTTCGATCCCTCGGGCACCCCCATGGGAGCGCCATACTGGTCGGCGGCCGCGGTCGCGCCCTACCAGCGCATGTGGCAGCCGCTGCCCGCCACGCCCGTCGCCGCCGCCGTCCACGGCGCCGTGGGCTCACCTGCGACGCCACTCGTGCTCGGCACTTCACCGGCTGTCGTGCCTACTGCCCTCAGCCATGAGACGCTGGGCTCACCCGTGTCGGTGCCGGCGTCGGCGTCGCAGGCCGCCTATGACCGCGCGTCGCTGCCAACGCCGGCTCTCGCACCGCAGTCGCCGCTCGTGTCGTCGCCCCTGGGTCTCGCCACCGCCCACGGCCGCATCGAGGCGCCCACGACGCCGATGCTGACGCCTGTGACGGCGTCCGTCGTGCCCCGTGACGGCGGGATGGCGCCGCTGTCGCTCAAGAAGCGCCCGCGGCCTCCCAAGACTGCCGCGCAGCTGAAGGCACAGCGCAACAAGCGCCGCGAGAAGGCGCTCGCCGCCGCCGCCGCCGCTGCCGTCGCTGCGACCCAGGAGGGTGCTGCCGCCGCTGCGGCCGCGGACGCCGTCCCGGCGACGACGGCCGCGGCCGCGGCGGCGATGGACGCGACGCCCGCGGCGGCCGTGACTGACCGGGCTACAGCGGCGCCCGTGATGCCCCTGCTGTCGCCGTCAGCGTCGCCCGAGAACGTCGGCGCGATGCATGATGACGCGCTGCTGCAGGCGCTCGAGCAGGCGACGTACGGCGCATCCTACGGCGCCGCGTACCCGGCAGAGATGTTGCATGCGGGCTCGCCTGCGGCAATGGGGATGAACATGCCGCCGGGGCACGCGCCGGCCGCCATGGCGATGCACAGCCCGGCAGGCCCTGAGCCCGAGACGACGCCAGCGGCCACGACGCTCGCGGCGTCATCGACAGCGCCATCGACGGCGCCTGCCACGGCACTCACCACTGCCGAGGCGCCGGCGGCGCCTCCGGCCAAAAAGAAGCGCAAGAAGCACACGTCGGCGAAGGTCGGCAAGACGGCGCTGCGCGCGGAGCTGCCGCCGCCGCCGGCGTCGGGACCCCGTGACGCGTATGACCGGTCGTCGCTGGATCGCGCACCCTTCGAGATCCCGCCCTTCCTTGGGTTTGTCTCGCGGGGGCCGTCCGAAGCGATGATCCTGACTGCCGCGCCGGCGGCGGCGTCGTCGGCGTCAGCGGCACCGACTCCTGCGGTGGTAGCTGCCGCGGCGGAACCGGTCCAGGCGATGAGCCGCGAGATGGCATCCGCGCTGGCGGCGCATGCAGAGCGCACGATGGCCACCTGCGCGGGCGAGTCATGATAGAGATCCATAAAGAATACGGCGTTTAGAGCCAACGTCGAGCATGTGGTTCGAGCGGCTGCATGGGCGGCATGGGATGGCATAGGTGCATGGATTGGCACAGGCGCATGGACGGACATGGGTGCATGAGTCGGCTGGGTGGCGGGGTCCAGCTCGGAGAAATTCCTGCAAACATTGGGCGGAACTGCATCACGAGAAACGGGTCCTTCCCCAAGGGCCACGCGGTACTCCGCCCGTCAGCCGCGCGGGCCGCCGCGGCTGCGCCACCGATGTCTCGTCCCCAGCACGCGGGACGGGGCGGTGGTCATCCCACCTCGGACGCGTGTCGTATATCTTGCTGAAGGCATACTTGGCGCGATGGAATGCTGCGACCACAGCGAACTATTGCAGCGACTCGAGAAATGGACGTGACGGAAGAGGCACACGCACATGAGTCAGCGGTGGTCGCAGAGGATCGCTCGCCCTTGTCGCAGCGACGCGTGGGTGAGGGGCCAGCGGAGTGATCCACTGACTTTTGATTGCGCACACACACACCCTGCTTCGACGTCGTCGCGTCCTAGTGATCGTTCATACTCGCCTCTGTTTGCCTCAAGGTCGTGCCGACTACGGCCTCTTTGAGCCAATTCGCCTGTCAACGCCCTACCGCTTCGTGCAGTGACGGCTTGGCGCAATGACCTCCGGCAGGCGGGCCCCGGCGGGCCTGACGGTGGCCACGGAGCCGGCAGCCCAGTTTACCTTCAGTCACATCACCTTCACGGTGCCGGCGCGCGAGCTCCTCACCGACACGGTGACCTTTTACCAGCAGCTCGGCTTCATGGTCGTCTTCCGCGAGTCACAGCGCGTGTGCATGCACCTGTTTCCGTCGGCGGGCGACGTCGCTGCCGACGAGGAAGCGGCGCCGACGACAACGACGCTGCACAGCATGCCGGTGCGCGTGGCGCCGACGCGTCTGCCCTGCGGCACCTTCCATACCGCGGGGCTGACGATCCAGCTCGTCCTTGCTGAGGCCGCCTCGGCGTCCGCGTACGACGCCGACGCGGCCCACCAGCGCATCGACACCATTCGCGCGCAGCTCGCCGCCGATCCGGACCGCGTCCTCATGAGCGATCGCGTGTCCTGGCTTACGTTCGGGTGCACCGACATCGACCGCCTCGCGCAGCTCCTGGACGCGATGCAGATCCCGACCTACCGCCCGAACCACGGCGCCGTCGGCGTCGACGACCCGAGCGCCGTGGCCGCGGGCGCCGCGGGCGCCAACCTGCTGTTCGTGCTTGACCCGCTCGGCCAGGTCATCGGGTTCTCGGTGGGCACGCCGGCGTGGTCCCACCGCGCCGCCCTGCCCGCGCTGCCGCTGCCGACGCGCGCGGGCACCCCGATGCAGACGCCGCTGCACCCCAACCGCCCCATGACCCCCATGACGGCCACCAGCTCGCCGTCCGAGGCGGCGGCCGCGGCGATCCGGGGCGCAGCGCCGCCCCACGGTGCGAACAGCGCCTCGGCGTCGCCGTCGGCGCCCATGCCCGGCAAACGCATCGGGATCCTGACGAGCGGCGGCGACTCGTCCGGTATGAACGCGGCCGTCCGCGCCGTCGTGCGCGTCGCGCTACAGCGCGGATGCCGTCCGTACATCATCCACGAGGGCTACGAGGGCCTCGTGCAAGGCGGTAAGCTGATCCAAGAGGCGCGGTGGCAAGACGTCCAGGGTCTGCTCGCGGTCGGCGGCACGGTCATCGGCACGGCGCGCTGCAAGAGCTTCCGCGAGCGCCACGGCCGCCTCGACGCGGCGTGCAACCTCGTCCAGCGCAAGATGGACGCCCTCGTGGTATGCGGCGGTGATGGCTCCCTCACGGGCGCCGATCTGCTGCGGTCCGAGTGGCCGAGCCTGCTGGAGGAGCTGGCGGCCGCCGGCCGCATCGAGCCGGACGCCGCCGTGACGCACGGCCACCTCTCGATCGTGGGGATGGTGGGCTCGATCGACAACGACATGTGCTCCACTGACCTGACGATCGGCGCGGCTACGTCGCTGCACCGCATCTGCGAGTGCCTCGACTCGCTGTCGTCGACGGCGATGTCGCACCAGCGCGCGTTCGTTGTCGAAGTGATGGGCCGCCATTGCGGCTGGCTGGGCATGATGGCGGCCATCTCGACGGGCGCGGACTGGGTCTTCCTGCCGGAGTGCCCGCCGCCGCTCTGCGCCGAGAAGTATGGCGAGGACTGGCAAACCGAGATGTGCGACCGGCTCTCGCAGCAGCGGTCTTCGGGCAAGCGCATCACGATCATCATCGTTTGCGAGGGCGCTATCGACACGAACCTGCGGCCGATCCGCGCCGAGGACATCAAGACGTGCCTCGAGTCCCGCCTGCAGCTCGACACGCGCGTCACGACGCTCGGCCACATCCAGCGCGGCGGCACGCCCTGCTTCGCCGACCGCTACGTGGCGACCGTGCAGGGCGTCGCCGCCGTCGACGCGGTGCTGCGCGACACGCCCGACACGCCGGCGCCCATGATCGGCATGCAGCAGAATGAGGTCATCTCGACGCCGCTTATGGAGGCCGTCCGACTCACGCGCCAGGTCGCTGACCACATCAACCAGCGCGACTTCCCGAAGGCCATGCAGCTGCGCGACCCGGGCTTCGCCCGCGGGTTCCGCCAGTACATGGCGCTCACGACCGAGGACGAGGGCCACCACATGAAGCCGTCCGCAGATCACGGCCTCGTGCCGCTGCCCATCGCCGCGGGCGCCGAGCGCGTCCGCATCGGCATCATCCATACGGGCGCGCCCGCCGGTGGCATGAACGCCGCCACGCGCACCGCGGTCCGCATCGCGCTGAAGCGCGGCTACGAGCCCGTCGGCATCCACAACGGCTTCAGCGGCCTTGTTCGCGACGAGGTCCGCCCGCTCACGTGGTCCCAGGTCGAGGACTGGCAGACGCTCGGCGGCTCGCAGCTCGGCACCAACCGCGACCACCCGCGGCCGTTCGACACGATGGACGAGGTCAGCCCCAAGGGCATCGACGCCTACGTCGATCTCGGTCAGATCGCCTACAGCTTCCAGAAGCACCGCATCGGCGCGCTGCTCATCATGGGCGGCTTCGAGGCCCTGACCGCGGAGCTGACGCTGTCCAAGGCGCGCCGCCTCTTCCCGGCGTTCCGGATTCCAATGATCCTGCTGCCGGCGACGGTGAGCAACAACGTGCCGGGCACCGATTTCTCGATCGGCACCGACACGGCGCTCAACGTCATTGTGCAGTCCTGCGACCAGATCAAGACGAGCGCCAACGCGAGCCGCAAGCGCGTCTTCGTCGTCGAAGTCCAGGGCGGCAACTGCGGCTGCCTCGCCGTCCTCGGCGGCTTGGCCACGGGGGCCACCGCCGTCTACACGCCCGAGCAGGGCATCAACCTCCGCCGGCTGGACACCGACGTCCGCCATCTGCGCAACAAGTATGCCGACGAGGACGCGAAGGGGCTGCCCAACGAGGGCCGCATCATTCTGCGCACCGAGAACGCGAGTAAGACCTACTCGACCGACCTCGTCGCCAAGATCCTCGAGTCCGAGGGCCGCGGCCAGTTCGACGCCCGCACCACCATCCTCGGGCACCTCCAGCAGGGCGGCGTCCCCTCGCCGCTCGACCGCGTCCGCGCCACCTCGCTCGCTGTCGAGTGTGTCGCATGGCTCGACAACCAGCTGCGCCATACCCGCACCGCTTCGGGCGCCGCCGCGCGACCCTACGGTGTCCTGCCGCAGCCGCACCGTGCCGACGCCGACACCGACGCCGACACCCTCCGCGTGCCGCTCGCCGCGGCCCACGTCGCGCCGCACGTCGCCGACGCGCTCCTGATGGCCAAGCCCCCGCAGCAGCCGCACGGCTCGGCCTCGTCGTCGTCGTCGTCGCCGGCGCCGCCGTCGCCCGCATGGCCGCCGCGCGGTCCGACGCCCGCGCCCGACGAAAGCGAGGCCCAGGCGACGGCGGACCTGCAGCGACACGCGCCCGCCAAGCCGGCGCCACAGCCGGCTACGGCCGCGCCGCAGCCGCCCGAGCGCTTCTCGCTCGGCTTCACGGGCGCCGACACGAGCGTCATCGTCGGCATCCGCCGCGCCGAGATCTCCTTCATGAACATCGAGGAGGCCATGGCCCGCGCCGACGTGCGCAAGCGCCGCCCGACGGACTCCTGGTGGGCCAAGCTCGGCGACCTCATCCGCACGCTCGCCATCTCCCAGCCGGGCGCGCCGGTCCCCGATATCTGGGCCTCCGGCTAACGGACGCCTCTCGCATTTTTCTTTTTGATGATGTCATTCGTGATTGTAATTGTTTTTTTTTTGGCGACGACGACGACGCTTGGCATGGCCCCCACGCTGTTACGTCGTCGCGTCGGGGGTCGACCGGAGAATGGTCTCGAAGGCGTCGAGCACCGCCGAGAGGGACAGACCGACGACGTTGTAGTAGCAGCCGTGGATGCCCGCGACGAGACAAGCACCGAGGCCCTGGTAACCGTAAGCGCCCGCCTTGTCCAGCGGCTCGCCAGTCGCCACGTAGGCCGCGATCGCGTCGGGCGCCAACGGGCGGAACGTGACATGCGTCCGCGTCACGGTCGCCACGAGCTCGGCGTCCGCGCCGCCGGCCGGCGACGGCAGCTGCCGCACCACGAGCGCCGTCAGCACCTCGTGCGTCTGCCCGGCGAGCGCCGCGAGCATCGCCCGCGCATGCGCCGCGTCACGCGGCTTCTCAAGGATCCCGAGCGCGTTCCCGCAGACGGCCGCGTCCGCCGCCGCCCGCGCCGCCGGCGGCATCACGACGACCGTGTCGGCCGTCATGACGAGCGTCGGCGTGCCGCGGGCGGCCTGCGCCGCCGCCGCCTGGGCGCGCTGCGCCGCGTCGGCCTGCAGCGCGGCGGCCTTGAGCCGTGCCGTCGCGAGGACGTACGCGTCCGGCGCGGCGTACTGCGCCTTGTCGAGGTCTTCGTCGCAGTCGGGCGACGCGACGGCGTAGTCGATGCCGAGCGTGCTGAGGATCTCGCGCCGCCGCGGCGACGTCGAGCCCAGCACGAGGCGGTACTGCGCGGCGAGGGCGGCGCCCACCGGATGCGTCATCCGTGGCGCTGGTGCAGACATGGTGGTCGGTGGAGCGCGCGCGACAGCGGTCGAAGGCGTCCGTCAAGAGCGAGGGGGGTGCCGTTCTCGTCGGCGTGGAGACCCTGCGGTCGCATCAAGAGCAACAATGCGTCCGCTGCATCCATTCACACGCGACGGGGGCCACCGGATTGGCGTGATCCGCGCGCCTCCCCCCACACATGAGCTCGTGCGGTTCTTTGAGGGGGTCGGTGTCGGAGATCGCCCACGAGCGGTGTCGCCGCCACGAAAGGGGTTCACGCGGCGAGGGTGCAAGGGCGCAAGGCGGGCGCGACGGCGTCCCAGCCGACCGCCCGCCCACGCGCAGAGAGGAGGGGGCGCCCCCGCCCCGCGGAACACTGCGTGGCGTTCAGGATCGTCGCGGATGGCTGCGGCGCCGACGGCCGGCCTGTCGCGCTTTCCGAGGCCGCACCCCCGGCGCGCGGGCCGTCGGCGACGGCGGCGTCAGGGTGCCTGCGGCCGACGCCGGCGCCGTCTCGAGTGTCTGGGTGGACGCCGCACCCGCGGCGGCTTCGTCCGACGAGGGCGTGTCGGGGCCATGGGCCGTCGTCGTCGCGTCCCGATCGAGACCGGAGGCCGGGGAGGACGCCGCATCGTCGGCGTCGTTGTGGCCGTCATCCCCGACGGAGGGCGTGACCGTCATCCGGAAGGTGGAGCCGTCCTCGCGCGCTGCAGCGCCTACCGGGAGAGGCGCTTCCATGGGCGTCGCCAAGGAAGCCGCCAGGGAAGCCGCCGTGGACGCCGCGGTGGACGCCGTCGTGGACGCTGCCGTGGACGCTGCCGTGGACATCGCTGTAAACGGCCCGATCGCGACGGCGTCCGTCCCTGGTGCGTGGGCGTTCAGCAGCACGGCGTGCTGCCACTCGGGGCTCGGGCCGACCAGAATCCCGCGGCCAGCCGTCTGCCCGACGTCCTCCCAGTCGGCGTCGAGCGGCACGAGCGGCTCGCGGTCGGGGCGGGCTTCGGCCGCGGGCACCCGCGGGAAGAGCGGCTCCAGCTCCATGTCCGAGACCGACACGAGCTCGGTCGGCGCGCCCGAGAGCTCCGACGGCACGGACCGCGTCGCGCTCGTTCCTGCCGACGACGGTGTGTGGGTCCGCGTCGGGGGTGGCGCTTGCTGCGGGTGCGGGTGCGGGTGCGGGTGCGGATGCGGATGCAGCGGCGGGTGCGGGTGCGGGTGCGGGTGCGACGCGCGGCCGACAGCGAACGGGGGAGGATCGACCACCGCCACCGACGCCGTGAGTGCCACGACCGCGGGCGCCGCCGCCATCGGCGCCGTGGCCGGCACGGCGGACGCCACGGGAGACGGCGCACGGACGGCCGCCGCGATGACCCCGGCCGGGGCGGTCGGCGGCGAAGGCGAGGGCGACCGCATCGGCATGCGCGCGGGCGGCGGCGTGTGTGTCGACGGCGGTCGGATCAGCAACGGCGGCGCGGCGGCCGCGGGCGCCGAGAGCGGTGCGGCCATCCGATGCGACGGCGGCATGGCCGCCGCCGGAGTCTCCCAGAACGCATGAAGTCGTGGCAGCGCCGTGAACCGGCCGCTCGGAGCCTCCGTGTCGCGCAGAGGCCCCGCGATCGTCTCAAGCGAGGACGGCAGCTGGTGCGCAATCACGACGGGCTCCTCGTGGTGCACGGTCGGGCGGACCGTGAGCAACGGACGACGGTCGCCTACGCCCCCATCGGCGGCATCCTCCGCGCCGCGCCGCTCGTCGCGCTCGTGGCGGGGACGCCCTTCAACGGCCGCGGCGTCCTGGAGCGCCATGAACGCGTCGTGCAGACAGCGCCGCGGCGCTTCGACATGGACGGCCGGAGACGGCTGCGACATGGGCGACGGATCGACCGACGTGAAGGCCGGCGAGGGGCCCTCGCTCGCGCCATCGCCGTCGGCGTCGACGTCATGGGAGTCTGCCGGCTGCCCGGGTCCGCGCGCCGGCATGGCCGGGCGGGCCAGCATGCTACCGATGGAAGGGCTCCAGACGGCGGACTCGGCCCGAGCATCGTGCCGCGGTGACGGCAGGGAGGTGACGGGGCTTAGCCGCGGCGCGTCCGGCACCGACAGCGACGTCGCGACGGACGCGGCGTCGGAGACCGACTCCAGCAGGAGCGTCTCGTCCACGGCGAGCCCCGGCGGGAGCCAGCCGCTCCACACGCCTACGGCCGCCAGGTCGCGCAGCAGCCGCTGGTTCTGCTGCCGCAGCGCCGCCACGTGGCGCTCCGCGGCGCGGAGACGCTGCTGCAGCGCCCCCTCCGTGTCCGTCGGCGCTGCGGGCGCCGTCGCCGTCGTGAGCGACAGCGACCGCGGCCGCGTCCCGCGTCGCCGCGCCGCGGATGTGGCGGCGGGCGGGGCGGTCGTCTGCGTGGCCGCCGACGCCGACGGGGGCGGCGATGCCGACGCCGGGGTAGGACTGGCGGGATCCGGGGCGGCGCGGGCGGTCACGCCGGCGGCGGCGGCGGCGCGGGCGCGGCGGTCGGCGACGAGCCGCCAGACGACGGCGAGGTGCCGGAGCGAGAGGTGGTGCACGAGCCGGGCGAGGCGCAGCGCGGCGCGGCGCAGCAGGCGTGGCAGCGACGGCGCCACGACGCGGACGAACCGCACGACGCGGTGCGCCACGTAGGTGCGCGCGACGGCGGCCGCAAGCAGCGTGGCGATCCAGGCGCCGTGGCGCGCGGTGCCCGCGAGCAGCGCCGCGGCATCACGACGCATCGTGTGCAGCATATAGCGCACGGTGGCGAGCACGGCGCGCGGGCCGATGCCGGACGGGACGGCCGCGGCCATCAGCGCCATGACGGCGGCGGCGCCTGCGAGCGGCGCCTGCGGACCAGGCGTTCCCGCTGCTGATGCCGCCGCTGTTGCCGAAGGCCATGCAGCGACCCCATGCACGGCGATCGGCGGGGAGAGCGGCGACCGCGGCGCCAGAAAGAGCGGCAGCGGCGACCACGGCGACACGGCGGCGAGCGCCGTGTAGAGGGCGACGTGGTGCGGGGTGGGCGGATGGTGGGTGAGCTGGGCGCGGATGAGGTCGATGACCATGTGCAGGTGGCGATGCACGGCGCTGGCGGCGTGGGCATCGGCATTGGCGGCGGCGGCGGCGGCGGCGGCGGCATCAGCGGCGGCAGCGGCGGCAGCGGCGGCGGCCACGTTGATGCCGTCGGCGGTCAAGGGCGGGCCGCCGGTGGCGGGAGAGGCCCGTGGCACGGCTGGCCACGGCATCGTCGCATGAGCCGCTCGCGGACGGACGAGGACGAGACGCGGCACGGATCAGGGAGCGCATGGAAGCGATGCTTGGCCGCGAGGTCTCGTCGTGCGCCACGAGGCGGATGCTGCAGAGACGTGGGACGGCGCGGCGGAGCGGCACCCCGAGGTCCACGCCGTCTGATGGAGCAGCACGCGGTCCCGCACCCCGACGCCGGGGACGGTCGATGCCGCGCGGGGGCGGAGGCCCCTCCGCGATCTGCAGACGTCGGGAGGCGACGGAAGGCCGCGGGGCCTCCGACGCGAAGGAAGCGTCCGACGGCGGCGGCGGCGGCGGCGGTGGTGGTGGACGGCAGGATGATCGGCGTCCCGCGCAGCATCCATGACGGCGCTCGAGCATGATGTCGAGCCAGGCTGTCAAGCGGAAGCGGAAGGGTCGGACGCGATCTGAGCGAATCGCGGAGGGCGCCACAGTTCGGCGAAGGCGGCGACGGCGACGGCGGCGGCGGCGGCGGCGGCGGCGGCAGCGGCAGCCCTAGTAGCCGTGGCGGGGCCCCGGCGGCGGCGCCTTGACATCACGTGCCGACGGCGCGGCGGCGAGCGGCACCGCGGCCGTTGAGAGTCAGCTCACAACTCAGACCGTCGCGTCGATCCTACACGCGCTTGAAGGGTCAAGGGCCGACGTCCGATCCGTGCGATCGCTATGAGACATCCTACGAGATCGCCATCGGTATCAGCATGCGCTCGCATGTCGTCGCGCTGCTCGTCAGCTTTCGCTACACCAGGGGTGGCGTGTCATGGGAACTCCATGATAAATCAGTGTCCTTGGCGGCCACGAGAATGTCCATGAGTGCATGGCATACGCCACATGTTCTTGACGTATCGACATTCGAGCGCGTCCATGGTGAACGAGTCCTTCAGGCCGCTGCACGTGCATGCACGAATGGCATGAATCATGGCGTGGTGCCCCCTAGTCTAGCTGCCAGAGCGAGCTCTGGCGGCGCCTCATCCTCCGGCGTCCGTGGTCGTTGCCGACGGCAGCAATGACGATCCTCGCGTATGGTGATGTGCCTCTCGCGACACGACGCGAGGCAGCGCGCAAGCGGCACGCGTAGTCTTGCAGTTGCCGACGTCTCTCGATCATTTACCGACGGCCTGCGCCACCTGCGCCACCTGCCCAACCCGCGTCGCTGGACTCGCGGTCGCCCGCCGCGGCGCTCCCAGCCCGATGGCCGACCCCCTTGGCTGCTCCGCCCGTATCGAACACCCGCATGGGTGCTAAGCGGCCACGATTGGCAGCCACGCCCACGTGCCGCCCTCACCGCAGCGGTGTCCACGGCTTTCGGCGGTCCAGCGTCCGTCACGGCGAGACGTCGCTATACACCGCTGTTTGCGCGCCGTGCGGTGCGTCATGGTTAAACGCATGCGAGACTCTGCGATGGCAGGACCCCAGCCCGAAGTGAAACCCCGCTCCACCGCTCCACTGCAACGCCTCTGTCCGGGTCCCGACGACGGTGCTGGCGCTCATCGCGTTGACCAGACCCCCACCCGACTTAGCCCCGCTCCGGACGCCGCTGCGTGATCCTGCTTGTCGCTTGTCGCCGGTCCCAACGCGCTTCGTGACGGCGCGTTCTCCACGAGAGCCCGAGAAGCCGTCCCCCCGTCGGCGCACTCAGAAGCCGACCATCGGCGCCGCTTCGGCCGCGACTGCTCGGCAAACCCTTCTCCGCCCTGCGGCGATCCTCCCGTCGACGTCGCAAAGAGACGCACGATGCGGAACCTCGGCCGGCACTATGACACGGGCAAGGCCCTGATTCGCATGTCATGGCACCCGCAAAACCTGTACAACCTGGCGCAGCGCGTGCGCGCGCCGGACCTCTCGCGCCACACGGTCTACCAGAAGCGGTGGGCGGCCAAGAAGGAGCTGCGCGCGTACCACGTGCCGCACATCACCGAGAAGCAGATGCTCAACCGCCACACGCCGCTGCGCCTGCCCAACCGGCAAATGACCGCCGCCGAGCGTGAGCGCATGCCGCCGCTGCAGTCGGCCGCGTTCGCGGAGCTCGAGCGCCGCGTCGACGTCGTCGTCTTCCGCTCCCACTTCGCGAGCTCCCTCACGCATGCGCGCCGGCTCGTCCAGATGGGCCAGGTCACCGTCAACGGTCACGTGACGCGCTTCCCCGCCCAGCGCCTCGAGGACGGCGACATGCTCGGTGTCAACCCGGCGTCCGTGCCGACGCTCGCCAAGACCGTCGCCGCGCCGAACGCGGCGCGCGATTTTGTGCCCGTGCCCTTCATGGCGCCGTGGATGTTCACGCCCGACTACCTCGAGGTCGACTATCCCACGTGCACGACCGTGCTGCTCCGCTCGCCGCTGCCGCAGTCCGGCCGCATGGAGATCCCGAGCCCGCTGCCACCGACCTTCCACCAGTATGCCTACCAGTGGTACATCAGCAAGCGCCGCCGCCAGACCTACGCCCGCAACCCGCCACGCATCGTCGTCAGCGCCCAGCACCTCCACCTCAAGCCCAAGGTCGCGTTCCGCTGGCGCCAGACCCAGGACAAGCTCCGCGAAAAGAAGCTGCTGGCATGGACCCATCGTACCGTCGCGGCCGCCCACGACAACGCCGAAGGCCCGACGTCGACGCGCACGAGCACTTCGTCGTGACCGCGGAACTCTCCCCCATTAACTCCTATTATATTATTCAACTCTCGTTCTCTCTCTCTCTCAAACTCACTCACAAACTCACTCACTCACTCACTCACACTTTTGAACACGGTCAGAAGCGGCACGCGTCACGGATGCTTGAGGCACGTGATTCTTCCCCTCCCGGATGTCGGGTTCCCGTTTCATGTATACTTGATAGACGCATTCCTCATTCGCACGACACTAGTACAGGGCGGTGACCTTCGATTTCGCTTGTGCCTCGTGGCTGTCCAGCTTGACCTCCAGCAGCCGCCGGAAGGACTGGAGCATGTTGACCTGGCGCAGGCCCTGCTCGTAGGTCACGGGCGCCGCGGGCGCCTCGGCGCCGCCTTCGGCCGGCGCGATCGGCATCCCGCTACCCGCGGCAGCGGCCGCCGGAAGACGCGCCGCGCTGGGGTCCTGGAGCCGCAGCGCTTCGCGCTCGGCGGCACGGAGCGCCGTCGTGTAAGCCTCGCGCAGCGTGGCGGGCTCGCCCGAAGACGACGACGCGGCGGCGCCGCTCGCGTGGCGCGTGTGCCGCTGGTGCGCGACCGCGTGCGGGTCTTCGCGGGCCTCCCTCGCATACGCGCGCACCTCCTGCGCGACTTTCTCGCTCCACAGGCTCAGGACGGCTTCGCGCGCCGTCGCGGCCGCCAGCCGGTTCTGGTGGGTCTGGAGCTGGGCGCGCGCGGCCTGCAGGTCCTGGTCCAGCCGCCGCCCCGTCGACCCGAGCCCGCCGCGCATCGTGCGCAGCCGCCGCTGCGCGTCCGCCCGGGCCGCCTCGAGCGCCGTCAGACGCGTGCGCGCCGCGTACCGCGCCTTCACGAGCGGGCGCAGCTGCGCCGACTGCCGCTGGTGCTCGGCCAGCAGCTGCCGCACCGACTCGTACAGCTGCTGCCGGCGCTGCAGCATCTCGGCGGCGCTCGCCATGACGGCCGTCGTCGGGCGCAGCGGGCCGTCGCCCCCGAGCAGCCCGATGCCGTCGCCGGTTGCTTGGCCGCGCAGCAGGGCGCCCATGTGGTCGCGCACGCGCTGGCCGACAAGCATCGCCGTGCGGTCCAGGATCCCGCCCTCGATGTCGAGCGCCGCGAGCTGCGCCTTCGTGTCCTTGTAGGTCCCGCTCTTAGCCCGGAGCTGCGCCACATAGGTCTTGAGGTCCGCGCCGCGCAACACACGCTCACTCAGCGTCAGCGCCGCCTGCTTCTCGGCCAGCTGGGCCCGCAGCAGGGGCAGCGACGCTCCGGCGGGACGCTGGCCCGCCCCATCCATCGCGTCGGACGCATCGGCGGCGGTCCGCTCCAGGTCGGCGAGCTGCGCTTGCAACGCGGCCTGCTTCTGCGCCAACGTCTCGACTTGCTTGCGGAACAGCGGCGTCGGGTCCGACTTGGCACGCAGCTGCGTGAGCTGGGTCTGCATGGCCGCCACGTGCTGCTCGGTGGCCTCGAGCTGGGCCCTGATGTCGTCGGGGTCCGTCGGCAGCGCGAGTGCCGCCGAAGCCGCGGCTGCCTGGCCCGAGGAGGCCGAGGCGGACCGCGCGGATGCGAGCGCCTGCAGCCAGCGCCGCTCGGCCGTGCGGTCGGCCATCACGGCCGCGAGCCCGTCGGGGCCGGCCTTCGCCTCCAGCTCCGCGCTCTCGGCCTCGAGGCTCGCCATCAGCTTGGCGAAGTCGAGCTGCCCGCTCTCGGGCGCTGGACCCAGCGCCTGGGCCTGCCGCGCGACTTGCTCGAGCACTGCGTCGCGCCGCGTCACGACGTGCTGCAGCGTCTCGCGCTGGCGGGCCTCGTGGCGCGCGGCCGCCTCGCCGCGCTGGATCTCGGAGCGGAGTTTCGCGATCGCCGCCGCGTACGCCGCGTGGCCCGGCTGCGACGTCACTTCTTCGGAGAGTCGCCGCACGCGCTGCTGCAGGTGCTGCTTCGTCGCCTCGAGGCTTTGGACGTCAGCGCGCAGATCAGCCGCGACGTCGGCGGCGCGCGCGCGCTCCGCGAGCTGGTGCACGGCGCGGAACCGCGCCTGCGCCTCCGACAGCTGCGCCTCCAGCTGCGAGGTCGCGGGGCTCGACTGCCGCACGGGTTCCGGCACCGCGGGCGCGGTCAGGAAACAGCCCAGGTAGGCGCGCTTCGCGTGCGCGTCGGGCTGGCGCAGGAGAAACGCCAGCACATTCAGCAACGTCGTGCGGTCCTGCTCGAGCAGAAGCGCCGTGAGCCGCGCGCTGTCCGCCAGCGCCGGGGGGAACCGCAACAGCCGCAGGAGCTCAGCACGGGCGTGCGCGCGCGCCTCGGCCTCCAGCATCACGCCCGACGGCGCCGCGCCCTCCGCGCCGTCGGCGGCGTCGTTCCCATACGTCGCGCTCGCGGCCGCGCCGGCCAACGCGGCCGCGCCGGCCGGCGGCGCGGGACTCAGCGGCGACATGCCGCCCGGCGCGTCCGTCAGCCCGAGCGCGATCGTCAGCGCCTCCACGAGCGAGCCGCCCGCGCCGCCGCCGCCCAGCAGCGGGTCGTCGGACCCATGCGTCGAGCGGTCATTGCTGAGCGCGTGGCCGTCGAGGTCGCGCGGGGACGCGGTGTCGCGGACGCCGCCGCCGTCGTGCGTGCCCGCCGAGTCGGCGCGCGCGCCGTCAGAGCCGCCCTCGGGGCCCGCGGCGTCCGCGGCGTCGCCGGCGCCGCCAAAGAAGGGCCGTCCCGTGGGCCGGACAAGGAGCCGCGCCAGGACGCGCTCCAGAACATCGGCGATGCGGGCCGTGGACCAGTTTTCGTGAAGCGCGAGAAAATCGACGCGCGGGTAGCCGAGGGGCGGGAGGCGGAGCCGCGCCGCGAGCTGCTTGAGCGCGAGTGTACTGAGCGGCGGCAGCGGGAACAGCGTCGCTGGGCCGGACGGGCCGCCGCTACCGGGTGAGAGCGGCGAGGCCGCATCAGTCGGGCTCGGTGTCGAGGCCATCGCAGCACGGAGGAGCGGCACGAGAGGTTGGCGAGCCGATCGGCGGTCAAACAGTCACGGAGCAGTGTGCCTGGTCCGTCGCCGGTACGTAGACCATCCAGAGCCCGCTCCAGTTGATACGGGCAAAGACGACGGGAGATTGCTTGCGCTGGTCGACGGCATACCTCGTGGCACCATGCACGTATCCTCGCAGGGTGAACGACGTGCAGGCGGCATCGATTCTAGCAAGTTTTGTGCGACAGGCGAGCGCCGCTTCGCAGGCGCGGCCGTGCCCGCCAGATCTTGGCGGAGCACCCGGCGGGCCCCCCTTCGTGATCGCCCTTTCCTTGTGCTGGCGCGTCGGGGGCAAGCGCGCCAGACGCCCGCTCAGCAAACAGGGGGCGAGGCGGCATATGTGCATTGCGATGATCCGGATCGTCCTCCCAGCCATCACCGTCACCCGTACGTACGCAACAGCACAGCGACTGGTATGCCGGGACTGAAACTGATAGATGGCGTGGTGAGTTTGGCTGAAGTGGGTCGGGCTTGTACCCACCACGACGATGTCTTTTCAACTCAATCAGGATTCACATTAAGTTTATGTTCAGCGAGATTATTTGAAACAAACCAACAAACCATATGACAGGGCATGGATGACACATAGTGATTGTGAGTACAAAAAAGTGTGATTCCGCTCATCATTGATTGTTTTGGCTCAATGCCCATCTCTTGCCGATGATATGACCCGTCAGAGAATCGGGCAAATGCGACGGAGTGTGACTCATGTGGCTCAGACATCCTGTGGCGCAGTCACTTAGCCCTTTGGACCGACGTCATACCGGTGTCTCTGACCCGACGGGTATACGTGGCGTGCAGTCAATCGTTCCCTGAACATGAGGAGTGCATCTTCAACGGATCAGCGTCACGTCTCGTGACACGATGCATCGGGTGATCATCGCGTCCATCGATCACTGGTGCTTCCGGTTTTCTTTTTGCCGATCTTCGCCTTCATTTGTCGATCGACGTCGTCAGCCACGTCGCTGAGCGCCCCCCGCCCCTCTCGCTTTCGGTTGCGTGGCCTGTCTGCCCCCTGTGGTCGCGAGCCCGACGATCGATCCCTCCTTGCCGAGTCGTGTCTTCCGCCTCCGAATCGCGCCACGTCGTGGCCGTCAGCGTTGCAAAATGAATGTCGTGTCGCCTCACCCAAGATAACAGCGTGATCGATCGCCTTTTTCTTCGCTATATAAATACTTCATTGGTCGCGCATGCCGATCCATCGATCCATCGACCGATCAGTCGTTTTATCGAGGCCGTCGTGACAGCAGAAGTCGATCCAATATCGTGTCCGCTTGCTTGGCACCACGTCGACCCGCATCCATCGCCCTTCGATCTCGTCCACGCCCCAACCCGCGTCCTTGGCTGTTCTGCGCCGCCTCTAGTGGTTGTCGTTTCCGCTTCTTATCCCGTGATTGAGGTATGATACTTTCGAATTGTGCTGCCCGCTTAGGGATATAACGAGCTTGTCGGCATCGGCATCGTAAATCGTGACATAGCTACGGTTACGTGATTCCATCCCAATCGCGCCATCCACCGCAACGATTGATGGCGGGTTCGATATCGCGTTTCACATCATTTTTGTTGTCGCGATCCTTGCGGATATAGCGAACTGCGTTGAAAAGAGGATGTTGCTGGCCGATCGCTCTGGTGTGACTGCGATCAAAGCGGGTTTCTCGTTCAATGATTGCCGTTATATACGTATCGATGGCTCAACAAGGACCACCAGGAGTGTTTTTTAAACGGTTCCTGCTTTACAGCGGAGGCTCAAGGGGGTTTCTTCGCGCGTCGTGCATGTCTGGAATGGTATCACGTGTACGTTGAATCGTATCGCAAGGACGGGCTTTGGAGTCCCTCTCCAACCATGACTTCACTGGTGATACCGCTCTGCATGACTCCGACATACGTGGCCAAGACGTGCTGCCCCCCTCTCGTGTGTCGCCGGTTTTCGAAATCTGGCGATTCGTCCGGACCCTGTCTCGGGCCCTGCGCTGTTTACCTTTCTCAGCGGCAACGTGTCGTGCGATCTGCCGCGAGGACTGCTGGGCGCCAGCAGGACGCTGTGGGCATGGGTCGCAGGAATGCCAGCGGCGCCCACGTCGTGAGTCTCCTGTCACCTGGCGCGCCGGCGATGGCGCTGCTCGACTCCGTGCGCTGACGTTCGCTCACGTTCGCTCACGTTCCAGCGGGCTCGCTGGATCGCTTGCTCGGCCGGCCTGCTGGCTCGCCCTTTACCGTCCGCCACGTCTCCGGCCAAGGACGGACGCGCGCCAAACCGTCGTGAAAGGCCTGTTCCCGTTGGCACTGCCCTTCCTCCTGGCCTGGCTCATAAGTGGATCCACGTGGCTTGTCCTGCGGAAGAACAAGGGAGTGGCCGAGGCGGGCGCCCCTTCCGATGGGGCCCGAACCGGGAGAATCGGCCACGACGCGCGGCCGTCTCGTAGGCTGAGGGGGGGCGTTGGTTTCACAACGGCCACGCGGCCCCCCCTCCCTTTGGCGACGCCTTTCGCTTCCTCTTTTCTTTCGAGTGCCTCAGGGGGTCTCTCGAAGTGATCCTGAGCCCGAGTCAGAGCGTCTCGGTTGGCCTCTGTATGGGGCTCTGCCGGGAGCTTCTGTTTCTGCATCGACCTCGGCCTCTCAGTCCAGCCGACGCGGAAGCGACCGCAGCCGTGCGTTCGTCTCCGGGTCCCCATCTCGCTGTGTGGGGACGGCGACAGGAATGAGCCAAAGCGAGCTTCGTGGTTCATGGTCCCCTCTTTCCAAGTCGCCCCGGTGAACTGGCTATGAATCGGAGCCTACACGGCCCTGCACCGCCCCAGCATGGCGATTGGGAGCGAAACGTGGAATCTCTGAGAGAGCCGTCACATGAGGCGGAAGAGCGTGAGGCCCGCCGAGGACCGGGGCGATCTCGCCGCCGAGCCCCACACGGGGGGGTCGACCGCCCCGAGTCGAGCCCCATCGGATCCCCTCCCTTAGCGTCCAACGGCCAGGGGGCGAGGACAGAGAGAGAGCCGAGAGGGGCGGCGCCGATGCCGCGCTGGGTTCGAGGCCCCCGTCCCGCTCGCCCGTCTGCGGTGTCGTGGCACGTCATGCCATGCCATGCCATGCCATGCCATGGCCTGCTGGCCGTGCGGCGTTCTCGCTGGCGCGCGAGATCCCCCGCCCAGCAGAGACCCCCACACGCCCCTCTCCCCCCACACACACACCTCCAACGTCCTCGCACACAGCCCATGCGTGAGCCACCCACGAGCCCTCGTGTTGCTCCGTGAGGCCGATGCTGATGCTGATGCTGATGCCGATGCCGATGCCGTTGCTTGTGTCGACATCATCCAAGGTACCGAGGCTTCCCGGTTATTCTGGTTACTTACCACTTTTTTTTTCGCCTCCTGAATGCTTGATCTCCGCACCCGATCTCGCTGGACCATCGACGTGGTCAATGTGGGCTCTTCCCGCTGTCCTCGACTCTTTCGCTTTCCTTTCCTCGCCTCCTTCACTGACCGTTGGCGTCGTCATCGCTCTCGGTGTGTGTTTGTATTTCGTGCCGCTCTGCTTTGCTGTGCTTTGCCGGACCTTCCCCGTGCCTGTTTGCTTTCCTGGGCGGGCGTGGCGTGGCGTGCCTGCTGCGACGTTTTTCGTCGGTCTGTGTGCGATCTCCCACACATTTGCACTTGTCATTCCTTCTTTTCCATTCTCTCTCCACCTCGTGTCATCGACGATTTGATCCAATCGGCTGTTGATACTTTCGCTTGCATTCACACTCGCTGTACGTGTCCATTGTACGTGGTTACGCATCGACGACCTTCTCTCCCCTTCTCTCCCCTACCGGTCCCCATTTTCGCACCCGCGCGCAAAAAAAAATTGGACACCTGCAACGTGTCCATCTTCTTACCTGACCGTCGATATCATTGGCGAACCCATCGACGTTGGTGCTTGCCGTTCCAACACTCAAATCGTCCATTTGCTTCTCTACACTTCGTTCCCATCCTCACAGACTTATCACAACCATCATCATGCAAATCTTTGTTAAGACCCTCACGGGTAAGACGATCACCCTCGAAGTTGAATCGTCTGACACCATCGACAACGTCAAGCAAAAGATCCAAGACAAGGAAGGCATTCCTCCGGACCAGCAGCGTCTCATTTTCGCCGGCAAGCAGCTTGAGGACGGCCGTACCCTCTCCGACTACAACATTCAGAAAGAATCGACCCTCCACCTCGTTCTGCGTCTCCGCGGCGGTATGCAGATCTTCGTGAAGACCCTCACGGGCAAGACTATTACCCTGGAAGTCGAGTCCTCGGACACGATCGACAACGTCAAGCAGAAGATCCAGGACAAAGAGGGCATTCCTCCTGACCAGCAGCGTCTTATCTTCGCCGGCAAGCAGCTGGAGGACGGCCGTACCCTCTCCGACTACAACATTCAGAAAGAGTCTACCCTTCATCTGGTTTTGCGTCTTCGTGGCGGTATGCAGATCTTTGTCAAGACCCTCACAGGGAAGACCATTACCCTTGAGGTCGAGTCTTCCGACACCATCGACAATGTCAAGCAGAAGATCCAGGACAAGGAGGGCATCCCCCCCGACCAGCAGCGTTTGATCTTTGCGGGCAAGCAGCTGGAAGATGGCCGCACCTTGTCGGACTACAACATTCAGAAAGAATCGACCCTTCACCTGGTTTTGCGCCTGCGCGGTGGCATGCAAATCTTTGTCAAGACCTTGACAGGCAAAACTATCACGCTGGAAGTCGAGTCCTCGGACACCATCGACAATGTCAAGCAGAAAATCCAAGACAAAGAGGGCATTCCCCCCGACCAGCAGCGTCTAATTTTCGCCGGCAAGCAGCTCGAGGACGGCCGTACGCTTTCTGACTACAACATTCAAAAAGAGTCAACCCTTCACCTTGTCTTGCGCCTGCGCGGTGGCATGCAAATCTTTGTCAAGACCTTGACAGGCAAAACTATCACGCTGGAAGTCGAGTCTTCAGACACCATCGACAATGTCAAGCAGAAGATTCAGGATAAGGAGGGCATTCCTCCGGACCAGCAGCGGTTGATCTTTGCGGGCAAGCAGCTGGAAGATGGCCGCACGCTTTCTGACTACAACATCCAGAAGGAGTCGACATTGCACTTGGTGCTCCGTCTTCG